>NW_010578566.1:152775-181406 GCF_000705375.1 Tinamus guttatus | reverse complement strand
GAAAGAGTGGCAATGTGCTGCTGCTTTGCATGAAATGCGATGTCTGATAAAACTTCGTATTCTGTTGTAGATTGGATGAGGTTACCATGGGAGAAAGCACATGGAAGCAACTTGCATTGTGAATTTTCAGGAAAAGCTCTAGAAGAAGTTGCTGCTAGTTTGCTTTCGTTTGCCAGACTTCCTTTAATACGAGTCCTGTCATGAAATCTTACCAGTAATTAAGATACTTTTCATTGCAGAAATCAGAGAACAGATTGTTCACACTTATATTTTTGAGGTGTTTTTCCTTAGAATGGCAAAATTTATTTTATTTTAATTCTGTGTTTAAGGTTGTACATCTCCAGATAATGGTGGCTGCAGTCAAATATGTTCTTCTTTAAGCCCATCCTCCTGGGAGTGTGCTTGTTTTCCTGGATATAAGCTGCAGCAGGACAGGAAGCACTGCACTGCTATAGGTGAGTATCTTGATATCTATCCACACATTGCTGCCAATAAATAAGCAAAATAGTTTTGACTTTTTTAAGTGTATAGCATAACTGGACTTTTTTGCAGTGGTTTTAGGATAATGTTGTGCAACTGGGACGTAGTAGCTGTAAATACATCAGAACCACTGCTATGTGTCTCCTTCACAGAAGATTCAGTCTGTTACCTAACTTACGCATTTCATTTTGGGATCCTTTGCTCCACTCATCTATCAGCAATATTCAGGTCATTGTGTCTTCATATAAATATGGGTGTAGTTTCTATGTAATGCTTCAGAACTAAGGTTGAGATTGTCTATATCGGAGAACAGAACAGGAAATAGTCTGTTGAAGGACAATACCTGTTAGGATATTCCTTCCCCTACTGATGCCAGAGCCCAGATATTTGCCTGTTTGGATTTTAGACCATCTGTTTCTTTTGAGGAAAGGGCAGACTTCAGTGTGAGCAGCAAGGTATATGGGGATGGGCATGAGAGAGGAAATGAAACAAGTTTACGAGATTGTTTTAGGCATAAAGGAAAACCTTTATTCATTCTAAGATAGTGTTTTTTCATGTTTTTACTGTGAAAGGTTTCCTATGGGCGATGTGAAAGTCACTGCATGTGAAATGCAGCTGGGCTAGTTATTGTCTGTATCATGGATTTTCACAATGGTCTTGAGGCAAGGCATTGATCCCTAAAACATGTATGCACATTTATCTTTGGCTTCAGATGCAAGATGGATTTAGGAGAAAGGCCTGAATTTCTGCATTAGTATTTTAAACTTTTTTTAAATTTGAAAACTCTTAGCTCAGTAGTAAGAGAGCAAAAAATTTCTCCTGGTGAACGGTTTCTTGATTGCCAAAAAATCTTTAGAGATATATGAAATTACCTCACATCTCCTTGAGAACTAAATCTAGAATCCAAAAGTGAAAGGCTGATGCATTAAAATAAAATACTACTAAACTTTTTTTTTTCCTTATCTGTTATGTCTTTAAAACATTTGTCTAGTGTTGGAGATTGGGAAATGGCTTTCAGTTTAGATTTCATATTCTCTTGTTAGCTCTTCCTTTGATTTACTTTTTATTTCTTTCTTACATGAAAGACATCTTGGTTTGTGTGTGTGTCTGTGGATTCACACTTTCAGTCCTTGCTGAGAACTTCCACTTTTCACTTGGGGTTTGCCTGAGATAATGACTATAGGCATGTGAGAATGAAATAATTTGACTCGAAAAATGTATATAATAGAAATAAATATGCCTAAAAGAAACCAAAAAAAGAGAAGCTTTTAGAATTTTCCTTTTGCATTAACTAAATATTGCTGATTATATTGAATCAGTGAAAAGAACAGAGAGAACCAAAGAACATACGCAGTAGCTGTCATTCTCACACTGAACAGCTTAAATAGTGATGCAATATACAGGTAGTTTTGAACCTAATATAATTACATGCAAATTTTCATTAACAGGACCTAAGCCATTTTTGTTATTTGCAAGTGGCCAAGACATCCGCCGAATCAGTTTTGATGGAACAGATTATGCAACTTTACTTGACTGGCAGATGGGAATAGTCTTAGCACTGGACTCTGACCCGGTTGAAAATAAGGTAAGGCATTAAAAATGAGAGGATTTTGAAGTGTTGCAAGGACACATGGATTTGGCTTCCATGTGTCTTAACCCTTCAATTGCGGGTGATCCAGATTACACGTTGTGCTGCTGCTGGTTCTGTTGCCTGTCCAGGAAAACACAGCTGATATAGCACTAGTTGAAGAGTTTCATCCTTTGCTTACTGATTTAATGTGCTTCATGTGTTGTCATGGTTAACTCAAAGAAAAAGTGGATTTCTAAGTTCATTTTAGGCCTGAATAAATTTTCAAAGAACTTTTGTGTGTGTGATTACATTCTCCCTTGAGATTTCAATACCATTTTCTGAAAACTTTTTTTTTTTTTTAACTGGACACCTGTAAAGACAGCAACGCCTGTTTTTTTTTTTTTTTTTTTTTCCCCTGTATATCCCACAACTCATACTAAATGTTGGAGCAAATCTTAAGAAAAATTACATCCTTATGTCTTGACATTACTGAATAAAATTACCCAACTCTCAGTGGATTTATTGTTCTTACGAAATGCGTTTTTCATATTTACAAGACAATCCTTTTTGGAAATAGGATTCTTCCCTGCAAAAAGATCTATTTGTATGTGCAGCTTCATCCCAGTGCCCTAAACTTTGCTTGAAGGGAAGGAGCTCAGCTACAGCTGTACTTTGCTAAACCTTTTGTGGCGGATAGTTTTTGTTACTTTTTTTTTTTCCTCAGAATAAGAATTAGTCTGTAAAAGTCACACAAAAAGGTACCAAATCTGATGAGGAACTCTCTTAACTAGAAATGTGTCAAAGTCTGTATGGACACGGCTAAACAAGTCAAAATGTTTACAGGAGGATCGCTTTGGGCACTGCTGGCACATTGCCACTTCTTGAAATAGACCTTGTTTTGGACCTAGCAGTTGTTCTGTGCTGCAGCACAGCTAAATCAATTGCTTTGGTCACACTAGATGTACTTTTGTTGCCCTTCTTTAGGGAGCCCAGTGTTACAGTGAGCTCTGAAGTGCAGTGGAGATGAGCTAATGAACAGCAGTCTAGTTGTGGCAGGCTAAGCCTGGTGGTACAGAATTGTGACATGTGGCAAATTAACCCAACAGCTCTGTGCTCCCACGGTCGGACAACTTTTGGTGCTTGAATTAGCAGGCTTGAAAGTGGAGACCTCCCGCCTGCTTTGTTTGGCCTCATGAATAGTGTCGAAACAAAGTTATGTATATTTTAACATTTGCACGTAAAGCTGTATTGTTTTGTATGTAGTTCTGTCGCACAGTGGTTGGTTCCCTCTAGATACCAAATAAATGTTTTTTTGTTTGCTTATTTTTTGCCTTTTTTTTTTTTTTTTTTTGCTTTCTTTCCCCTTATCCTCAGGAAGCACTAAGTTAATTCTCCACCAGTGGAGAATGTTTATTTTGACCCCCCCAAACCTGAAAAGCTTCTCCTGGAAATGTCGGAGCTTTATAGGATCAATACCTGCTAAAAAATTTAGATATATGTAGGATGAAAGAAGAAGAACAGAAGCAAATTATGTAACTAGTCTTCTATCCCTCTCACAGCTCCTTGACACACGTACACTACTACATCCTCCCTCACTGGCCCTTTTAAAATGAGCAGCCAGTTAAATGATAACGTGCTTCCTTTTGCCTGCTTCTACTTTTGTTTCATCAGCTGTGCTTCATGTGAGGTAGTTGGTCACTGAAATAAAATCATAGGATATTCAGGGGATTGTATATAGGGCAACTAGGATTTACAGCTAAGCACAAGCAGCATGCAGAAGTCATCCTTGTTGAAGGATAAGGCACTTGCCTTTTTACTTGATCGGGGATCACAAGTTTTCACTCTTCTGTGACTAAGTGATTCAGGAAACTTTCAAAATGAAAAAGTTATTTCAGATTGGAACTATTAGACCAGGAAATTAGACCGTAAAGTGAAACGGGAAATATTTGCATCACATCTGTTATTTCTTCACAGGTTTACTTTGCCCACACTGCCTTGAAATGGATAGAACGAGCTAATCTGGATGGCTCAAATCGTGAAAAAGTTATTCATGAAGCTATAGATATACCTGAAGGGCTTGCCGTGGACTGGATTAATCGTAAATTGTATTGGACAGACAGAGGGTACGTGCTCTACAGAGTATTTGTGTCAAAGCATGCCATAAAATATTTGGAATAAATGACCAGTGATATGCGAATAGCTGAAATATTACACTAAATTAGTAATGCTTCACATTCTGATTAGATAGCTCTGGTCTCAAGTATAAACAGTTTAAGTATCTTTAAAAGTGAAATGCTGAAGTTCACTTTGAGTCTGCTATTGTATTTTTATCTTTGTCTTCCCAAGAAGCAAGGGTTTGGACTCAGTTACAAGGAATCTAAGGCATGGGCTGCATTTACATGTGTGTATATATATGTGGACATGCTTGTGGGTGTGTATATATATATGTGTGTGTATGCTCATATTTATACACATACACTGCCTGCATGTTTGTATATATATCTAAATCTATATATATTGTTACTATTATTACACTAAGTAGATCTTAGACAGAAGTCAGCATTTTGGATAACTGGAACCATACATACTTCCTTAAGCTAATAGACAATCTTTGTCAATTATCTCTAATGAGAGAGGAAGAAGCACTGGCAGACAGTGTGACCTCATGTTTCAGTGGTACTTACCCTTACATACAGAGAGAAACTGTTAGTAAAAAGGCAGTGTCCAGAACAGAACGCACAGCGATGAGTTCCTGAAGGGTAGGAATAATGCTTCAGTATAACCCATATTTTATTGGTCAATAGAAAGCAATTTTTGAATATCCAGTTAAACCTCCTTATCTGGTAGGTACACTAATAGTCCACTTCCTTAGCAGTAAATACAGTCTTGCCTACAAGGTCACTCCTGAATAAATATGTCAGTGTTTGTTCTTCTTGTGCAATAGCAAATTGTGCTGGTCCTCTCCACAACACAAAAGTCAAGGATGGAGCTGTGAATCTGTATCTGCCACATCCTTCTCACCCACTGGGTTTACCTGCTTGTATTCCATGTATTTGTAACTATTTCTGTCCTTGTATTGCATTTCTTGCAGATTGAGGTAGATATGAAAGGCCGCATGTTTTCAGGTAGAGACTGATATTTGCTTGGGTAAATAAAGTTTGTAAAAGCAAGAGTTTGCAGTTTTATGGAAACAAAGTGGATTGGGGGACAGGCAAAGTAGGGTCTGTACTTGTCTGCCATAGATTTTTATGATTGTTCACAAGGACCTTTGTTTCATTCTTTGTTCTAAAGCAGTCATCAAGTATAAATTGTTTGGAGATTTCTCAACGAAAAGGTCTATTTAGAAACATTCTTTACACATTTGATTATGGCATTCAGTTAGGAGCTTGTTTTCTTCCTGACTCCCTTTAAAGTTAACATTCATCTGTAAGTGATTATACTTTCAATTCTCGATTTGCCCAAAAAAGGAGATCTTAAGATCCCCTGCACAGCAGCATGTTTTTTATCGCCATGCCCTTGGGCAGCTAATGAGACTGTAGCATCAATTACTTGTAGATAATACACCTAGATAGCTGTGTCTGCATGTGTCTAGGTGACAGGGGTATCAGGCCCAACAAAAACACCAGCAGATTTATTCCTGTGTTTGTGGAGTTCTTGGTTAGAGTTTTGTGTTAAATCAATGGAGGAACTTAGTATATTCTGCTAAAGAAGATAATTGCAAAGGTAACAGGGCCATGTGTGTTGCAGGAAGGCGTGCATCGAAAGGAGCAATTTGGATGGAATGCAAAGAAAAATGATCATCTGGGAGGATGTTTCCCAGCCCCGAGGGATTGTCATTCACCCGTTTGCTAAGTAAGAAGTGATAAATACAGCTAACTGTAAAGTAATAGGGGAATTTAAAAAAAAAAAAAAAAAAAGAGCATGTTAGCCTTCCTTGCCCTTCTGGCAGACAAAAAAGGCATTGACCTCATGTTAGAATAGTTGTTGCTGAGCAGAGTTATGTAAACTGCAGCGTCTTATGGCTGTGTTGCTATAAAGAGTCAGGGAAGGTTGCAGGGCATATTCATTTCCTCATATAGATCTAAAAACTTACTAGAAGCATTAAGAATGTCGTATACATTTTAAATGAAAAAAGCACAAGCAACTAAAGTCACCCTGACAGCTGTAAGCACTATACCACCGAGCAGAAAGATCACTTTCATGGTTCTATATATACTGATGTGAAGAAGGTACAGTCAGTTCTAACCAGCAATGCTTACAAAGTATTTTTTGATCCTGTTTCAGTCTTTGAGGAAATGCTGATTTAAACATGTCTTGGATCATCGTATCTAGTGCTTAGACGATCATAGAAATTTTGAACATTTAGAACTACCAATGAAATTCTGATCATTGTAATCAATGGCAAAGCCCCAAAGATAATCCACATGTCTCTAGTGGGATGGTTGTGAAGGGATGAAGAACTCTTCTGTTATCTTGATGCTTCCATACTGCTGTATTGGTGAACTAAACAAATTGGGGAGAACTAAATTGGGGAGGGTGTCTTTTTTAGCTTCACTCTGGGCATAAAAGGGTTGAAAGTATCTTTCGGTAGAGGTGGAACATGAGAGAGTTGTTTTACAGGAAGACCTGTAATCAGGGAGATAGTTTATTTGAATGATCTATAGAGAAGATAGCTGGTATATTTTAAATGAAAGACTGTTAGGGGAGAAGAAAATGTGACTAAAACTTACCTTATTAGGCAACAGATATTACAGCTGTGTCTGTTAAAGTCAGTACTAAAGAGGAATCTGAGGCACATGCCAAACTATTGAGAATACTGGTCCTGCACTGATTGCAGGAAAACTGCTCATATAAATAAAGCTAAATGAGTCTGTGAGTTATCTCAGTAAACCTGGTAAAGGCAGCTAATGCCCAGAAAGATTAGAATCCCAATGTCAAAAGTAATTTGTGGTTCTGGCTATCTCTGTTTTGAGTTGCTGTCTTGCACTCTTTGCTTTTTTTGAAAAACTCTAAGCAGTCAGTGAACAGCAGTCAGGGCTTTAAAGTGAGAACCCCCAAAATCATGATTCTGGTTCCACTTGTGCATTGTCAGGCCTCTGTTCAGCTGGCCAGTGCCCCAAGGCTTCGGTTGTCTTGCTTTGCTACACTGCTGTCATCCCTTAGGCGGAAATTGCAAAAAGCAGATATGAACACTTGACAAGTAGCACAAGATGTGGGACTTGTTATTCAAAGGATTTTTGCCAATAGCAAACATAGCAAAGATTCTGTGCATGTCTCAGTGTCATGATCTGGAATTGTACAACAAGGTTTAAAGATCAGCAGCTAATATATATTTGCTTGATGCGTGTGTACTGCGTTATTCTGATCTGAACTTTCTGCTTTAAAAGGACTCCAAAGACTGGCAGACAAATATTTACTTGATGATTTCCTCTTTTTGTTTTTTTTTTTTGTCCTAAAGGAGGTTATTCTGGACTGACATGGGCATCAATCCCCGAATTGACAGCTCCTCGCTAGAAGGTGTTGACCGTCAGGTTATAGCCAGCACTGGTCTGGTGTGGCCTAGTGGAATAGCTCTTGACTACTTAGCTGACAAGTTATACTGGTGTGATGCTAAGCAGTCGGTTGTTGAGAGCGCAAATCTGGATGGTTCTGACCGTCGAATTCTTGCACAGAATGATGTAGGTGAGGCTTTGGGGTTGATCGTTACCTACTGCTCCTTGACGTATGTACATATATGACTGCATTTGAATTACGAGCCATTGGCTATGTGTGCATCCCATGCGACTGTTGGAACTGTTGGGATCACATAGACCTTGATTCTGTTACCCCGATTGAAACTTTATTCATTTATTTTAGCAAAACACCTTTTGATACTCTCTGCTTTTACTAATCATTCAATTTGCCTTGTACAGAGAGCTTCTCTGTGTCTATTTTAAATTGAAAACAGTTTAAAAATTAAAAACGTGTTTCGCTTGTTCCATGCATGGTTGTTTAATTCAGAATATTTTTGCATTTATTGTGCCAGTGAAGTTATATTGACGCAAGTTGGAAGAGAAACAATCTTGGCTGTTAAGGTCTGTGAGCAAAGAACCTGTAGCCACGCCATGTTGAACACTGGAAAGATTCTAAATACGTAATAGATACCGAATGGAAAAATGATGAATGCAAGATGCTGGTAGCTGTTGTTGCTGAGACTTCTATTGCTTGACACATAGTTAGATTGTTCTGGAATAAGAGAACAAAAGTGTTAGCAATGAGGAACTGATGCTGTAGCACATTTAAAATAAACTGTATTTCAGAATCTCATAAGTGGCAAATTAGTTAGTGGAGAAGACAAGGCTTTTTGTTCATGATACCTCTCTGGGCACCAGATTCATCTTGGAGGTGTGCAGGCAAAACATGGGCAGAATGAGGACTCTTGGCTTGGATGAATACCAAAACTGCCACTTACCTGTTAAGCTGCTGCTGTTCTGCCACACCAGATGACCTCCCACTTGCCTCCATGCTGAGACCTTGGAGAAAGAAGTGCTCTTCAGTCTGTAAGATACCAAAAGTGCAGAGTAGAGTAGCTGGCACCATTCCTTTTTGTCCCTCCCGCAGGATGTCCTGCTGTGCACTTCATCTTGCAACTGATCTGCAAAGGAAGACCTTAAAGTCTCTTGGAAATTTTGGTTTGCTTCTCCACAAGACCATGTACATTGTCCATGTATGACAATGTCTTAGGAGGAAAAAAAAGAGAAGGCGAGCTAGGAGAAATGGAGAGTAGCAGAAAGAAGGGGAAGGTGTAGGATGGTGATGTGGATGACTGAAGATATGGGAAGAGCAAATAAAGTTATGGAAAGAAGAGAAGGAGATGCAGACCAGTAGGGATGTGAATTTAGAGAGGCAGGGAGCATGAAATCCCAGTGTTTTGCTGATACCTTTATTGAGACAAGAGTTCTATTTTACCCTGGAGAGAGAGAAGGTTTCATCTGTTATAGGCTACTGTAACCTGAATTTGTATTACACTGGCTCCCTCCAGTGGGCTGGTACTGAGAACTCATTCTGCACAGCTGCATGCAACATGGGTAAGGTTTCTGTCCTGTGCTTCTGTTAATCCCATTTTTAGCTGCAAATAAAACAGCTTGTAAATCCCTGCCCAAGGCAATAGTAATGCAGGGAAGGGAGGCTTGCCTCAAAAGCTGTTTCAGGAGAGGGTGCTATCCCGAGGTAGAAGCATCGTGTGGGCCTGATCTGGCTGGAGGTCACCCGCTGCCGACGGATTGCAACGTGCTGGACATGTCACAGACTCCTCTGCTAAGAGCACTGTTAGCAGGTGCCTGTGGCCTGTTGTCCATGGACACGCACCCATCCTCAAGACACCCAAGTGCAGGAGTGGCTGTGTCTATGCCATTGTGATAGAAGGATGCATATGCACAGATACTGATTTGGTATATATGGTTTGTCGCACCTCTTCTAAAGACTTCTTTTTGTTTCTTTGTAGGCCGTCCCTTTCATGTAGCAGTTTTTGAGGATCACCTTTGGTTTTCTGACTGGGCCAAGCCGTCGCTAATGAGAGTGGATAAGAAGACAGGCCAAAACAGGGTACGTCTTCGAGGCAGCATGCTGAGACCCTCATCAATGGTTGTAGTTCATCCTCTGGCAAAACCAGGTATACTGCAAAAATTAAGCAGTTATTCCATTCCAGCCTCCTCTTGGTGTTCACTAGCGATAAAAAAATAGATGTCCTGGGAGAGATTTCCATCTTCTCTGAAAAGGCTCTTTAAAGGGCTTGTGTAGTTGGGCTGGTGTTCGTGGAAAGCTCTGGGAGTCTGTTACTCCGTTGTTGTGTTTGTGCTCTGTTGCATTGTGTTACAAGGTATTCTCTGCTCAGAGGGTCTGAGTAGGAGTGCTAATGGATCTTGCATATTGTGCTTATGCCCAAGAATAGATGCTGGTCAATTACCACAAGACTATCACAGTCTTATAATTATTATCTAAACAAATTTATTGCTGTCACCCCCTCATGCACAAATGGTAACAAATGACATGAAGAAAGATTTTGTAAGATTTATTAATTTTGGACCATTATTAATTTTTGGAATTTCGATTTTGCCGTTGGGAGGATCTTCTTGGGAGCAGGAAAAAAGAAAAAAAACTCAGGGAACTCAATAGACTGTGACTGAGATAAGCCAGTCACAGGTTTGCTATCCTTTATCATGTTCCCTAAGGAAAAGTTATGACTGCAAATATTACAGGAGAGATAAGAAAAGAAATAAAAACCAAGTGACACATTAATGTGATAGAGAGTATGCAGATCTGCTTTCCTGCCAGAGGCGAGGCTGTTGTGAGCAGAATGGATATTCGTGCCCTGCACAGATAAGAGGAGATGTTGATTGAAGAAGCTACAAACTCGCAGCTTATTAATTTGCCCCTGTTACCTTTCTACATTAGGGACAAATCCTTGCCTCCATGAGAATGGAGGCTGTGATCAGATCTGTGAAAACAGTTTTGGAGTTGCTAGTTGTTTGTGCCGTCGAGGATTTGGAAAAGCTCAAGATGGAAAAACCTGTCATGCACTGAATGCTTCTAACAAAATAGCAGGTATGATCTTTTAGTCCAAAAAAGGACACCAAAAACCCTTAAGGATTCTGACAAATAACTCTGGAAAATATTTACCTTCCTCTACATAATTTATGTTAGTTTCCCAGAAGAAAAAATAATATGTATTTTCTTCTTTGTGGGCATTTTCTTATTTTTTCACATTGTTTCTTACCTTTTCTATCTTCCCCAAGAAGACTAAACAATTCAACTCTGTAATTTACATGTGTGTGGATAGTGATACTTCCATATCTTTAGGGGTGTTGTCATTAGGGCGATTTCTGTCTCTTACAAGAAACATCGCAAGCTCCACCAGTAAAATATTAGGCTAATTGACATGATATGGCAGATAGTAACTTAGGTTCTCTGTATTACAGATTATAGGAAGAACAACAGAGCTTTTTAAAAATGCTAAAACCTATGTGAGAGTGGAAGGTAGTTTACTGTTCCTCTTGAGGTGGATCAGAATGAAACCTTCTTTTCATCTCCTTTTGTTTTTTTATTTCTGTGTTCTGGCAACACTCCCCTAGCCTCACATGCTGTTCATCTCCTTCTCCTACATAAACAGCTGAGACATTGGTTCTCTCCTGAACATGCTAGGGCCTTCTGGAGGACTAATGCTTTGAACAGGTTTTCATGAATTTTTTAACATTCACAAGAAGCAAGTAGAACAAATCTCCCATGAGAAAAACTGGAGTATTGATCTGACCATTGCCATTTACCCTTGGCATATCAGCCATGCTGACAAATGCTGACAAATACTATGGCAACAAGTTTATATTTGAGAAAATCTACCAGTGAGTGGTTTTTGGTAGGACAGAAACAGGCCAATCTGGGAAGAAACTGATTTTGTTTTAGAAAGAATGCATTGTGATTAGGAAGGAACCAGAAAGTAGAGGTAACCGTTTAAGCAATGCATGTTGTCTTTTCCTTGTCATTTCCAGGCAATGTCTTTGTGCATAAGGAGGCAGTGCCAGTGCCAACACTTAAGACCTCACTCCAGAGCACACAACATAGTGGAATATTCAAGGATGCCGAAAGTGGGGAAAAGCAACAAATCAATATTTTGTTGATGGCTGAAATCATGATATCAGGTAGAGCCTGATGTTTTAGTGCCTTAATGTGAGGTTCTGAACTGGTTTATAAAAAAGAAATAAATCACAGGTTTTAGAAGAAAAAAAGGCTCAATGTGAAGTCATGATCTATGTGAAATCTCATATAACAAGCTGGACCTATGTAACCATGTCAGATAGAGCTGATCTTTTGTTTGTTTATCTCCATGTTCCTTTGTTGTACTGACACTGATAATATTATCTAGGCCTAAAGAACAAATATTTGTGACCTGAAACAACTTGTGTAAAGTCCCTCTCTCCCTTAGACTTGGCAAGTATGTTATGTAGTGAATTCTACACCCTTTCAATGATACTAGATCAAAAATTGCTCTATAGGTTTTTCTTACAGTATTCAGAAATCCCAATATTACTCAGTGCTTGACCATCTAGACAAAGATGGCTGCCCTAGTAAATAGGTTGGCTTATCACCACTGTGGATATGCTTTGAACTTTCACCCTATATTCTGTTGGTATTTTAGTTCTTTTTTTTTTAATATGCTACCACCTTTGATCCATTCAAATGCATTTAGTGTTTTTTTGGTTTTGTTTCTGTTTATGCTGTAGATCAAGATGACTGCTCTGCTCTAGAATGTGATGTCAATGCAGAGTGTGTTTTGCTGGAAGATGGAGCCGTGTGCCAATGTTTGAAAGGGTTTACCAGGAGGGGCAAATTCTGCTATGGTAATAAAAAAGCATTAATACAGCCTTCTGGAAAACTGTAGAATTATGAGCAGGAAGAAAATATGTCTTTTCTCATATTGGCAGCTGTGCTGCATGAGCTATCACAGAAAGGTCAATGAGATTGCTTATTTTGAAAAGGATGATGAACAGAGAGCATATGAGATGAAATTGCTAATTATCACATGCATTATTTTCCCCTGAGTCATGAATGTTAATCCTATTAATATTAATAAGCAATAAAGGGAATAATAGGAATACAAGAATAACATATTTATTTGTAAAAAAAACTTGTCTAATTATACATGCTCAGGTCTGACCTGATAGCTGATGTATTATTTAGAATTATGTACTGAGGAATCTCTTAAAAGTTAATATTACTAATGTAATGTTAATATACAAAGGGTGTTCTTGTTTCTTTCTGGCACTAGAAAGTGACTCTTAACAATCAGACAACACATTGCTCAGAGTGGTCTTTAAAATCAGGTTTTGACCTTGCATAAAATGTCAATGGAAGCACTTTATTCTCTTGCAAAAGCCAAAGCAGGAAGGCATTAGAAACAAAATAAATACCCTTTGGCAAAGCATGAAGACTCGCAGGAGTCTCTACAGCTTTTTCACTAGCTTGTGTGCTCTTTCTCTCAACACCGTGTTTCTCTGACTAAGGTTTAAGATGATTAGGATGTAAGGCAAGTTTTGAATAGGATCATATCCTCTGAAATGGGCATTTCTTTTGAAGCAAGTGATATTTGTGCAACATGAAGGCTTCTGACTGAAAGTATCCCGTATCTGACTTTCTTAATGTTTTCAGAACATTCTAGTCAAATTTTAGGCCTGTAATAACGACATCAAGCTCTTCAGAAGCACAAATGACAAGTAACAGTATAGTTTGAAAGAAATCCATGACATGGATATTTCTTTTTATTGGTTTACCTAATGTCCTCATGACCAGTGTGTCCCTTCTCCATATGATGTCGATGCAGATGTCGATGAATGTGCTGTAAATATGGACCGCTGTAATCGAAATGTGTCAGGCTGTATCAATACTGAAGGGGGCTACGTCTGCAAGTGTCTGGAGGGATACACTGGAGATGGACTCCATTGCCACGGTAAGGGAATGTGTGCAGGTTGTGGTGTGCTTGAGAGGCAGTGGCAGAACGGATGAGAGACATGTCCAATGATTTGGGCTAGCTCTGCAGCAAGCTGCCAAGTCGTCAAGTGTCCCTAATAAGGACACTTTTCCTCTTTTTGAAAAATATGATAAGGGTATACATGCTAACATTGGACTGTGGGTCTCCCCCTAGACAGTTGGCATTTATCATTTTCTCCTTTCTTGCTTTTCCCTTCCTATTTGAAGTGTGGCAACCGCAGCAGCCGATCAATATGCAAAGCTTCTGATTGTCAATGGGTGTTTCTTCTCATTGTTTGCACTCTTTCTGGTAGCTATAGCAGAAGCGACAGGAAAAAGTGAAGGGGAGGAGGGAAATGGCGGTGAACAAGTACAGGTTTATTGGAAATCATTGCCATGAATCTAAATGAAAGTTGGTATTGAATGTGTCATACTCATCAAATAATTCCAGGTTAGTTTAATAGGCATAGTTCAGGATGTTGACACTTGTAGTTTGAGTACTTTCAGAGTCATGTTAATAATCAGACTCACTGATTCTCTCTTTCAGCTCTAATGCCAGGTCTTTATTAGGTCTTGATTATGTCTTTTATATTTTTTTAATCCCTTTTAGCAGTAAATATGAAGGAACAAGAAGCTTTCTATTTCCCCCCATATGCAAGCAGCACACAGGTTGTTCAAAGCTTTGCAAGTGTCCTGGCTGCTTCACGCTTGCCTTTTTTTTTCTTTTTTTCTTTTTTTCTTTTTTTTTTTCTTTTTATCTTTTATAATCTAATTCAAAACCCATTACGTTTGACCCATTTCTTACATAGTGCTTACTGGAACTTGGTTCTTCAACACGGAGAAGGAAAACTAAATCATGAAGAGTGATATTATTAATATGGGCAAGGTGTGGAAAGTATCAGAGACAGAGGGTTGAGGAAGGCATTCTGCTTGTATAGGTCAGATATGCAGAGCTCACATCTTTGGAGGTGTGCTGCATCTGATGCATATGTCCTTGGCCAGCTCTGGCCTCTCGTGATCTGTGATTAGGTGCTCACGTAGATTGGTCTGGCACCTGACAGCACTCTGAAAAAGCAATCCGTTCTCTGCCTCCAGTTGGTAAGGCCAGGATTTGGTCAGATACGTTTTCACAGTGGTTTATAAATGATAAGATCTTGTCATGAGCTAAACAAAACTGAAACTATGAAGTAGATGAGTTGAAATGTGCTATAAAGAGCCAGAAAAACGTATGTAACGGATTCTGTATTTTGGTTTTAGATGCCTGCATACATTTAACAGTATCCAGAAACCTGCCAGTTTATCTAGAAATAGTGCAAGAGGAATCCATGTGGTTTTGTTGAAATCACATTTCTTGGAATATGTTGCAATAGTTTTGTTCTTTTTGGTTTTAAAATGCCTTAGAATTTTCTCCATTGTTTTGGGCCAGATCCTGTTAATATTACTGTAGAAAAAAATCCCAGCGATTTAAGCAAGACTTTCAAACAAAATGAGGTGGTACGTTTGTGTTTTTGTATCCCCAGAGTAAATCTGGTGCACATATTCTGCCGACAGCTCATAAAATAAATCCCAACCCAAACTGTGGTGCATAAACCGTTTTGAAATTCCCAACTCTTACTTTGCTGGGAGTGCCCAGGCAAGCCACAGTACAAGTGCCAACCCAGAGTGGGTGAATGCTTGCCCGGCTGGAGCTGCCTCTGTGGGCTGTGCAGAAGGTGTGGAGGCAGGGTGAGGGCAATCAGTGTGATGTGAGACACAGGTGAGGATTGCTTCGTTTAAGTGTGTGCACAAACTAGATAAACGTGTAGATTTCTGAACCCTTTTGTTCTACATGGACTTTTTGTCTAGGCTGGACCAGGTGGGTCTATCTTTGGCTATCTCAGTGCAAGAATGCCAGCCCATGTACTGGTGTGAGAGTTGGGACGGGAAATGTCAAGAGAAAATATCTAGTGCATGCAAATCTTGTCTTCAATTCTTCTGTACCCCTTATGTTTTGTGAGAAAGCTTTTCCTTCCTCTTTTTCTGGTGGAGCACTTCAGCAGTGTAGCATGTGCTGAGAGCCTGGGGAGGGTGCAATTACTTGACTTAAAAAGCATGCTGGTTGCTTTCCACTTTCTAGCAAGGGAAGCCTGCAGATGGATTCTCTGTTATGTTTGTCCCACTGTTCAGAGACCATAATGCTGCTACTGCCACCCCTTTTAGCTGATGCTCTGAGGCATTTCATTCTTCTAACTGCAGATTGTTTGGATGACAGATATTGATGAATGCAAGATGGGGTCCCACGTCTGTGAAGAGAACAAAGCCTGCATAAATACAGAAGGAGGCTACACTTGCTCTTGCACTGGTGATGTTTCTGGAACTGGCATCAGCTGTGGTGGGTAAATGGAGTGAGCAATTAAAACAGAGACACCCTTAACTAGGAACTATGCTCTCAGTTTCCTATATAGTAAAATTAAGGAAAAGGCTGAGTGGTGAGATACTGGAAAGCTTGTGAATCGATTTAGCACTGCTTTAGGAGGCTGTTTTGCAGAAGCTGTTTCGCGATGAATTAAGGACACTAAATCTGAGTTTTATTTGGAACTGTCTATGTCAGGTTCAACTCTAATTTATACTGTGTGAATTTAATGATGTGCTTCTCTAATGCTCTTTGTAAACCAGAACAGAAGTGCTTCTCAGAGAACAGCCCATTTTTTGAGTTGATTTTAGGCTGTTCAAAAGCTCAATTCCTTTTTCCCCTCTGCAGAGGATAGTACAAAGCCTGTGCGTAATTTAAGTCCTATTTCATATTTCAGAATAAGATGGCTTTTCAGATGCAGAAAACTGCCTAAGTGATTAATTTTTCAGAGGAGCTCTGAAACTCTCCACAAAATCTGGTTACCAGTTTATCAAAGGGGGCTGGTGCAGCTTTCAGCACTGGTGAATATCTACCACCATTTCAGTGCCTCAGTACAACAACCACGTTCTCTGAAAATGGGTAGCTGAGGGCCTCATATGTTTCTGCATCAGCCCTTCTCACAGAGATGAATTTTATCCTGTATCAGTTGACTATCCAATGGCAGAAGGATACTGTGTGATTGCCACAAATCTGTTCCTGCAGAAAATAGAATGGAACTATGGTTTTATAACTATGGTTTTATATATATACATACATACATATATATAGCCTTGCCCAAATTCCCTGCTCCCCCGACCACCACTTTTCAGCTATTTAAGTTTTCAGTAGTTTCAAGTGTCACCATAGAAATGATGATTTTAAGTGACACATGAGTTATAAGCCATCTTCTGCTAAAATCACTTTTTCCTTTCCATCTAGGTATTTTGTCTTGACATGTGCCTGCAAATGAAATGTTAAAAATCCAATGTCTTTGAAGGTGAAGTTGCAGTAAAAATGGTGTGAGACAGAACAGATGACATAAGTGTGTGAGAGCACTTGGGTGTACCTCTGTAAAGCCTTAATGCTATAAACTCTTTGCCTTGTTGGGTTCTGACCTATGGATACTTGACTGCATGAAAGTAGGCAAGAAAGTTCTCCTTTTCTTTGAGAATATGGCTGTACTACAGGTCATGCTGTGCAGAGGTAGAAGAGCTGCCTTATCTACTTGACAAACTACGAAACGTTTTTAAGAAATGGGGTCCAAAAAGTTCTGTGCTTCCCTAATTATGCTGCTCTCTGTACCTGGGCTAGCTTGTTTAAAGCCAACTCAAAAATAAGACCTGCAGTCATCCACAGATACAGTCAACAGGATCGCTGCAGAGTAGAAATAATCTGTATAAGCACAATAAGCTTCCTGTGAAAGCTTTTTCAGGCCCAGATTCAAGTGCATGAAATGCAATCGTCCTTCACCTCACATCTGGCTCTGGTACTGTATTCATGATGGAGATTTATCATAGCATAAAGCTGCCTAAGTTGCAGAAATCCTTTTAAAATAGCTACTAGGCAGCCAATGGAGTTTTAATTAAAAGATCTGTACTCTAGCATCTAAATAAAACACAGCCAACCTCTATGGGTGTTTTATTGCGTATCTAGAATGTTATGTGCACTGCCAGTCATGAGCTGTTGTTTCAAGATCTAAGCATAATAGATAGGAACAAAGTACTAGATATCAGATACACAAACCAACAGTCCTCCTCCATAAGAATCAAACCAATTTACTATTTTGATCTAAGGGTGCAAGTGCCTAAATTAAATATGGTTTTGGTAAGTGACCATAGCAAAATAAGTAAATAAGCAAATAGCAGTTCATTGGCTGAAATTAGAGACTCTTTCTTATATTTCTGACTTGAAGTTCTCAAACGCTTTTATATGATTATACTGCCAGTGAAGCCAAAATTATGAAATATACTTGTGAAATTCTGTGTTTCAGAATCTACTGCATCTCCTACTACTGTCAACAATGAAGACTCTACGTACTCTGTGCAAGGTGACTTTGTAGGTTGCCCGGCTTCATATGACTCATACTGCCTTCATGGTGGAGTGTGCAATTACGTTCCTGATCTACAAGATTATGCCTGCAAGTGAGTATAAAATTTTATATTGTCCGTGCTGATGAATGGTCTCTCCTTTATACATCCTGCAGACTTGCACCTCTCTGTTGGCCTTGCTGTTCATTTACGGTGTTCATGTGTTCTGGCATGTGTTGAGATGGAAGAGAACACCTCTGTCCTGCCCTCTTTCATTGGGGTTGGTTTTTTTTTTTTTTGATCCATGATAGGTCTATACTAAGAATCAAACAAAACACACATATGCTTCAGTATTGGAAGTGGAAGCCTTTTAACAACTTGAAGACCAGCCAGGTTTAGTTATGTTCTGTGTGGGACATGCATGACATCCTCATACTGGCTAGGCGAGCAGACAGTAAGGAGGATTGAACCCTGGCTGAATGGCAGAGCTCAGAGGGTCATGATCAGCGGCACAGACTCTAGTTAGAGACCCGCAGCTAGCAGTGTCCCAAAAGGGTCAGTGCTGGGTCCACTATTGCTCAATTTATCCTATAATGAGTGCTTGACCAGGTGGCTTGGACCCCAGATTTCCCTTCCAATCTCAACCAGTCTGTGATTCTGCATTGAACGATCTGATTTTTCACATTGTACACTAGATGGCAGCGTTCATACATGCAGGCTGAAACACAGCGTGACAAAAACACCACGACAAAGTCGCAGGAAAATGTTATTTAGGAAAAAAAATAAAACACATATACTTCATTGTGATATTGCATCAAAAACATAAGCGTTTTTCAGCTTTTCTGCCTTTATATGTTGCAGTTTGTGGCAGAACAAGACCTTGTGCCTGGTTTGATACGGAATGCTGATATATCATTTTCAAGTCATCAGGCAAAAGCTACTTAGGTCAAATACTGCTTTCTTTGCTCTTTTGACTAGTTTTGAGTAAAACTAGCCCTATAATATTGTGGGATGGATTTGAACGTACATAACTGAGATTTTTAAGAACTGAAAGTATTTCCATCACTTCTTTATGTTTACCTTTTGTGTGTGTCTAAACTTGGAGAGTAAAATGGATTGTGATTCTTTGTGATGTATTTGTTGCTTTCTAGTCATTGTAATTTATAGGTTTCATGTCCTAGTAAGGCATTTCTCTGGGTATTGTTTTTCTGAGTTTCACAATGGTAAAAGCAAACCAACTAAAAACCTATGGAAGATGCTTGTAATAAAACTGATTTGTGAAGATATTTATAATCATATGAGGTTTTTTAGCATCTTCTTCTCTTTCTTCTTTTATTTTGAAGTAAGTATTCACAATAAAATTTGGTTCCCTTGAGCAAATCACTAAGAAAAAGCTTGTAAGTCTCATACTGCCTAGTTTTAAAAAGGGAGCTTGCTGTTGGAAACTGCTAAATAGAAAACCGTAGGGAAACACTGCCAAAAAAAAAAAAAAAAAGCAGTAGAATTTAAGAAAATATTTTCTAGATTTCAAACACTGTTATCAGGAAATTATAATCCTACTGTATAATTGTATACAAAAATTCAATAGCTTTACATTTTATATATATATATACACATATGTATATGCGTGTGTGTATATATATATACACATATATATATATATAATGGAAACCTGTAGGTTTTGACAGTCATCCTTTCAATGTCTTTTTGTTTTCATCCCTGTAAATTGAACAATATGCTTCCATAGGATAGCTGATGATAAATCAATAGAAAAGGTGATTGAAGTAATGGATTTGTTCTCTTCCCTCACCCTCATCGGTTACAATGTGTGCTCACTTTCTTCTGGCAGCTGCGTGACAGGCTACGTAGGGGAGCGCTGTCAGTTCAGCGATTTGGAGTGGTGGGAGCAGCGGAACATAACCATTGCAGTCTGTGTAGCAGCTGTGCTCTCTCTGCTCCTGCTGGGATCCCTGACTGCCTACTGCTACAGGTAGTGCTTCCAAATACACGGTTCAAACACAAGACCCGGGGCAGAGGTGCTGCTGCATTTCACAGATGGCTAAGAGTGAAAAAAAAATGCAGCTTTTTAGCTGGTGGAAGTCACCATAACATCATTTTTGTGGATGTGATGGTGTTTTTGTTTGTTTGGTCTATTTGTTTTGCTTTTCAGCAATTGAATCTATAATTCGTAAAGTTCTGTCATGTTCCTGTCCACAGGACTCGCTTTGACATTAGTGAGAGTGACATGTGTCCAGGCAGAAGAAGAATAGGGGTGATCAGGTTTGAAGAGGAACCATAATTTACACTGATGAGACAGTTCAGGGATGTGCCTTTTATTTCTTCTTCAGCTTTCCTTAAGAGCTCTAGATGTCTGAAGCAGTTGTAGTAGGACTTAACCTACTCTAAACAGAACTTACCACTTCTGTTTTTTTATTCTGTGTGGAACTGCATCCGAATCTTCCTTTGTCATTGGAAAATACAATGTGTTACCCTTTCAAAAGCAGACTTGTGTGGTAGTACTGCAGCAATTAATGTGAAAGCAGCTTTCTTGGCAGTAGAAAGAGTAAGATTAGGGATGTTAAGTGGAGGGCACAGCTCCCTGGTATTTTCCGTGGCTATAATGGAAATTCTGCAGGTTTGGGATTCGCTTCATGGCAAAAAAAGATCCCAGTAGTCACTATTTAAGAACACAGTTCGATGTGAAATTAAATGTTGATGTCCCTTGCCCTGGAAAGTATTCAGCATTTAATAAGCTACAGTCTTTTGGAAATGACCTTGACAGGCAACTCTTCTCAGAGGCTCTTGTTTAAATGCATGTTTATCTTTAAAAGCAAACAAACAAAAAGCCAGGGAGCAAGCTAGTTGGCAGAGTCTCCTGCTTCATGCTTACCTGTCTTCCATATGTTTGTTTCTGGCATAGGTTAATTTTAAAACTAGAATCTGCTGCACACACACAAAAAAGAGTCACAAAAAAGGTTAGCTATGGAAGTTAGTATTTGCATTTTTATTTAATGATTCGTAGTATATTTAGTCAATACAAGTAGGTAGGCTGCCACATTTATTATTTTCTATTAACTGTTTGTAGAACTCTGGATTAAACTAAATGTAGGCTGGTATGTTCTCATGACCTACGACTGAGAAGCCAATCAGTGGAATGGCACATGAAGAATAGATAAATCTTGGGGTTCTTAGATTTGTCATATACGTCATGCAAACATTCATGAAAAATAGCAAAAACATTGTTGGGGTTAAGGTGTGAAGACACTCTTTACTTCCTCTCTCTCTTTTGACATTTCTTCTTGGTTTGCTTTTTTCTTAACAACTTATTTTGATCAATAGAACTATTTACCTCAAAACAAGTTTTCAATTACATGCTTGACTAAGTTTGTGCTGAAGCTACTGCTAGCCTAACTAGATCA
Source organism: Tinamus guttatus (assembly GCF_000705375.1). The sequence goes on along the minus strand of NW_010578566.1, from coordinate 160,040 downwards.
AAATGAAGCCACTGATCTCAAATCCCTATTTAACTGAAGTCTGGAAACCAATATTTGGATTGAAGTTGCTATACTGCTTTTTCTCATAATTTGCTGTGTTTTGAAACGTGTTGATTAAGTGTCTAATAGTCCTGTTTTCCCCTGTAAGATTCAGGCTCATATCTCCTTTTAATTGGAGGAAACAAAGTAGATGATCTGCACTTGCCAATTTGAAAAATGTATGAAGTGGAGGCCAAGAATACCAAAGCACTGTGTGGTCCAGTGAGTTCAGCCTGTAGAGCAGAATTGTGATACTCATAGTTTTACGTTTACATAGTCTGAATGTTCTGTAGCACTCTCTGAACTGCCAGTCTTTCTTGGGAAGCAAAGAAGCATTCATTTATTTTCCATCGAAATAAAACTGAATTATGAATTTGACACAGCCCTTCAGAAATTGGCCATGGGCATGCAAAGCTCGGCAGCAGAGCAGCATTTAGGATTGAGGAATTCTTGCCGCCTTGCCTGTGCTCAGTCAGCTAGATTTCAGGGCATCTCTTGCTTGTGCTCAGAGTCATGCGTGAAGATTGCCAGGCCCGCCAAGTCCATCTGACGTGTGTTCTTGTGCATGCGTTAAAGCAAGCTGTGGAATTAAAGTGATCTTCTTGAGCAGAGCATCCCTTTGAGGACAGGGCCTGAGAGTGCTGTGCAATGAATTTTCAAACCATTGAGTCCCCTATTCAAGTTATACCATCAATGTGAGCTGCAGTACAGAACGAGCACATCCCTCTGAGGACTGAAGTGTCAACAGCAGTCTTGCCACAATGTTGGAAAAATAAGATTGGACTAGTTTACCATATTTACCATGCCCCCAGAACCAACACATAGTGCTAAGGGCCCTGTGTACCTCACTTCATATGAGCAGTCTCACTCTTATCCTCCACTGTGGACAGCTCTGTTTTCTTTGGGGTAGAGGAGGAGTAGATGAACACACAGCAGCATGTCACAAAGAATACAGGGGCAAAATCCGTAGTGGGGACAGGACTCTGTCATCTTTAGCAGAAATCACATCTGGCCTGTGTTGAATTTTCATGGTAATAATGGCATGGTGCACATTTTCAGTTATGTCAATGCAGTATTGAAATAAAGGGGAAATTATTATATTCTTTGATATGTGCCTATTAAATTTCATTCTAAATAGTCAAGAAAAAGAAAGGTAGAATAAGCTACCTTCATTATAGGTGACATCTAAGGGAATTAAAATTTTGTGTAATATTCAGTAAGGATGCACTGATTTGGGTCTCGAGTACTATAAATGACCTCTCATTATGAATGTGTTTTCTCTGTTGGTGCCTATATTGGCTTTTAATGTTACTTTATAAGTGGTCATTGTTTAACTGCAAAAATAACAATTTTTGAATTTTTGGAACTAGCCAGTTGGATCTGACTATTTATATCCTTTTTTTCACTTCCAATGTATAGGCACTTTTTTTTTTTTTTTTCCTTTTTTGCTTGGACTAATTCTGTTCGTCATTCTTTTCTTCAAAGAAATATCTTAGTTCCAGGAGTTTTGAGAACTTCAGTTTAATTATTTCATAGTATTCTCTGAAGCTGATGTTTTCATTAAATAATACAGATAAAGGCAGAAATTACTTTCATCACTGTAATTCATCAAGTATGTTCAAAAGTACATTCAGATTTTTCCCAGCTGCATCCACAAACATCATCCACTGTATGTGTTTAAACCTAAATCTTAATAAAAGGAATGTATTATAAATAGAATAACATAGTTTTAACTTCTCCTCTCTGCTTATGAGGTTTATTGCTTCTAATGTGCCATCTCTAAAGAGTCATTCATTAGAAAAATGTTTGTTGACTTCTTAATGAATTTTATTTCTAGTCAGTCTAATAATTACTTTAACCCCTGTGCCATAACTAACATAACGCACCCCTTCAAAATGAACAAAAGAAAACCAAAAGTTTATATCTTCTGTAAATAAATAGAGAATGAAGTGTGAAAAGAAGCAGCATCTGTTCCTCCCAAAGGGAAATAATTTGTTTCAGCTTTTGCTCTGTTGCAGAAATAGAAACTTTTATAAGAAGAATCTCTATGCAGAAGCGATAAGAGATGGCAGCAGCCGCGCTGACAGTGAGAACGTGACACCTACTTGCAACAAGCCTCGGGTAACTATATTAATTTGAAGTGGAGAGGGAAGTAGGAAGGATCAAAGAGCATTAGGGATCCACTTGAGATTATCCATGAAATAATTCACATCTTAAATATATTAAATAACTGCTAGAGTCATCAAGTGCTTTGCTGTGAACCCTAGTTCATCTTACCTCATTGTTATCCCTTCAAGTTCACGGCTGCCTGGATGTATTGCAACTATTAGCCAGTGTTATTGTTAGCTTTGAACACAACAGTTGGGGAACTGTGCTCTAAATTAAGGAAATGGCAATGTGATGACATGGCATATCACAGAGTTATTTTCACAGGAAAGTATGCCCTCCCTATAAAAGGCTTCTTGGAAGCCAAGTGCTTCATGTGCTACATGAGATGTTGAACTTTATCTGAGGGGTTGATGCAATTAAATGCCTTTGTATTAGAGGCTGCCTCGTGAAGAAAAAGAACTAGGATGTTATCTGGCAGTTTGGGAGGGTATATAAAATATTGATTTAGCACTGGTTGGCATAGCTAAAAGCACCATCATGGTCTAGTTACACTGGCCTGTTTCTATTGGGTTTTTATGTTATGAGAATTTGTCTCCATAAGATATATTCTAGAAATCTGATTTTCACCAAGTCGTTGCTAAGTCACAACAACTTGAAGTTGGCAAAAATGACATAATTGGTATATGTGGCTATTTCTACACCTAGTCTGAGCTTCCTATGTGGTGCAACACAGACCAAGATCTTGTATGCACAAATGCACATACATACCATACAGCTCTGAATAAGCTGTTGTGATATAGGCAGCATTACACTTGTGGGTAACATCACATTAGCTAAGTAGCATGTGCTCTTTAGAATAAGCACAATTATGTCAGTGTAAAAGACTGTTGAGGAAATTTATACACATAAAGCTTTGAAGATAAGCTGTAGTGATGCATGTATCTTTCTCCTCAGGTGACTATACAAATATTTTTCTAATATTAGTTTTACTTTAAGGAAATATAGATGTAGATACTGTAGCTGGAAAGGTATAAAAACTGTGTAGAGTGCTCATGTTTATAAGATAATTTGGCTGTATATATTTCCTTTTGTGAAGTGGATATATTAGCTTTCAATCTCTGTTTTACTCGTCACCCCCAAAGTTTGATATTTATGTTACTTCTCCAGGTCTTTGAGTCCAGAAAGAGACTTTGTATCTATTGGGGGGGGATGTTTGAGGGGTTGAATACCATGTAACATCTAAATTTAAAATGTGAGGATTTTTAATCATCCCAAAGGATGCCTTGCAAGTGTTTTAGATGGGCTGGTTTCGTAACCTTGAAGATTCTGGTAAAGGTGCTATTGTTGTACATATCATTAGGAATACTGAGGAAGTAGTGTGGGAAGGGCTGATGGTGTGTATGCAGTGACAAGGAGTTCATGAAATTTGCTCCTTTCTCAGCTTGCAGAACTACAGCTCTTCCATGAGGCTGAGGTAGGGGAGTCCAAAGACTCTTTCTTGCTCCTGTGCACCTTGGCTGACATAGAAGGCAAAGGGCTTTTACCTTATCACATACATCAAATCCTAGATATCATAATACTGGAACAACACCTGCAAAGTGGCCAAGTGTCATTCATCTTTCCCTTTTTTTCTGCCAAGTGAGGCAACATTTAGGCTAGCATTTTTTTCACATTTTTGTTAGATATCCGTAACTCAGGCTCAGTTTATCCCAGCAGTATGGAAGCCCTGGTAGGCTTGTTCATGTGCCTAGATTTTGATACTCTTCTGAGACTGATCATCCAGCCAGTGTTGCTCTGTTTTGTGCAATCAAAGACATTAAGCAGAACTGTGTGTAGCTGGATCTCCTCTGGACGGGAGCCATCACATGTGTGCTCACAGCTGCCAGCCTACAGATTTTATGCAAATGAACTCATGCCTAAATATTCACATCTGCTCACATCTGCTTAACCTATTCACAGATGTAATCACAGATACCAGTGCTCCTCCTAGATCACTGAATGGGTCAGTGCTTTCGTTTGAACATCTCTCTTGCAAACCACAAGATCAAGCACTTCGTTGATATCCCAGGACTACATACTTTCTGAAAAAAGAGCAGCACTGTCACCAGCTCTAATATTTAATTATCTCCAAGAGACAAGTCATCCCAAAATGATGATCTTTCCCCCAGACTTTGTCCCTTTTAGTCTACCTCTTGGATTTTAGAAAGCTGGTTCACTCTGTATTAATTTGGTCTCTCCGTATTTTGTGTGTATTGGATTTATTTTGTAGTTTGCAGTTGTCATGGAGTGTAACAGCTCTCTGGAGACTGATGTGGTTGACCCATCTGAGTTTCAAACTGCAGATATTCATCCTGTTTGTTCTTCGCAATATGGTGAGTTAAGATTTCCTTCAGTTTTGTGGAACAGTTTTGCTTGGATTATGCAAAAGCTGTAGGCATAGTTCATGTTTTGCACGAGTGTTAGACCAATACTAAAAAGGTGAGGTGGGAAGGGTGTCATTACAATTCAGATACATGACCAGGTTAGGGTGATGAATGTAAACCAGTCAGGGATGTAAAACATTTTCACCAGTGTGTTTCTCATTTTTTCTTTTTGAAAGACAGGAGCTCTTGCATACCTATAAAACGTATCCACCTCTTGGCAGTGGTTCTCAAGGAAGCTATGGGTGAGAGCCGCCAGGCAGTATGGCAGTCAGTGCTGCTGCGATAGCAATGAGTTGTGTTCCTGGAAAGGAAACCACTGGGCTTTTAGTGGGGCTCCTGGTAGTTTTGCACCAAGAAAACACAATATTCTGAACTCTAAAGTCTGCTCTTTTATTTCGTTAAATCTGTATTACTGTTCTGAATTTTTATGTGACAGAATTTCTATCCCTGTCACCTTGTATTTCTCAATTGAAGCAAATGACATTTTCCGTCACATTAGAGACTAGAAAGCTGCATGCAGTTTATTGCCTAATGTCCATTCACCTTTATTGGGCGTGTTATTCTTCCATATCTAAGAGTAGCCATTCCGAACGCAGAAGCTATCCAAGATGTTTTGCTGTGGTGCTATAATCTGAAGAAGAATCAGATGCCATGGTGAATCTGTATGCCCACAGTAACCTTATCAGACCTCTCAAATCCATCCTTACTGCATCGCTTCTCCCCTTTGTATGAGCAGGAGGAGTGGCTGGTAGAGGAAGACACAGAAACAAGAATTATGTTCTTGGCCTGTGCCCTGTACAGCAGAAGCAGTGTTTAAACTGCTGTAAAGAGACCATTCAGTCCTTGGTTGTGCAGATTACTCATCAGAAATTATGCTACAACAGTACTTTCGGACTCCTAAGGAAACAGAGGCCTTTTGTGATAGTAATAATGTCAAATTTTGACATCTATATAGACAATGTTTTATTTTTTTATATTATGTATATAGTATATATAATATATATATATAATTATTATATATATATTTATATAACTTTTTAAGGTATGCTTCATAGCAAGTGAGTTATGTCCATCATACTGACAGGGAATATACATCTTTGCAAAGATGTGCCTCGGCAGTCCTTAATGCAGGCAGGATGAGTGGCAGTCGTGGTGTGAGGAGTCCAAATCTCCCCAGAAATCTTTTGCAGTGTAACAGCAGCTGCAGGTATGCCTTAAGTGTTAGATGAGCTGACTGACTCCGTGGGGAATGTTTGATGCTTAGATGCAGGTGAGATGAGTAAAGAGGTTGTTCCCTGCCAGCCACCCCTGCTGCTAGAACAGCAGCGACCACTGGAGCGCACAAGAGGTTTCCAAGCCTGCAGGCTACCAGTTGGACCAGCCTGAATTTTAGAAAATGCTGTCTTATAGGTAGCAACTGAGTCTACCTATAAGGTGAGGTGGTCAGAACGGAGAGAGAAAGGCTGATATCCATAACAATTTTTCTTATTTACCATATTTACCTTCACACCACCAAAATTACCAGAGAACTCAAGGTTTGCAATAGTTATTTAGAAATTACAAGTATTTGAGAATTTTTGAGTAGTCAGGCATCCTGTAAGATTTTCAGAATTGCCTATCTTGTTTAGGCACCTTGGATAAGTCTTGGGAACACAATTTATTCAACAGTAGAAAACATGCCTCGGTTTACATGGTTTGGCTAATACAGACAATGTGTGTTGTCCAGTGAAGGATGCCTAATGTTTCCCATTAGAAGGCTCTGCATTTATAGATTTAGGAGCTATAGCAAATTGAACTGAAATTTTCCATCACAGGTGTTGGAATTTTTTTTTCCATATTTTAAAATTTTAGGAGAATCAGTTCAACCATTTTAGAGAACAAGACTGGTAAATAATATGATATTTTTACAAATATGTTAAAGAAAGGTCTCATACCATTATCAGTGAATAATTTTAAGGCTATGGATTAGGGGCTCTGATTTTGCCAGATAGGTGATTGTCTTGTCACAGACATTACTTTTCTTGTCCTTATATGTGAAAAATAAAAAAGCTAAATATTCTTACAAGTCATTTCTTAAAATCTGAAGCAAGTTCTCGAGTTTGCCTCTTTTTGTGTCCTTTGACATGAGTTGTTATAATTTTCGGTATCTATAGCTTCTCTTTCTCTCATAGCTTTTCTCTCTCAAAGCTACCATTAGCTTTCTTCATGCTTTGTTGTTGTGAAGATCCTCAGACGGCTAAAAATAATTATTTAGTGGATAAATATTAATAAATAGTTATGTTATAAATTAATAAACAACTATTAAATAAAAATAAATAGTAAACTAGTCATTATTAAATAAAAATATTGTTTATTTTCTTCAGTAGAAGAACAGCATGTAACATATGACACAGCAGAAGAGACTTTGGCAGAAGAGAAAAGACAACAAGGCTGCCGACAAGAGGTTTCTGGTGGTAAGAAATCACCTCAGCCCGGGGTGGCTGAGAAGAGCCCTCACGGGGATCCCTGGAGTGTCCGTTATAACCCTCTTCTGGAAAGGGAATCATGCGAACTTGCCCCTGCCAGTCTACTGATGCAGCCAGACTAGCAATAGTCTGGGTTGAGTTGAAAAAAGGCAGCATGAAATCAGCAGAAAATGGGAATTTGTGAAACACTGAAACAATCTATGTTTTTTTCTTTAAGCTGTGCATTAGA
>NW_010578566.1:112921-144706 GCF_000705375.1 Tinamus guttatus | reverse complement strand
CAGTTGACACTTCCTCAAATAGGAGCTTCAGATATTTCCAGAAATATCAATCTTTAATTTAGCATTTCTCATCCTACCAGATGTAAGGTACACAATATTGAATTGCTTCAGTATTTCAGGTGTTAAATGAATGATGTATCCATCTACTCATAATCTGAGCAGCAGGATACATTTTTCTTTAAAACTCTAAAAGGCAGATATAGTTGTGACTGTATGATTTGTCTTTTTTGCTACTCTAAAGAGAAGTGATTGAAAATTTGCAGCAGCATCTCCATATTGCTGAATGGTTACAGTCAGTGCTGCAAAAACTGAGGTCTGGTAAATCTGTGTAAGATTTCCAGTTTGAGCACCAGTGTGGCAGAGTGTAAGCTTTTGTTTGTTCGTTTTTTTCAGATCTGTCAATATCTTGCAGAACTTTGCAGATCCCAAGGTCTAGGTAAGTTTCAGAAAGTCATCTGAAGGTATGATATCTTAGCTGACGAAAGGAATTTTCAAGGTTGCCTCTAAATACCTGGTGATACCCACTGGAGGTGTGATTTGACATAACTGTCAACCTGGCTTCAGGTTTTAAGAATGTTGGCATTCACTAAAACCCTTTTTTTCTTAAACTTCAAACCCTCCTCCCGCCCCCCCCCCCCCCCCCCGTCTTTTTTTTTTGCCTTTGAGGAGGGTTTGGGTGTATTTTCCTTTTTTTAATCACATTTCTAGTTGAGGACATGCCTCTACTAGAGCAAAACCTCAAAAATGTATTAAAGAAAGTGTGAATGCATAACACTTACAAAAAGCCCACAAATGAACATCTGTTAGAAAAGCCAATGAATTGAAAATTGTTAAATGTTATGTTTTAAATTGTGCATGCAACATTAATTCAGCCTTTTTGTGCATTATATGCATTTGTTTCCTTTCCCCCTCTGGAATTTTGTTTCACTCATGAACAAAACAATTATAAATGGATTTACACCAAAATATGAATATGGTGCTAAATCATCATTGTATTCTAGCAGCTAAATCCCTATTACCATTTTAGAACAAATAAGGGTTAATTCATTAAAACTGAATTTTGGTAAGCATTAACCTACTTTCAGATGTAACTTGACTGTTCACAAAATTAACACTATTTTGAAAGCTATTTCAGTGCTGGATACTGATTTGTCTTCTTGTCTTGCTATATTCCTGCCATTTAAGTCACTCAAGAAGCCTCCAAAAAAAAAAAAAGGGTGGAATGCCCCCAAAAAACCATCAGACTCCAAACCTCTATGCCTGTTGTGCTTACCCTTCAGTTACAGCAGTGAATTTTTTGCCTTTGTGAAGGTTGTAGAATCTGTTCACATGTGAGTCACAGAATTTTACACATAACGGGTTTAGGAAAGGATGGAGTTCCAGCTATAACTGTGAATTTCTTGACTTCTAATTAAAAACAGATGCTTAGTAGTGTTATATCACTGTTTTATAGGTGAATACAGCAATATTTTCTTTCATAAATGTGTGCTTTACAACAAATCTAATGGGAATTGTAAAGTAGTACTTGACAATATCAATGCTTAATGTCCCAGTGTAGCATATTAAAACAATAGCAATTCTTTCCTCATGACACAGCAGAGGTGCAAATCCGTGTGCTGATACCCTCTATAAAATGTGTCAGATGCGAGAAAGTAGTAGTCTCTCTGGACAACATTTCAGAGCTAAATGCAGTCTCTTATGGGGCATCTTTACAGACTGATTTCTCAGGGTTATGAAAAATAAATGTAAACAGTGTTGCAGAAGCCTATCAGCATTTATGCCACTGTATTATATAAAACTTCTGCCCAATCGTGGTAGAAAGAAATGCCACAGTGTGCCATGCAGACTTTTCTGCGTTACATGCACAGTGTTGCATCAGCTTGTTAATAGGGTTTCAAAGAAAATCCCATCCAGCTCATCATTTTCTTCCATGGAAAGAAATAACTGGACATCCAAATCCTTCCCCAATGGGAAATTGTGCTTTTGGTTTTATTTTGTATGGCTTGTTTTTTTCATGTCTCCCTGCTCTGAGAATGTATCCAGTGCAGTAGCAAGAGTAACAAAGAAGTGGAGGGACACACTCCAAGCCAGTATAGCTGATGCCCACCTGGCAGCTGTCATTTCAGCTGCTCTTCTCCTAGCTTGACTTGCTTGTGCCAGTGCCAGACCTAACATCTCAAACAGGAGATAGGGATGCTCTGATTGTTTCAGGACAGCTTGAGCTTTGGTACCTCAAGTTTTCATCCTATTTGGTCTTTTTTCTGCAAGAGGAACTGGCCATCTCTGGGCTCAACCAGTGGTCTGAGTGCCATGAGGTGTAATTTGGGATGAAACCACTGCACTGGCAAAAGTTCCTTGTGTGGGTGTATAAACACAAGCAAAACTTTAATTGAGCTAGGTTTCAGAATTGCAGTGGTCATAATTTTGTAGAGCTTTTCGCAGGTAAAGCTCAAGTCCCATATTAGGTATTATGTTTCCAGTCCATTTTACAGCTGAAATCACTGAGACGGAAGGAGCTGGAATAGACTAGTGACTACAACCTGTCTCCTGACTTTTGTGCCAGGAAGTTCATCTTTCTATAGGGAGTACAAATGAAGGCATTATATGGATGAAGGTCTGGATCAACCTGGGCAAGGTTGATGGCACTATAACCTTTTGATCTATGGAGGAAAAAAAAAATGTCGTCTTAAATTAGATCTATTTGGTGTTTGTGAAGACATATGGAGTGAGAACACTGGAAACCACATGGCTACATTTATCTGAAGGTTGGGGATTACCTTCCTGATGGGTGAGAAAGAAGTCTCAAATCCCATTCAAATGTTTCCTTTGTTTCAGTAAATCTTGGAAGAGAGACAAATTACAGCAAGTACGTAATTTTGACATAAAAAACAGTCCAAAGGGGGCTGAAATGAAACCACAAATTCACTTCAGTTAGGCACAGAGATTAAGTGTGGTTCTCTTGCAAATGATCTGCTTCTGCAAGTTCCAATTCCAAAGCTTGGTCTCTGTCTCTCTGTCTGTCTGTCTCTCTCTCTCTCTCTCATTGGAAAAAAGGGTCATTTCTCCTCACCTCATTACCTCTGTCCATCTCCTGTGGTATTAAATCTTCCTTCCTAGTAGTTTAAAGCAAGCATTTTAAATCATTTTAAGCATATACTGATGTAAACTTGTTGAGGGTTCTATGTTAGTTCAGTATCAAGTCTCCGGTGGTGGTAAGAGCAGGATCTCAAGGAAGAGATTCTCATTTTCTGTCAAACTCTTTTTGGCTTTGACCCTGACACAGAAAATATGCCCTAAGGGACTGCATGCACCAATGTAATCCAGGAAAAACTATCCCCTGGTCCCACGTGAGCCACTTTACTGCTCTTTTATTTTGGACAGTGCAAATTTGGACAATCTCTCACATTTGTCTGCATCTCTCGAGACAGTGGGTTCTTTGGATGCTTGGGCCTTCTGGTGTCCTGCTTTTGCACAGTGCCTAGCACAGCAATAGCCGGTTTCACCAACTCACCAGCAGCTCTAAATGAGCTTGGGTCTAGACAAGACAGCTCTGTCTGTGTGGCAGACTCGTGCACAGGGCCAGACCATGCCACTTCTGGACCGTGAGCAGGCAGGAGAATCTGTGTGGTGCTGCAACATCGTATGGCTTAAAGAAGCCTTAGCTGTTCTGGAGAAATTACCATAAAAGATAATAATAAAAAGTAATGTTTTTAACACCACACACAAATGTATGGTGTTGCTGTACAAGGTCAGTCCTAATGATTATCTAGGAAAGCATCAAGTGGGTTTTTCATTCTTCCTCATTGAAGCTGACAGAAGTGTTCTTACTAGGAAAAATGTGTATCCCTGTAGTAGCTGTGAAAATGATCATTTGCACCATCCTGTAGCATGTTCTAATTGATAAGAAGCATTAATATATTTCAGTATCTGTCAGCTGCCACTGTATTTTCAGTCGTATCACTGCATTGCTCTCAACATGAGAAAGTGGCAGCCCTCTAAGAATCCCAGAAAGTTGGGGTTATTTCATCATCTCCTTCTTGCTTACTGAAGGTCTCTCTCCTTTATGTAGTAACATTTGAGTTGGAGATTTGCTGTTCTGTGGTTTTATTTAAAGTTGATTTTGATGCAGTCAGAATTGGTGACAGACTTTCTAATGGTAATACCAGAGCAATTTTGTAACCACTTCATTTGTATTTATTTGTTCTTCTTCTCTGGTATCATCTTTTAAGATGTGCTGGGGAAAAATAAACCAAAAGCAACCATAAAGTTCCTATATAAGCAAAATAGAATGTTAGATTAAACAGTCTGGGGTTGACTGAAAGCTTTGCATTAGCAAGCAGGCCTTTGTGTGGACTGGGTTGGAGATGGTGCAAAGAGGAATTTTCAGAGTGAGGCAGTAGTTGTGCGCAGGCCTCCAGAGGGAGGGAAGGAGGGAGAGAGGGAAGTCGCTCCTCTTTTATTATCTGATGAACATTAGTCCCTTTGGTCAGACTGCTAGGCGCCTCCTGGAGCTTAACCTCAGATTAACGTCTGCTTCATTTCAGTGTCTGTCTGATAGTGATATCAATAAACATCATCTTCTTACAGTAAAAACTGATAATTAAACCTATGCCTGCTGACTCATTATCTATTGTGCCCTGGGGAGTAATTGTGGAAGATGAAGATTTAATAGATAAAAATACTTTAACTGAATAATGAGTATGAAGCTGTTGTCAGCATGTTCGGGGGCTCATCACATATAGCTAAGTTTATCTATAGATCATATAAAGTGCAGAAAAGAGGCAGACAGAACTTTGTGTTGGTTATTCGTGTTCCTCTAAATGGCTGAAGTCTCATTGTGTTCTGCAGATTTAGGCCTCTTGCATCAAGGTTGTACCTAGCTGTTTGATTCCTCCCTCCTTTCTGTTTTGCCAAAATCAGTGGCATCTGTAAATGAATGATTTGAAGGGAAAACACAAGCTAGCCTGGTGTCACACTGCACATACATTTGTAACTAAGAGCTCTCGCACTGTGTAGAGGTAAATCTACTGTCAGGTTTTAGTTGGACAGACCTGCTTTTGAGCTAAAAAATAATAATAAAAATCCTCACTTTCCTTTAGATTTTTCCAGTGGCGTCTGGTAAATAGCCCCTGAACTGAAGTGCCTGTACCTCCGATCAGGGATGAGGAGTAAGGAATGTCCTGAAGGAAAAGTGTTAGGCACAAAATGCTTTGAGTGAGGAGAGGGCTGACAGACACTTTCTAGTGTTACATGTGAGGCCCTGTGTTGAACGGTGTGTTTCAGTGAGGAGCCGTTTACCTTCCCGCCGGCAGAAACATCCATCTTGCCCGCGCCACAGTAGCTCTGAGCACTGTGCTAAAACCTGCCTCGTGTTGCTGAGTCCTGTCACCCTACAGTTGTCACTCGTGTCGGTTTCTACAGCCAGCACAAAGATAACCCAGATACAGCTGTGGACTAGAGAGGATTTGATCTTTAGCACTGGAAAGATTTATGTAGGTATTTCACTCTGTGCACTGACTGCAGTTTTGAGAATGGTGTTGCAGGCAAGATCAATGCCTGTTTTTTGGGAAGACAGAATGGAGAAAGGAGGGATAAAAGCAAAAAATATAGTTTTGCCTTTTTAGACAACAAATTCAGTCCTACTGGTTTGGGCAAAACAGTGCAGTGGGGGCTCTTAAACTGGTTTGCATAAGTACTAATTTTCAAGTAAGTGAGCTGTACAATAAAGGCTAAAATATTTCAGTCTTATGCATATTTCTGTTCTTCAGTTGAACTTTAAAGAATGGTTTATGCAGTTTGTCTAGTGTTGTTACTTCTGAAGACAGAACAAGAGACATAATTTGATCCTCCCGTGATTTAGATACTCACCAGCCCTAGGATTCGGGCTTACTTCTGGAATGTTATGTGCTGGGCATTGGGAGTGAGGCTCTGCGTGGAATACAGAAAATGTACCTTTCAGTTTGAGATCTGGTCTGCAGCCCAGGTCACCGAGCCAGAGTCGTAACTGAAACTCCCCCTGAAATCTTTTGAGTGTCTAATCTGAAGGTCTGAGTTTGGTGCAGCTTGAAATGTTTATGAGTGAGGATGTTTAAATGCCTTTGCTAGACATTCCTAACTGATCATGCTGCAGTGGAAGTTTATTTAGGTTTAATTTGGAGAAAGAAAGAAATACCCTCCTGCAACACCAGAGATCTGCTCTAGCACTGTCTATCGTAAGATTAAGGCAGACATAGGTGAAATATCCTAGTGATCTCATGGAAAAATCTAAAAAGGGGATTTAGGGATTAATATTTAAGGAATCTTTTGAGATACAGGATAAATTGTTTCTACTTTAGCTCATTTCTATCATTAAAAAAGGAGAATTTGTCATAGATTAATATATATCACTTCATGAAATACTGATTCCATTAAAACCAAAGGCAATTTTACCCTTGATCTTAATAGGCTATCACTTCAGCTATTTACATAATTTCTATTTTTTTTAAGAGTTATTTTTACCTGTACGCTCAACATGACTGCATATTCACCACAGAGAGAGTCAACCAGAGATCAGTAACATATCACAAGATTTTGCCTAACACTTCAAGCTGAGGCCTAGTTGGAAGTGAACTGGGGGTATGAGGAAAGAGAATAGGTTACATCAATCAAAGTTCTCATTGACAGGACAAATCTCTTTTGCTGAGGTTTGGACTAAAAGCTTTTTCTTCACTTTTCCCACATGGACAGTCCCAGTGGTTCAGCCATATGCATTAAACCATTTAGCTGCCCAAACATGTCTGCTGAGAGATTGGAGAAAACCTCCCTCTTACCTTTTTCCCTAGAGGAGAGAGCACACTTGAGCTTTGTTTGGCTTAACCTGTTTATAATTGTAATTTTGCATTAGGAGAAGAAACTTTTTTTAGGGATAGGTGGCAAAGCTTTGGGGAGACTGTGTGTGGTCTTTCAGGGTCTAAATTTCGATCGTTGTTTTGTTGCTGATTGAGTGATCTCCCTTCCCTCAGTGATGCCTTCAGTGACTTAAAGGAAACCAGCACCTCATCCACTGCATTGCTTTGAGCATGTGGGGTGTCCCTTCTGTTTGGGCTCTTGGTGTTTGGCTCTAGTCGTGTGGACCACACTAAGCCAGATTTCCTGACCTGGAAAGCAGGAGTGCGGTGCTTTGGAGGAATACTGCAGGAATTAAGTTTCCCACCCTGTACTACTTGTTAAGTTTGAGACTTGGACAAGAGTTCCCTTTCAGTTAGGGCTGTGTCCTGTTGGCTTGTGGTGCAAATGCAATGCTGTGGCTTGTTTCCTGCTCCAGGTACCATGGATCCAGTGAGGGTGACTAGCAGGTTCCTTAAACTGCCTGGCATGCAAAGTCACATCAGCTTTTATAGAGGGATGACTTTTGGCCGGAGTCTGCATTTTGAAGAGCTTGCAATAGATGCAGCCTTTGACTGCATCTGTGGGCTCTTCCTCACGAAGATCTGTGAGCGAACACTGTGGGCTCTTCCCCTCACATGTAACCCGGTGGGCTGCAGGACTTGCTGCCCATCTGCATCTGAAACAGGGGTCCTGCACCATGTGCCAAGCACAGAGCTGACTGAAAAAATGAAGCAGAAGAAATTCAAACAGCTTGGATTAATTGGATGATTTGTCCATCTTGCTTTGAACATATAAAGAACTATAAAATGCCAATTAATGTTACGAGGTGTCTGACAGCCCTCTTTAATTTAGTGTGCTGTTTTCTTTAGCATGCATTTGTAAAGAGCTTCTGGCAAAAGGGACTGTTATTGTTAACATTCAGAAAGGAAAATTTGGACTTACATGTCCTATGTTGTCTTGGAATAATTATATCTGATAACTTGCCTGATTAATGTGAGACAAAAATTAATGGAGCAGGGCTTACATTAATGGAGCAAAGCCAGCTCATAGCCTTTGCTCTCTGAGCCCTTTAGAAATTTCTGGAAGCACACAGATTCCCCAGAAACCCTAAATGTATTTTAGCTACATTTGTTAATGGTAGCTCAGTGTGCAATGTTACTGGCGTGTATTTATAGAGAAAACACTTCCATCCAAACTCTTAAGTGCTTTACTGATGTTAATGAATCCTGGCTGGAAAGAAATGTTATTTGTATTTCTGAATAGGGCACCTGAGGCATAGAGAGAGTGAATTATTTTCATGAGTTAATGTATTAAGTCTGTTGCATATTCCCAAACAGCAACCCGAAGACTGTTGTGAGGAGGCCTGATCTGGTGCTGATACTTCTCTCCCTGGAGCCTCACACAATATGTCAATCTCTGCTTGGTGTAGGCCCCTTTGGGATCAGGGCCAGCTCGCAAGATTAAGGTAGGAGAGCTCTAATTTGCACCTGGATCCAGGGACTAGTGTAGTTCTTTCAGCTCCACTGTTGCAAAATTTAATTCACCTAGAGCACTAGCAAACAGGCACTAATGTTCAGTCTGTGTAAGATGCACTTCTTTGTGTCTACATCTAAATTTGGTAGGTGGGTTCTAAACTATGCACATGGCAATGTGATACTGATGTTAACCCTGTTATGTCTTACTTCCTCATCTCCAGCACTCTCACAGCTAAAATATAAATGACCATCTCTTTAAAAGATCTTGCTGCTTTGCACATTTTAAAACGTGTTTTTTGCTGCCTTAGATTGTTTATAGTTGGGTTGGAGCTTCCACAAGGAGCCATAGAGGAAATGCTCATGATACCAGCATTTAACTGGGAGCACTTCCCAGCTCTGGGGTCTTGTGCTCATCTTGGCCAAAACTTGATGCCATCTCTCAATGAGATCAGTGTTCACTCATACTCCTAGCTCCCCGGCAGCCAAGTTAGGAAAACTGAAGTGCACAGGCCAGTTGGGAGTTGTGACAGGTTCCTCGACCCAGTTCCTATGTGGATAATCAAGACAACATGACCCCGCGCCATGCAAGTAGCACATCTGCCAGACAGTACAAATATAGCCACAGAGTCCCTCAGTAACAGCTCACTGAAACTGAGCTTAGTCTCCAGGCCTTTGAGTTTTTGCCTTTTTTTGTTTGTTTGTTAGTTTGTTTTTCTCCTCCACTTCAAGCATATTTGAGGAAATTTGTATTTTCTTTAGGTAACAGAAAGGTGGCAGGATCACAGTCCATGAGCAAGTGCCTAGGAATTGAATGGCATATGTTCTCTTTCAGCAAGTGGTTTACAGTAAGAGCAAAAATCTGCTTTCTAAATTAGAGGAAATCATTTGTAAATCATGGTTATCAAGAAAGTGTCTGTTTTTTGTTTTGTTTGTTTGTTTGTTTTGGTTAATATATCCTATCCCAGGTTCTTGGATTGCTCTTAATTTTTGCATCTGAAATGACAGAGAGAGTGAAGGATTGCTCTGAAACAACAGCCAGCTCAGAAAAATAAGATAGCTCTCAGGTAAACTTCCCATTTGATATATACTAGAAACCATTTTCACTTGTTTTCTACTTTGCTTTACCTAAGCAATAAACATTCTCAAGATCTATAACTGTCATGTCAAAGTGCACAAATTCAGGTTGCAAATGCAGGAAATTTATTTTTCCTGTGAAGCTATAAAATAATATACTATTAAAAACTCTAGGCTTTATCTAGAGCTATCACATGGTCATGTTTGATATATGATAATTCACCAGCTGTACTCAAGACTGGTTGTAGTACACCTTGGAAATGGTAATTGTTAGGGGACAGCTGCAATACTGCTGCCAGATGGTGCCATTAAGCGAAGAGTTGTGAACTGATTCATGTAAAGTAAAAACTGTCCAGTGTTTCTCCCAAAGTGCAAATCAGATCTTTTGGGAAGTGCTAGGAGAAACTGGCAATTTGACATATCTCTGAGAATGCGCATAGCAACAGCCTTGAGTATTCCAGGCAATCTGCACAGATTTTTTTTTTTCTTTTTTGAGGGGGAGATACATGCAGCAATTTTTCTGGGTTGCCCTCACCCCAAATTTCCACTGTGATACTAGCCACAGTCACTCTGAAAGGTGTGAAAATTTGGGTGAGGATATCCACAGGTTAATCTCTGGCAGTAGCTATTCTCCCTAAATTATCAGCTGTGAAGTAATTTGATCACAATGTGTGCAAGAGGAATAAAAAATAGATCCACTGCTGTAATGTGAAAGTGTGAAGGCAAAGAGAGAAAGAACTAATTTAATTTGAATACCAAAGTGTGTAACTGCAAAAAAAGAATGAGAATTTTGGAGGACTGATTTAGAAAAAAAAATACAGAAAAAGTTGAAGATTTGTGAAGATTCATAAAGATTCAAAACCAAAAAGTGGCCATATTTAGTACTTAATCTTCTGCTTTAATGGGAAATAAACTGTGTAAAGTGAAAACAGAGATAATCCTGATGGTTTAAATTGGACTAGCCACAAGTTAAATATGTTCTTCTTTGAAAACTTTCTCAAAGGAGAGATCTAAGGGAGATTTTGGTATAGATATGAGTTTGATAGGCCATTAACCTCCTTCTACAAGGTGCAAATAGCTGGGTAGAGACTGATGGAAAGGCTGGGGCTTTGTGTTGTATTGACTTGAGTGGTGGCCAAAGGATTTCATGGGAGAGCAACACCCAGCTGAGCCACGACCTTGGTAACTCATCTGTGAATACTCAAGAGGTAAAGGTAACTATAACAAAGCTATCTAAAACTAGTTGTTTAGTTTACCAAGGAGTTCAGTTTCTCAAGATTTCAGGGTGCATAATTTGCAGAAAGGCCAGGAAATCAGACTAAACTCTGGTAGATGAATGCTATGGTGCTTTGCTTTTAAAGAGAATTGTGTGATATCGTTTGTTTTTAGGCATTTGTCTTCAGTGCTAGAATTTCCTTTTACTGACTATATTATTTAAAAATCACGTTTTACATAAATTGTGATATAAAAGCTGTTGTTTAGTTTTCTGGTCAAAGATATGTACATTAAAACAAAACAAAGAAATACAAGCAGTAGCATTTAAATAAAGGAGAGAACCAGCATATATCCAAAGGAGGTGTCATTTCAGGTAAGTATGAAAGCAAGTTCTGTGGATTATTAGTATGGATGGCTGCTTTCCTCACATGATAGTTTTCTGCAGTACTTAGTGTAATCAGGAACCCAGAAGCTATTCAATATGTCTGGGCTACTGGGTTAATCTTTTTTCTGGAACCAGTCAACAAGTCTTCCTATTGCAGCTGATGGAGGCTGGCTAAAGCATTGAAATTTAATGATAAAGATTTTGACCTTAGCAATATCAATGGAAAGTTTCGTTGCTTGGCTTAGTGTGTATAGCTGCGTGCTAGAAAGTGGGCACAGCAAAAGTATATTTGCTGTGAATTAACACTTGAATAAATTTGGCAGCTAGTTTTATATTTGTTTTGCCCATTTCCATAAGCAAACTTTATAAGGACAAATATTTGAAAAGAGTTAAATTCAAACTGTGACACAAATGTATTCAGTGAGACAGAAATGTGTATTTTCTACAGAATTGTTTTTGCTCCCACAGCCGAGGACTAGAATATCTCCTAAGCATGACCAATAACAGCTGAGAAAATTTTGGTTTAGAATATGAAGTATTTACTTACAAGACGTCTCAATTATACATGCGCTTATTGAAATAGTAGGTAAATGAAACATTTGTATAGATGTCCCTGGGACGAGATATGTAACTGAAGTTTTGGAAACGGAAATAATTCTTTTTACAATGGTAGAAATACATTTGAGGGGATTGTGATTGATCTCAAATATTCCGTAAACCGAGACTCACATCACTGGATGCATTATTTATTGACAATGATTTGTTCAGCTCCAGTTATGGATGAAAGACAGAACATAAACTAATGAAAAATTATGCACAGCCATAACTGAAGCTTAAAATTCAACTTAGGTGAAAGCTCACAACTGAAAAAAGAGCGATTTCCACATGCCTGAATCAAGATAACAATTTAGAATGAGATTCTTTTGACAGAGCCTTGTTCTGAACAAATAATTGCTTGGAGGGAATGAATGGAACAAATTTGCAGAGTTTATAGAAAGAAGGAAAAGCCAAAAGGATAAAGTTAGCTGCACAATTGTGAACTTCAGCAAATGCTTTGGAGGTCAGGTAGTTAAGTGGGGGAAGCTATTGTCATATCCTCTCTAACATGATATTTATTTTGTCTCCCCTTTCAAGAACTTTTGGAAAAGAACTCGGCATAGGATGTATTATATTTTTGACCAAGACTTGTGAAAGTTTTTGGTTAAAGTAGATGAGGCTGAAAGGTACATCATGAAGTAATTTTAGCTATCAGTTTGTTCTCTACCTGTGTTGTGAAATCAGGCTTGCAGGCAGAGACATTGACTAGAAGAGCAAAATTAATAGTAGTACATATTATTTTGTACAAAAGCTGTAGAGTGTTCACTTTTGATGCAGAAGCCTTGATTAGAATGCACTATATTCACTGTTGTCGGATATCACTGTCTGAGCATTCACAGTCTCAAAGTATTTATCCTCATAGAGGTCTTGTAAAGCAACAAAGTGCCATTATTCTCATTTTACACATGGGGAAGATAGGAAGGGAGAGATCAAGTAACTTTCGTGCACTGTCACTGAGGTGGATTCTGAGGCAGAAAATTGATTTCATCATGCACATGCCAGAAATGAAGTCATTCGAGGATTCAGAATTGTACATTGATTTGCAATGTATTTGTTAAAGGAAAGGACACTATATATCTTCATTGCTTTCCAGGAGAAGGCAGTTTGTTCAGTAATAGTTCACTGTGAATAGTTTTAACAGCTGTGCAGACTGTGTCTTACAGAATCTTTCCTTTTGGGTATGATTTTGTGCTTCTCTTTTTGTGAGTTTTTAGTCCCTTGACATTCTTCCACAAAACTGTATATTCTTTTCTACTCTGGTCAGTCTCTCTTCATCATTTCTCTCTCGTTTTAATCCTTCCCTGCCATTTTTACCAGGGGTGAAAATGTTGGTCAAATTCCTTAATCTAGTAATGAGTGCATACACAAAATTAATTATAGTAGCAAGTCTTTCCCTGCATGTCTTTGTCTCACATTCTTTGCATTTAACTCACCACAAACTTATGTGGCTCTTTGCTCCCCACTCACATGCTTCAGCTGTTTTCTTTTCTTACCCTTCAAAGATTTGGGATCATTTCCTTTCAGATCTTCCCTTTGCTTATTGTGGATGCTTCCCCTTTCATGCAATCCCTGCAATTCCCCTGCAATTCCCCAATCATGCAATCCGAGCAAGTCATATTTAGGGGAGATTTTATTGTAAATTAACCAGAGCCCCCCTGTTTGTTTGATTTGCTGTCATGTTTAGTCTCTGTCAGGTCAGAGTGACTGACTGTTTTACTGGCTCTCACTTACATGCCTGTGTAAAATAGCATTTTAATATGTGTGATAAAATATTGCTTGCTGAAGTTAATCCGTGTTGTAGTTCTGAAACATGAAACCTCTCTTAGCAGTCATCAGGAAGATATAGGTTGTATGAATGATTTGTTTATGGTCTGGCTAGATGCTGAACTTATAATTTTGTACTGTAACTAACTGCTTTTAAGCAGAAATACCTGATAGAAAAGTTCACATTCACAGTGTATAATAACTTGGTTTACTATGAAGTCAAGCAATAATACCAGCTAGTTTTGTCCAGCAAATATTTACAGGTCTGTCACTTCTTGTATGTTGAAAACTACCATTGCAGCAGAGGGCACTTTCTTGAGAGGTGTTCCACGTGATGCCTAATGAGGTATAGAGAGCATGGATTACGGGCATCCCTGGGGGCAGCTTTGATTCGGGGAGGTGCCCTTGAGGATGGAGTGGTCTAAAGGATCAGATAGCCGCTGGGGATCTCATCAGACTTAGCCAGTATAGTTTGGCTTCAGTGGCTGTTAGATTGAGAGGAACACTATGATGTCAAACAAAATGGGGAGGGTAGAACATTACTGTTTTATTTTTGGGTTTCTCTATACAGAATAACTGATTCTTTAGCCTTATATGTAGAAAAGATGACTTATTTTTACTTTCACTTTAGATCCTTTCTGATGCTGAGTGATTTCAAGATGTCGAGCAAAACAGCATGGTGATTGTGCCAGGTCATGTTTTTCTCCAACGTCTAACATCTCTGCTGTTCAGACATTCCTAGCTATTTGGAGGATAATCTCCAGGAAGATGGAAGGAGCAGCTTGAGACTGGTAAGAGAAGTTATTTCTTGGGGAATGCCCTCTCCATAGGTCTGATCACAACCTCCTTGGCATGCAGTAAGGCATTAGAAAATAGCCAGGAACTTGGGGATCCTCAGAAAGTTTGAGAAAGCTCCTTATGCTCCCCTGAATTTTCTGGCATTCTGGCTGCTCACAGAGATGCTGTCCCTGCTCTGTGCTATGCAAGTAGGTGAAATATCTGTATGCAGCTGCATGTGGCACGTGGTACATCCTCATCACAGCATTTTAGAAAACCTGACAAGTTTTGCTGTTAGCATAGCAGCTGTCAGAAGATTGGACCCTCTTTAGAATTGGGAAATGAGAGAATTTCTTTATCTACTTGTCCCTTTTTTGGAGAAGGAAAAGAAAAAAAAAAAACAACTTGAAATTTTACTTACTTTACTTGCATCTCAAACTGGTCCAGCAGAGGGTGCTTTTACACAGAGCAGAGATGTGTTACGAAGGCTGCTCATGACACCCAGGTACAAGTACTCGTGCACTGGAAAACAACAGTCTGACTAGAACTCATTTAGAACATCTAATATGTAAACAAAGTGAAAGCTTTATTAGATTGAGCTCATGAGGCAGGAGACATTTGGCATTTCTTATATGTGCCTGAAGCAGTCATCTCAAGATGACTAACATAATATTGTCTGATAACAAAATGTTCCCCTTTGTCACTCCGCTTTCTCAATGGTAGGATATTTCAGTAAGTGATGTAAAATATGCTCACGTTGAAGTATAGAACCAGGTATATGATCTTTGGAGGAAATAATAATCTCAAAACAAAAAAGGACCCTCTCTATTAATTTAGTATAGCTATGCTGCACCTGTATTCGACCCTTCATAACATAGAACAAGCTTGTTTTATTGCTTTGAAATCTTGTTTGATTTTCAAGGTAGTTGCCTGCATTTGGAAAATTAGAACTCCATTAAAAAAGGAAATCTGTCGTTTGTGTAAATAGGGTCTTGGTAGTTACGAAAGGCTATGACTTTGTTTTTGACTGCTCAAACCTCACTCCTTGCAGGTAGACGTATTATAGATAAAAATGAAATCTGAAAAAGGGAACATATTTCCTAAAACTAGACCTGCAAATAGTCACGCACATGCTTTAAAATTGCTGTGACACCAATTTCCTGCTTCTGCTCTAGTTAGTCTGCGTACAGAGCTATGGGCAAGTTCTCCCTCATACGTAATGACTTTAGAAATTCTCCACTGATAAATATAAAAATGTATCTGTTTTATTTCATGCGAAGATCAGAGTTAGATCTTTGTTGGATCAGAGTTATGAAAGAAAATGTTTTTTTCAGGTATTCCCAGATATATATGTATATATACCAACTGCTTCTCAGAAAGTTACTTTTCTCTACCATGCTGTGCTGCTGATCTCATGCAGAGCATACAGCCTGCTTATGTTTTGTATACCATTCTGTTTAATAGCTGCCTTAAGGGTTTTGGAGGTAATTTCCCACTAGCTAAGTATACTTTCTTGCCCATATTTGATCCTCTGGAGTAAAACCTGTACATTCATTTTTATAAAGGGAAATTGTGAAGCCTTATTACAAACCATACAGCTTCCACTATATTCCAGAGATCAGTGTTTCTTAGCAAATAGTTTGTATAGCTCTATTTTGGAGGAGGAAAAAAAAATGAAAAAGGCTGGGAAAAACTCACTGAGATTTACATTTAAAAAATAAACAAACCCACACAGGAAGAAGCACAGGGCTGAAAGCAACCTGAAAGATTGCCTAGTTCTTCCTGCCCTTGGTTAAGGCCAATTATCTTTATCATAATAATGTGTTCTGCTTTAATGCTATATTTTCTTAATATGTTCTTGAATACTTCCAGCGATAAAAACACCATGCCACAGCCTTGCCATACAATTTACTGCAGTAATTCTCTGTTCTTACCACCACACTGTGTCTAATCTTGAAACCAAGCGTGCTGTAAATTCTTTGCTTGTTTCACGGATGCTTTGAAATACAGGAGATGAGTTTGAAAAGGTCAATCCATGTGTCTGTTTCAGAACGAAGTTTTCGGAGTGACCTTTCTCAAAAAGGCAGTTTCTCAAAAATCATAGTCACTGAAACTGTTGGGGCTTCTCTTTTGAGAATAATTAAGATTATGATCAGGAAACATTATTTAATTTTAGCAAACAACAAAGTGCCAGTAAGTGGCAAAAAAACATCCCCCAAAACAAAATTCTTTGCACAACCTGTGAAATGAAATTTGAAATGAAACCTGGAAACTTGCGTGTACAGGAATGTATGTATATGGTTTTTTTTTAAAAAAAAAAAAAGTTTCCTAATCATCTCCAGAGAGGGGGCTGCTCACTGGTTTGTACAATTCAGAAGTAGCTCCACAACTGGTATTTCACAGAGCTCTGAAATCACTCAGCAGCACAGAACAAGATGTCCCATCATGTTAAATCATTTTGACTGAAAGACACTAATATATTAAAAGCTGTCTCTGCACCTGCAAAGTTTCTACCTATCCCCTAGAATTGAATTACATTCTCTTTTAACTAGATATTTCATTTAGGTAGAGGAAGTTGATCATTAAGAAAAAAATGCATTCAAATCTCAGCTGATGCATAAATAGTTAATGACCGAGTTGCTTGCTGTAGATTAGGAAATGCAGCAAAACACTGATTTTGTTCTTTATGACAGTGAATAGTTGCTATATTTGGGGTAAATGGGAATATTTTTTGACAAGATATTCCATGAGCAGCTTTTGTGGTTTGATGCTCCACAGGGAAAATTACACTGCTATGAATTAACTGAAGAACTAGGCCTGCATTACAGCTTGGCACGCTGAGAGAAGAGAACAAAAGCTTTTTAAGTGTATAGTACTCTCAGAATACTTGGCCATCAAAATTTGACATAACAGCCTAATTTGGGGCAATTGACAGCTAATTTAGACCTTGACTTTCTTGTAGCTGCACCAGTGAGGCTTGTAAATGTTAATTCAGTGCCAACGCTCACTACACAGGCAGCTTCCTACATGCAGGAGGCATCTTTAACGCCTCGAGGTCTTCCGGCAGAGTGTGTCGGAAAGATTGGACTGACTAAAACTCCTCTGTCTTGGACCCTGAAAGCAAAAAGCACAGGAGGATGAGCTTCCCCTGCCAGATCCTTGCTCAGCAGCCTGGCTGAGCAGGGCGGCATTGCTGTGCACACACTGCCCGGCCGGATTCGAGCCCAAGGGAAGATGCTCTCAGTGCTCCATCCCAGGTGCTCGCTGGACACTCATCTCTCACACCAGCAGGCTGCTGCACACCAAGTGCTGAGGGCATCAGGGTAGTAGATAGGCAGGCTCAGATTGTCTCTTCATCCTCCTTGCTCTTTTGCTGTAGTTTAAAAACAACTCATTACTGCCCATTCTCTTATTTCCACATTTCCTAGGTTTTGGAACCTAGGCAAAAAGACCACATTTCATTTGTTGTGATTTAGGTGTCATATACACCTTAGTTAATGCTGTGCTCTCTGTTCTAGTGATGGTCTTTGATCTTGATCCATTTGCAAGATCTTTGAAGTCTTAACAGTAACTGGGTAATGCCCTAGAATAAGAATTCACTCATTTTTCATCATTGACATTCAACTATTTTAGGGGGTGTCAGGGGAGAAATCATGGCTATTTTAAAGTATTTTGCGATGAAAATCCATGTAGCCATTAGTAAATATGTAAATATGTTTTTGTACACTTTGGCAGATTCCAGCAAAATAAATAACCACATCACATAAAAGAAAAACTAGTAGTTTCTACTCCCAAACAAGAGACTGTCTTGTTGAAACCTTTGAGTTTACATACTCAAGCACAAAGAGAAGTGGAATCTTCATTCTTCCTTTGATCACTTCATTTAAGATGGAGAGATGATTGATTTGCGCTACGTTGTTCTGGCCTTAACAACTTAGCAAGCTGTGCAATAACAACACAGATTCCTCAGAAAATTGAGACATATGGAACTAGAAGGAAAGAGGATGCTTATGGCATCACAAGTTAAAGCAAAGAAATTTGATTATGACAGCTTTTCTAGAGGGAAAGCATGCACATACAGAAACAGGTTGTTTAACCTCTCAGGAGGAGGGTCTCTTGCCTTCCACACTGAGCAGCCTGGCCCACAAAGCAAACCACTCATGCTGTTTTACAGACACTTTACTCTGCTTTTACTTGTCCTTGTTGGGGCACCTTACAGTGCATGAGTGGGTCTTACTGTCTCCCTGGCTGGCCCGTATTATTTACGCAGCACCAGAGAAAAATTTGTCAACCTCTGGGCTTAGCAGATGGGCATGCTGTAGAGATTGTATCTATTGCCTTCATGTTATTAGCACATTGCACTGATTTGCTCAGCTACCAGCTTACATGGATGCCTCATGTTAGAAGAACAAACTTCCCCAAACCACGTATACTCAGTACGGAACAACTGGCAGGAAATTGTGCCCAGGTCCAGCTCGTACTGCTTGTGCTTCTTGAGTGTTGAGGACTCACCAAAAGCAGGAGTGATACTTGGACCTGACGTTTTGTGTATCCCTGGGTTAACCTGTCTGACATGTGTGGAATCTCCTTCTGGCCTGCCCAGCCACTCCACACTGCACAAAGAGAAGGAAAAGGGTTGGTGGGATGGGAGCAAGGATATACATCTGAAACACATGGTCATAGAGATGCCTGAGCCTGAAATATCAGCATATTAGATTTGAAAGTTTCCACCATGACATCAGTTCCAAGTTGATACAAGTTTTCTTAGCTTGTATTTTTTCTTCAGATGATCTTTGGCCTGCCAGAGAAATCTAAGAAACACAACCATCTCTAGAAAACAGTTCTGTCTGTCACCTTATGTGCAAGCAGCCAGCACTTCAATCCTTAATAGGGGAAAAATGCTAGCAGGAGGCTAGAAAAGCCTACAAGAACGTGCCTTGAGATCCAGCCTCACAAAGAAACCCACTGAGGAGTAATTAGGAGGCAGGAGAGCTCAAGCTTCACCTCTCAGGAATGCAGTACAGCTCAGCGAGTTAGAGGTGTGCTTGGCAACGAGGCATTAACAAGACCTCCTTGTGGTACAAGAGTAGGAGTGAAACATCACATCTGTTTTGCAGGGCTTTCCCAGAGATGTGGGGAACTACAAGTCCTTGCTCTGCTTGAGTCATAGTAGACTCTGGTTAAAAAAAAAAAAAAGTTATTCATGAATCAGAGAAACCTCCAGGCTACTAGTTGAGAGAGAGAGCGAGAGCAGAAAAGTTTTCCCACAGGTTCTGCACATATAGCCCTTTTACACACAGTGTATTTATGGAAACAGCAGTTTAAGCTATACTCAGCTAAACAAGAAAAGCAGGTCCACCAGATCATCAGGTGAGTCACTCCATTACAACCTCTGTGTGGTCTACAGAGAAGCGAAGTTTAATTATCCAATGGTAGCAGGTATTTAATACATTAAGAAAAATAGAACAGGAATAGTGCTTAAGGAAGCCATGGGGCAAGAGGTACTGAGCCAGCCTTTTGAGTTCCTTTTCACTAGATTCGCCATGTCTAGTGCCTGTAACATTTTCCTGATGAGCAAGGATTTAAAGAGTAAAATCAGTTTAACTCATTTGCCAGTGGAGTTTTCTAGAACTCCACTGAGAAGAGTCTGTAGCCAGAAGTAGAAATACGACCTTTTTCCGGTTGAACATTGTAAGTTTTTGTTCAAGAGAGTGACATTTTGCTAGCTACTAAAGAAGACTAGATAGCAAATTCAAGAGGCTTTATTTCACTTGTGCAAAATGAAGATAGGGCAGTTCTCAATTTCAAGACTCACATTGCTTTTAGTATCTAGGTATGGTTTGTATCCTACAAGGCATCCAAGTTACTATTTATTTATTTATTTTGTGTTCTGCAGTATTACAGAGGATCATTGAGCCATGCTGCAGTGCAAGATTAGGCCTTGGGAGCAGCAGTGGTGCTGGGCAAGGAGGTTTGGTGCAGCTGGGCTCCCAGCACGGGTCGCGCCATGGCAGCCGCGCTCGGGAGTGCGGTGCGCGAGCGCTGCGATACGGAGACCTGCCGCTTGGGTGAGTGTCCTGCCCTGCCACCTTCCATCAGCTTTCTCAAGGGGGAAATCTTCAGAACATCCCAGTTAATTCCCTTTGTCAGCAGGTGCCTAACCCTAGTTTCAAGGGATAATATACAAGCAAGGAACCATGCAGCCTTTGGCTTGCCAATGCACATGCTTTAAGCGCAAGGTCCTTCCTGCTCCTAGTACTTTGCAGTGCGCCGCTGCTCAGTGTAGCACAGCACGAGGGAGGAGTGCAGAGTTACAGCATATGGCATTTGTTGGCTTTCATTTCCAGCTTCCTATGGCGAGCAAGTCAAAAAAAAAAAAAAAAAAAGATTCCTCTCCTCTTTAAAAGCTCTGTTGTTCTCTTTTTAGGGACTACTTGCCTGGATGATTAAAGAAAGACACAAAAGATTCACTTTCTTACAGTCATACTTACGTTTATTATTCTGTCATTTGCAGTCGCTTCCTAGGCTCCCACTTGATTTCAGCTCTCTTGCCTGGAAGGACAGTAGTCCTTGGGAATAGAGACTTTTTAGACTGCCAGAGTAGGCTGTCAGGCAGGTCTTTTTTCCCTCTGGGAGCTGTGCAGCTTTTAACAGTCAGGTATTCTCCCAAGCATTTTTTCTCCTAGGTTTTGCACATTACCTAACTACACCCATTTCTCATCACAGATAATGGATCATCACAGATCTGTGGAAGCATATTCAGAATTACATCTGTAATCAGTAAGGGTTCCTTATTTTTTTTTCTTTCCTTCAAATGCCATCAAGAAAATCTCAAATAGGGTTATGTGTTCAAGATGCTTGGTCTCAAAGTTTAAGCTAAATGTGTCCAGTAAGCCAGCAGTTCACTACACCAAAGGGTTTATTTTGGCTTCTATTCTCAACAAGGAAACAGAGTACTCCTTACCAAGAACCTCATGCAGGAAAAAGCTTCTTTTGCATGATTTCTCAAAGAAAAGAAAACAAAACAAAACCATACAACTTCCAGCATTTAATATAGAGTGAAAAATAATTATTTTTTCAAGTATAGAAGCTAGACTTCAGAGAAACTACTTTGGCAGCTCAAGCCCTCACCTTCTCCCAGACAGGAAAAGAAAAAGAAAGAAAACATTCCTTCTTGCCTGACCAGTCCCCCTTGAGTCTTTATATGTTTTATTCCATCACTTAAGTTTCCACATGAGCATCCTTTTACATAGTCAAAAGCTCTTACAAATGCAAACATATGACAATCCCTTTCCAGGGCCAGAGGAAGTAATGCTTCCTCTATCCTGTCACTAAGTATTATGAGATGGAATTAGAACTGGCATTAAAAAATTAGAAATTTCAGAAATGAAATTAAAGATCTATTGAAACCTCCTTCAGAGGTTTGTGCACTGGATTTTGGTGTCCTCTTGCAGAGTGATCTGTCCAGACTAGTAATTTCTCCCTGTAGCAGCAACCCCAGGCTCTCAGCTCTTCCAAAGTAACTAACTTGGGAGAGCTTGGCTGGAATGCTGACTTCCTTCCCTTCCAAGCTGTGACAGCAAAGCCCTAGACAAACTGTGATTTTAGGATCTGGGCCCTTTCCTTTTTTAGCCAAGAATTTAATAAATGAAATGTATTTCTAGAAAGAAAAAGAACAGGCTCTCTGTGCCGCTGGGCAAAACGGCCACCAAGGGCTGCTTTTCTAACATGCAGCAGCCCTCAGCAGCCCCTACGTGTTGATGAACTGCTGCTGCACTCGCTCCTGCTACTACTGATGAGAAGCCTAAATGACATCACACACAGTCCCCTGTGCCCACTCGCATGCGGTGAGAAGAGGCCTTCCACCTCAGGAAAACACTCGTCTTGGCCTGCTTGTCCCTGTGCTGTTCTGACACGAAGGGCAGCTGGCAGCAATTCATACTGTGCGGCAGAATGGAAGCCCATTCTGGGAAGGGCATGGTGTTTCCAAGCTGGAAAACGTAATGGCAAAGAGCCTCAGAAAAAAGCCTTGAAGGCTAGAATCTTCCACAAACTCTGTGTCTGAAGGCACCTTTTTGGTGGGTTTATCACCGCTTCTTAGGTGTATTCTCTTTTGGTAAGCAAGTCTTAGCAGCCACCTGATGGCTTGATTCATGGGAATAAGTTTTGTGCCAAGTAGGATCATTGATTGTTTTCCCTCAAATCCTAAACAAAGATTATTTTGAAAACAGGTTCTCTTGAATTGTGATGCCTCAGTAATGGAAGAAGGGGTTTGCATAAGAATACAACTTAAGTATCAAGCCTAGAAAGCTGAAAACCTGGCTACTTAGGTTCTAAGCTGGGATGAAGTGCACAATCAGGAAGTTTTTTCCTGAAATGTCAGATTCAAGAAAGCTTTAAGCAAAAAATGCTTTTACAGTTTCTAAGTCCAGCTGACAAAAGAAAAAGGAGTTTATTCCCCTGCTGGCCCCCTTAAATTCCATCTCTGGAAGGAAGGAGTAGCAGCTCCTTAAGGAGAGCAGCGGGACTGGAGGAGCCCGCTCCCCGCTCCGCGGGTCGTGCGCGTGTCCCTGCCCCGCTCCCTGCGGGATGACGGCAGCGCGAGGCCGCGGGCGGGAGGAGCTGCCGTGCGCTCTGCTCGCAGCTCTGCTCGCAGCACGGGGCAGGCGGCCTGCGCCACGGCCTGCGCCACGGCCGCCGCTGAGCGGCGCAGGCAGCGCACATCTGAAGCACAGGCTGAAGAGGAAGCCGCCTTTGCTGGAGGATTTGAGTGCTGTAGCTTTCTTCTCAGAAACAGTGATCTGTGATAGCCATGACTAGCATTTCACTGGTAAACCCTGCTAGCTAATCCAAGCAGAAGTCACGCAAATAAGCTGAGCACAATCCAGGAACGTTCTTTGCTTTTCTCCTTCCTACACACGCTACGGTGAAACTCATCGATATTTTTTCAAAAACAACAGGTGACCTCTGTTCTCTCTTCACATTTCTTTGATAGGAAATTACCAGGACAGGTTCTTCGAGACTTTTCTTGGACCTGTCTGCAAGGCGACTTCTAAATGGATGGCTGACAAGCTGAGTGAAGACAGTCACATTCAAGTTAGATGTAAGTGAAGAACCAAGTGGCAGAGATTTTGTTAGAGAAAAAAAAGATCATATTTGGGATGTGAGGTTGTACGAATCCTGTAGTTAGAGGATAAATACATAATTATGACAGCAGAAGTTTCATTTTGCATCTCTGAAAACAAGTTTAAGAGGTGCTAGTGCAATAGTTACTCTGAATTCACAGTTGAGAAATAAGTCCTGCTGGTGAGTTCCCCTTCTGCCATTTAAATGACTAATTGAGACATTAGCTTTAGTTAATATTATAGTATTTTCTTCTGGATTTCTATATATATTGGCTATTAGAAGTTCACTAGTTAGTAACACAAGTACTTGATTCAAACTGCAACTAAGGAAGATTCCTGAAGAAAACATTGAGGAGTCACCCTTTTACTACTTTTTGAAGTAGAAGTTTTATAGCTTAACTTGACTTTGAAATATTTTCTTTAATTATAGCTTCCCTACAGTGTTTTGATGACTGTTAAGTATATATAAATTAATGGTATGAATAAGCCATATAAATTCAGGAAAGACTATTTCTAAATTGTGCTCTTGTACAACTGCTGCTATAACAATTAATAGATATAGGTGAGTGTGAACTGGAGTGGCTTAACCAGTAGCAAGTGTGACTTGAAGCTTTATATTGCTTCACAAGATCTCTGAGGGTGAAGGTTATCAGGTAATATTATTATCCTGAATGGAACTAGTGAAAAATCATTGCACCTTAATGTGAAAAATGGTGTCAGAGCTGAGACCACATCAGTAGCTGCACGTGAGCCCCGTGTTCTCAGTCTGCAAAACAATCAACCAACCCCAACCAACCCCTTCCACCATAGTAACTTTTAACAACCGTACTGTAGACAGCAGCAGGCTCACAGCCGGCCACCTCAAGCGATCAGATGCAACCCACCAAGCAGTCAGATTCACTGACATGTGGATAGCAGCACCCCTATTTCCAGAGTTTAAGAAGTCAACTGGATCAGTGCTTTGCAGTGCCGTGGTCACAACTTTGTAGGGGAATGCATGCAAAAAGTCTTTAGCTACTCTTTATTCTTAGTGCTTTTGTTTTAGAAGAAACTCTGGCTTTAAAAAAAAAAAAAAAAAAGACAGCTTGGATTTACTGAAGTTAGGCCTCTAAAAACCCCTCTAAAAATCATCACCTCACAGGCAGCTGCCTGCAGCTGCGCTCTGTGGCATTAGCAGAGCAGAGACCTTCACTGCGAGGGATCAAGGACTCCTTTCCTCCCCAGAGCCACCTCCTCTCTTGCTGACCTGCAGCGGGACCCCCGCACAGACGTTGCACAGCGGGGAACGAGCAACATTTTGACAGAGTGGTACAAGAAGCGACTGCCTCTGCGTGCTGCAACCTTCCCACCCAAGGCCACCATCTTGTACTAAAACAGCCATGGGCAGTTAAGCTAATGAAGGGCTAATCTGCTTACAGCCACAGGGAGGAAAGTAACCCCTTATCAACACCATGTGCAGCCCCGGTGATTTTGTACCAGGGCTGTCTGCCTGATTAGCTCAGCCGGAGCAAGCCAGGTGTTCTCAACCTCTTCATGGAAATCCACACAACCCACCAAAATTATACATCGTATATACTGATCCTAGCAGATTAAACCTCTAATTTCATGTATGCTTTTCTTCTCTTGCTTTGAAACAAAAGTTACTTTTCTATTTAGATCTTTTATGCTCCTGTATTTATACAACAAAATTAATACATGCTCAAGAAACAGGTTTTGCCTGATTTAATTCATAGAAATCCAAGACCAAGTAGGGAAAAATATCAGCTCATAGGCACCCTCTTGAGGAAACATATATTGCATAGAAACAGATAATTCAAGGAGCTAGTACTGTTGGGTATATGGTTAGCTGTAGTATCCTTAACATACTCACAGCTTTAGCAATAGTCACATTTTATACCATCCACGAGTTTGCTCAAGATGTTCCTATCCTGCCAGTCAAAGCAAATAGCTGTACATGCTGTGAATGTTAGTTTTCTTTTCACTAAAAAAAAACCACTTTTTCACTCAGGAGGCTAAGGCACACTTGCAAATTTCATGGCTTGGAAGATGCTTCTTTCTGAGGTGCCGGGCTGGCATGACTTACCTGCTCTGCTTCCCAGCCAGACAGCACTTTTATCACCGTGAGTCCTTCAGAGAGGCAACAGATGCTGCTCCAGGACCCAAGGTACCTCAGGCATCTCCAGACAACATAGGCTGAGTTCAGGACACCAAAATCTAACCAAGAAGAGTCCACTTGGCAGAGCCCAGCAGTCATTTCCTGGCTCCCTGCAAGCACCTGCCTCCCCTCCTGCAACGGGGCCACTGCCAGCTGTAGAGCAAGGGCTCCTCTCGAGGGTGTTGCTCTCACCTGCACCTATTCCCAAGCGGTGCTGGGCCCAGCACATCTCCTGGGCCCTCTCTCTGGCTTTGGTGCATGGCTTGAACCCTGCTGCTTGCCAGGTGTGGAACAAATGACGGGATGTTTGTGTGGGGCTTGGGAAAGCAGCACCCGAGTGCACAGCTATGCCTGCTGTGGGAGGTAACCTCCTTCCAGCCTAAAGCTCTAAGGACATGCGTAGCTGTGGATTAAGCCCAGAAACTGCACAGAGTTGGATTCATGAAGCGCAGAATTCCCTTAACATGATAACGGTCCTGAATTGCTCTTATCTTCCAAGACATGGCCTGTGTCACACAATAGAAAAATTGTTCCCCCGTAAGCTGTAGTTCCCAAAGCAAGCCCTGACCTTATCTCTCTCACAGACACCTACTCTGAATGTCCGTCAGCCTGCATGTGCCCAGTTTATCTTATGTAG
Organism: Tinamus guttatus; assembly: GCF_000705375.1. The sequence goes on along the minus strand of NW_010578566.1, from coordinate 118,635 downwards.
ATAAAGGCATGACTGAGAAAAAACTGCAGTGAAAAAGTGAAAGGTGAGCACCAAAGTCTTTGTAAATTGTAGTTAGTTGTCTGTCTAATGAAGACTTGAGAAAAATAATTTAAACGCCTTTAGCAGTTCCAGTGACATCATTAGAGCATAAATGTCAACATTTTACATCTCTGAACTTGGGGCTGACAAAACTTCAGATTCCTGATATTTCTAATAAGTATGAAAAGGAAAAAAGCAGTAATCAGAAAAACTATTTACATGTGACCTTTAAAGCTCTTATGCAAGTAACGCAGTAATAAGTTATTTTTATTGCATACTCTACAATCAGTATTTTATATTACTGGCTCTTTTATTATGACTTCATCTACTACTATTTTAATAGTTAGATATAAACTACATAAGAAGACGTGTGGCCTGATCTTAACAGGTACTATTTAGTTTCTGTATCATTTAACACTGTAGATTTAGCCTAATGGTGTGTGTAATTCATTTTTTTTTTTGCATGGAAAAGGACTAGTTCTGATAATAGTGAATCACATCAATTTCCCTGAACACTTTTGATGGCCAACACCGTGCTCTGCAATTTCCTTCTTTTTCAAAGGCACAAAATATTTTCATCCTGATGATAGGATGTAGCCTTGGTGCAGTTTTCTTTGATGTCTGTCCCTTGGCTTGGTGGGGGCACCAACAAGCTGGTGCTTCAGTAACTGAAGCATGTGGTTGTGGCATAGCAGAACAGTAGGTGCAGTTGCAGAAAGGATTCAAGCAATGAATTGCAAGTACAATCTGAACAATTGTAATTGCACTGGCAATGGCAGGATGCAGACTGAAGCCGATACCTCTCACAGGTAGATGAAAAAATCTTAATTCACAGATAGTCCCTAGGAAGCTAAATTTGTTGAGCAGAGCAGTAGAGTCTAGCCCAGACTGAACATGCAGATCATCAAAATCCTAAATATACCAGTGCTTGGGTCCGTGTTCATAGTTTATAGCAGCAAGGAAAGCTGGAGAATGGCATGGATAAGTACCTAATAAAGCATCATGCTCCACGAGAACCTACGGGCTTCACTTCCTTTCCCCAGAAAAGTGCTGTGGGCCGGGCATCCTGTGCTCTCACTGTGCAAGATGTCAGAAACCCTCCGTGAGGCTCTCACTGGAGAGCGTGTGCCAGAGCAGCAGCAAGGGCTTTGCTCCTTGGCAAGCCCTTAGGCCTCTACAAGGCTGGAAGAAGGCAGAGTAGGGTCAGTTGGAGACTTTTGCACACGTTGTTTCACACAGGATTTTGTGGACTCTCTGGGAGCTAAGCCAGACAGAACAGCAGGCACCAAACTGCTCTGAAAAGTGACTTACTGTCCAGCTGATGAAGGACATTTATTCAAGATTTTCACATTACACAACAGGGCAAAGCCTCAAGAAATTCCTTGGCCAAGCCCAGCATCAGTGTGAAATCTTTGTTTGCTCACGTGGATTTCCTGACAACGTCAAAACGCTTCAGTTTTAGCTTTGAGGAAGGGGCTGCGCATGGGGACGGCAGCGCGGCCGCCTGAGCCGAGCGGCTCTGGAGGCGCCGGGCGTCCAACAATTCCTGGGAAACACCAAGGCAGCCCCTGCTGTGGGGAGATGACGGGGTGCCCGAGTCTGCCTCCACTCCACCAGCCTGCATGGGAGCTTTAGCGTGAAGTCAGGGCAAGTCGGGGCAGCTCAGAAGCTGGAGAGGACACCCCATTTCTGTTCACACTGGAAAGGCCTGTAGCACCCCTCAGCCTTGCTGTTGGTACTGGTGGAGGGCGCGCTGAGAGTGTGTAAAGCTGTGCCTTTGTTTCCCCTGGCTGCGCAGCGCAAGGAGCTCTGTGTGCCCCATCTCCCCTCTTGCCTCAGTTCAGCTCCAATCCTCCCTGGCTCATGGGAGCTCTGAGACACAGGGAGAGCTGCCTAGGGCAGCCACAGAAGTGCAGGTTCAGCCTTAAGCTCAAGATCTCCCCAGTTCTTGTTATAATCCTTCCCAACACTGTCACTACACCTAACTTGGAAATCCCTCTCTGTTGTGCTACATTCCCTCGTTTGCTGTCCCTGTAAGAATATCAATGACAACAGGTAGGATTTACCAGTCTGCATACTCAGTCCCTTCTTCATGCTGCTCATTCTCCAAGCTGTACCTGCGGATTATTCCCCGATCAACTGTTGGAAAGATGAAACTGAACCACGAAATGCTCTGGCCATTTAGAGCAGGGCAAGGCTGTGCCCATGGCCTAGTGTTGGTGCCTGGCTGCACACAACGTGTTGCGGTCATATCATCAGGACAGGGCCAAGGGGAGCTCCCAAAGGCAGGAGGGCAGCAAGCTCGGCTGGGCAGCCAGGTCTGCCTGCGGCGTGAGGGAGAAATTATACAGGAAAGAGGCAGGGGCACCATGAAGGCATGGAAAGGTAGCTGGATCTTGTAACGTGGCCAGGTAACAAGGTGGTGATTAGGGAAGGAAGGACACAGGGCGCAAAGGAATTATAATTTCAAACGCATGTGCAGAAACATGACATTCATGCGCAGAGTGACCTGCCCTCGCATTGTAGAGCTTCACGTGCAGAGAACAGAGCCGGCCGTCGCGCTTGCGTGCGCGCACAGGCAGGAGCCCATGGAGACCCCCGGCGTGGGCACGGAGCAGCTCTGCAGGCCTCGCGCAGCCGGAGAGCCGACTCTCCCAGGAGTGCACTGCGGGGTGAGGGACAGAACTAATGGGTGCTACTAATCAATAAAACACAGAGAAACGTTTTATTTTGAACCAAAAGTTAAAATTTTATTTGGAATATCAATATACCAAAAAAAATAAAAACTTCCTTTTATGTAGTGAAATAGCCATTTGAAAATGGTAAAATAAAGATATTTCTCATACTATTCTCTTCTAGATATTGTACATGTATTTAAGGTTTTTCTCTTTTTTCTTTTTTTTCTGAATAGAAATCTTTCTTGAGCTTTATGGCTCCAAAAAGCTTAAAGTGTGTAGTGGCTCTTTTGAGAAAGCAGATAAGTCAATCATCAGAACTGTGTTTTTTCAGCAGACAGGCCTGTTTGAAGCTGTCCAGGACCAGACAGAAATAAGACTTCTCAGGAAAGCTGTTATTTTAGGGGAATATTGTTCAACATCCACAGGAAAAGACATTCTAACCCCCCCACACTCTGTGGAGAGAAATGCAGTGGTTTCTTGAGCGTTTTGATGCACTGGGGAGGCCCTGGGTCTCCTGAGATGTAGAAATCTTGTGCAGATCTGAGTGTATTTGTGTTTGGGCAGTTGGCTGAGTTTAAGAAATCAAATCCCACTCTGGGATTTCTGGTGTTTGCTCCACTAGGAAAAAAGTCTGTAACAAGGCCAGATCCTGTTCTTGCTCCCCTAAGCTAAAGGCTTCTCAGCTGCATTGACTGCAAGGTAGCATTCATGGTTGCAGGATCAGGGACTTGCCCTTGAGGTTGATTTTAATAAACAGAAAGGAAAATGTATTGAAACAAAACAGTAAACACACTGACAATTTTGAGTCATAATTTTTGCCTTTTAGACGGTTCATTGATGCCAAGCAGGAAAATATGACTAAAGACAAGTATGAGGGCCTGAGCGGTGCCCCGAGTGACTCATCTTTGCCACTGACTAAACCCAGCGGGTTTAGGTCTCGCCTCAGCCCTTGCAGCTGGGCTGTAATAGCTGAACCAAAGCGCACCAAACTCTCTGGGCATCTCACCAACATCCTCACTTTCAGTAGGCACTGGACCAGGTCCTGGACTTAGGTAGTTTGGGCTGCAGTCTGCTTAAATTTCTTCCTCTATCAAAGCCATTTTTACTACTTAACATAAAGTATAGCCGTATTTGTAATTTGCATGTAAACATACTATGCTGTTATTGTCCTGAAGCACAGGAGAGAATGCAAATACTGTACTTGACATATTATATTGCACTAACATGTTCGTATCTGGCACCTGCTTACAAACACTTCTGTTCCATAGTCACAATAATTGGTGTCTTAGGCTCTTAACATCCAAATAACCATCTCCAAGGCATCATTGCTCATGACTAAAACCTTCTCCCAAGCTTTTACTTTTAGGGGAGAAAGACGTAATAGCCTCTGGCCTTGAAGTCCACAGGGTGTTAGAAGGTGAATCTTCCTCTGCACAACCCCACGGCTGCCAGACCCGCGCTGTCACCTAGGGCACAAGTGTGTGATCTCGCTGCAGCCATGAGCACAGCGGGGACCCTTCCCCGAGCGTCCTGCCGGCAGCAGGTACCTGCCAACATGCAGCCTCGTGCCCCACTTTGCCTTTCCTCATCCTGGAAGGGAAAGCAGACGTGATGATAATCTCAGAGAGCGAGTACCTGAGCCCTTGGCCTGAAAATCCTCTCTCCCAGCACAAGGAATGGATCACCCTTGCTGGCTCTCCTGTATCTCGCATTCAAACACTATTCCTAGGACTCATTTTGGATTCTTTGAGTGATTCCCTTTGCATGCTTAGGCTCTTATCTTGCAAGTAAACACTGTATTAGTTAACTGTGAAATTCTGGTGAGAGCTCTCCTGGAACCAGTCACCCTTCTGTGTTATTGGTGAGCCCAGACATAAACCATCTGTGACATTGGTATAGAAAAGGTTTGTAAGCATGAAGGTTGTCTTTTTTTTTTGTCACCACAGGCACAGTTTAAAGAGGCATCAGAATTACCAAAGTTTTTGATGTTTCACTAAAACATTATCTGAAATATTAAAATATTAGCTGAAAGTATTTTCTGTAAGATGTCACTACATAGAAGTGTTGTTGAGGAAGAACCAAATCCTGCTCCTAGCTGCCTAGGCACAAATCCTCCCCGCTCCCCCGCCCGTTCTGCTTCCGCTTTGGAACGTCGGGCTGATGCCCCCAAACACTCAGTGCAGCCTCCAGCCCTGGCAAACCCGCCTCATCCTCAGTGCAGCTGTCCTGACCCCAACAGCGGGACCCCTGACCATGTTCCCTGGGTCTGTAGCTGTTGTCTGAGATCCTCTGATACTTGGTACATTAAGTACTGTCTGAGTTTCCAAAGATGTGTGTGGATGCAGTACAATTACAGCATTATTTATTTAAAATTATGAGGAAAAAAGGGTTCTGGTAGTGGACAGAAGCATTTGAGAATGTGAACATTAGGCTCAAATTGGGGGAGATAAGCAGGACCCAGCTAGCTGTGTTTAAACCTTGTGACATGTAGGGACTGGAGTACTACAGAGTTGTCACTGCATTTGGATTGACTGGCTCAGTGCTTAAATATAAATGAATGGGTTCAATGTGGTCCCTCAATGTTGTGTATGCATTTTTTTTTTTTAGCGGAAAAAAAAAAAGAAAACTAGTGTAAGTTGCTTTTGGACTTATCCTCAATTGCTTTAATGTCAATTACAACTTTTGAATCCTGTGGAAAACCTCAGAGGGGAAGTCCTGTGGTGTGGCAGGACAGGCCCTATGTAAACATATCTGTGATTTGCTATCTCATGAAGTAAGGGACAGTGTGACGGTCGATTTCCAGTGTGACAGTAAATGTGCCCTCATTTACCACTAGCCTGTATGTGACTGATCTTGCCGCCCCTTCCTCACATGAAAATGCTGCCCAAGACCAGGCCCTCCCCGGGGCTGCCACTGAAGTCAGCGAGTGTCTCCTGGTGCCGGGGCACATCCCAGCTGCCTCCTGAGGGGTCGCGCGGGCTCTCGGCAGCCCTGGAG
>NW_010578566.1:88279-98651 GCF_000705375.1 Tinamus guttatus | reverse complement strand
AAGACTTCCCAGCACCGACCCGCACGCACAAACCCTGCCTTTCAGCCTATCCTAGAGCCTCTGACCCAGATGCCTCGTTTAGGTTTTCATTTGGGACCATAACCTGAAGACAGGCCAGTTCAGAGTGATTTAAAAATTGTGAAAATATTTTGCATGGCTCTAAGAAATAATATATCACTTGTGCAAGCTTATATATCCTTGAGCAACTGCACACAAGCCTGGGTGGTTGTTACTTTCCCAAGTGATGAATTATTGGGAGGGAAATGGGCTGTACTAAAGTGACAGTTTGGAGTCAGGGCAGGTCCAATACTCCTTGCACTGGTCTTCCTTTCCTTGCAACAAATCTTGCAGAGTGGGGCCAGGCCCTTGGGTGCTCCAGTTGTCCCTGCCAGGGCTCCTGCACGCTCCTGGTGCCGCACGGGCTCCTGCACACACTGACCCGGGCTGTGCTGCTCTGCTCCGTCCTTCCGCATGGCCACTGAGCTCCACGACCTGCCTCCGTACCCAAACCCAATCTTTGTCCCTTCACTGACAAAACTGGGGGGGAAAGAAAAGGCCTATTTCCTGCCCTCCCAGCCGGGGCCTCGTTAAGCACGAGCAAACAGCAACATCTCCACAGGGCTGTGCATCATCTGGAGATTTTAGTTACATTAATGCCACAGTGGAGTCTGTGGTATTAACCCATCCATCTGCTTCTCCCTTGCTAAAGTGGCGAAGCTCAACACATCTGCCAATTGCTGCGACTACCAGGTGGAGGGCTGTGTGGCTACAAGAGAAAAAAAAAAATCAATCCACCCCAGCTATTTTGTTCCAGTCACTCGTCACTTTACCCAAACTCCCTCTCCAGACCTGCCTGCTTTGTGCGTGGCCCTAGCTCTGCTGAGGCAGCCCGCGGCGCAGAGCTCGGCGCTGATCAGCAGGGTGAAGCTCCGCGCGCCGCGGGAGGCGCCGGCTGCTCCTCACAAGGCGATGCCGGAGCGTATCCCGGCTAACAGTGCTAGGGCACGCGCACAACTGCTGCTGTTGGAAAGGGAAAGGAAACCACTTCGAGATTAGTTAGCACGTGGGAGGTTGAAACTCGGAGGAACAATATTTCTTGAGGAAAACCATCATTTCACAAGCAGCAACTTACTCTTCAAGTACAAAATAATATCTGGACGTCTTTCTTTTTCCAGCTGAAAATCCCCAGCACCCTTTGAAACTGTACCCTCAGTAAGATATTTTTCTATCAAGAAATATTTCTTATTTCTTAGATTTTTTGTTAGCAAGTGTGGACTGTGGATAAATAACTAAAAACAAAACAATTCTCAGCTTAAGCTCTATGTTTGGAGTGAAAGCTCATAAGAATTAAGAATCATTTAAGCGTTTCTAAAATGGCCCATGAGGGATTCATAAGCGCAGTGTAACTCTAAAGTAATCTTTAATGAACGCTTCAGGGGCATTTGAACTTGTTCCTGTGTCATTACCAAAATTATTCTCAGCAGCTATTATCTGAAGAAATTTTAGTGTAACTGATTTAAATGATAATCCAAAAAAATGGGATATCTTTTTCTGCAGGATAATCTAAAGATTCTTACAGGATCAAAAGTATCAAGTCGGTAGAGTAACTGTCACGTACTGCATTGAAATGTATGTATTCAGGAGTTTTCAGGAAATTATCCTGGGCAAATAAAGGCGAAAAGTAATAAAGTAAAAGATTTAGAAGAGGATCAAAGCAACCAATGGAATTAGCAACCACTAAAGCTGCAAAAGAGGCAGTTAGCAAATTAAGCAAACCCCAAGGTGCAGGGAAGGACTAGTATTTGACTGAATAAAGATGGCTTAAGGATGCTCAAAGTTGTAATGCAGCCGTAATGAGCAGTGGAGGTCCAGAAATACGGCAGGGCAGGAATCGCGGGCCGGGCGCCCCCTCAGCCGACGAGCAGCAGCGCAACACGAGGGAGCAGCAACGCAGGGCGAGGGAGCAGCAACGCAGCGCGAGGGAGCAGCAACGTGGCATGAGGGAGCAGCAACGTGGCATGAGGGAGCAGCGCGGTGGGAGAGCAGACACGCAGTGCGAGGGAGCAGCAACGCGGTGTGAGGGAGCAGCAACATGCGGAGGCCCAGTGAAAGGCACCAGCGTTTCACAGAGCGGGACAGATGGGCTGTCTGATTCCCTTTGAATTATCTACTCTGTCTCTAGTGCAGCTCCCTTCCTTCTTAAGCTGCCAGACAGATGTTCTGTATTCTTCAAATACATTTTTCAGACTTTTCTCCATTTAAAATGCAGAGTAAGAGCTTATTCCCACTGGGCCACGTTTGGAAAACGACATTCCTGCCAAGTGGTGCCCGCAAGGTCCCATAGGCTGGGACAGGACGGTTTGATGGGTAAGTTCCAAGTATTGAAAAGAATGGGGAGAGAATAGAGGTAATGTCAGTGCAGCAGCTGTTTTTCAAGTAAACTCCCTTTGCTAAGATGTTCAGCAAAAACAAACCAGCAAGCACACAAGCAAGCAAAACTAAATAACAAAAAATGAACTTTTTCATGGAAGCAGGACCAGCTTGGCTGGAGGGGAAAGAAAAAAAGTTTACTTTCTATAGGGCCTGATGAATCTCTCAGTGAAGTTAGTTTGCATTCAAAATCATTTTTTGTCATGTGGCACCAGCAGTAGCTCTAGTTCTGGGAATAAAGGTATTTGTCATGGGATGTTCTTCTTAGTTACAATAAATAAGGTACATATTGGAGATAGGTCTTCTGGAGAACACTGCAATTGCTTTCAGTCCATATACCTGTTATCACCTCTATGCCTGTTTTTCTTAATGCCAACTGGTATTTGTTTTGCAATTTGTAAGTTCTCCCTACATAGCACTGCTGATTCTTCAAAATGGCCTTTTTTTCCAGTATTCTACTATAAAAGAGTAGGTATGTAAAGATGAACATGGTTCTATTGAAATAAATGGTTAAGTAGCTATATGTTAAGCACTTTACTAACCTGGGCTCTGAAAGTGTCATGCTGAGAATATGCATTAATGCGTTGCAAACACAAGGAACGCTTTGCACTAAATTCTCATGCTTTTAAGTTCATAAAAGAGGACATAAATAGTTCACCTTAAATGCCACTTACTAATTTTAATGTTATTTGGCAAATAATCCTCTTTCACTAATTCATTTTCTCTTTGAATGCACTTTCAGAAGCCATATAAAATTTTAGAGTATTTTAAGATTTTTGACGGGTTGCCCAGCAACACATCAAATTAAGTTGTTTTTTAACTTTCCTGACAAGATTCTGTGAATGGCAGATCTTGGGATAGGACGTAAATCAATTTTCAAAATTTTTCATACTTATGAGCATCCTAGCTTGAATATATTTCAGGGTCACAAACCCAAAGTACCGAAACCCTTTCGAAAGCCCACGCTGAGCCCGGCTGCAGCAGCGTTTTGGCTGGGGAGGTTTGTGCGGGCTGGGCCTGCTGGCAGCTCCCTGCCCCGCTCGCAGCCACCCTGCAGGGACAGCAGGCTGGCCGGGCAGAGGGGAGGCACCTCTCACTCTGTCAGTCTTGGCTCGGTTCAGCCTCTCCGCAAACACCTGATTCCCACCAGTTATTTTAGCTGCTCCCTCTCACGTATCAACATGGTAATATTCCTTAGGGAAGATGCTCTCCTACTATTAATTACAGCCAGGATCCTGATTCTTCTATTGGCAGCACTTTAAGGAGGAGCTGAGCAAAAATGGTGCCATGCTGTTGCCTTATGCAAAGACAAGGCAATCAAATAGACGTTTAAGCTCCTTGATAGCAATGCTACCGTACACAGACAGCAAGACCTATAAATGGAATTACAAAAACCCAGCTGAGATGTAATGAAAACAGAACTAATAACTTCATAGCCCTCTGTGAGAGCCCTGCTCTCAGCTTTGCAGACTCCCAGAGCTGCCAGCATGGTACTTCTGATAAACTGGAGCTAAAAATGCTTTGGTGTCAATGATGACCTGAATTTCGAAGTGGTTGAAAGTCAAACCTGATTTCCAAATATTCCATTCTGATGGAATACAGAACTGGCAACTCAAGTTAGTTGTGTTTTCTCAGACTTTAACCTCAGGAAATACTTAGAAATGCAGGACTGACTCTTTCCTAGATGTGCAGGTGCATCAGCGCCTGCGGTCTTACGAAACTGAGAAGGAAATTTCTGTGTGAAGCTCCTGCCGATGGATCCCCGCCAGCAGGGAGCCAGGCACGTGCCAGAGCTGCGGTCAAGTACTAGCACGAGGCCCCCTCCACTGAAGTGCATGAAAGCAAGAGAAAAGACTGAAATGATTCCAGGCAACAACAAACCTCCTGTGCCTGAATCAGCTCAACAAGCCAACCAAGAAAGAAGAAAAAAGACTCCAAACTAATTTCTCAGCAAAAGGGTTTAAAAGGTCATGGTTTCATGGTGGTTTCAAAAAGAAATAGTTTCTGTTGAAAAATTTGCTTACAAAAACTTTCACTGAGAAGATAAACCTTATTCTTGAGACAAAGAATTTGAAAATAGAAGGTGCTTCCAAAGGGAAACAAAGCTGCTTTTCTGTGTCAGGAATCCTGCTGTTGCCAGTATTGACAAAAAATTCACTCTTGACCGCGCTCCCGAGTTCTCAGCAAGCTCAGTAGGGTGTTGTAGTTGTTTTGTTTATTTAGAAGTGTAGCAAGTTTCCTGCTGTAGCTGCTACCACATTTAAATGATCGTGGCAAGAAAAAGGCTTACAGGATACAGTCTGAAGAAGGACCATGTCATTGCTGGCAGACAATTTCCCTTTTTTTTAAGTCTGGAACACGTGTTTCCAGCCTCTGCTAAGTGTTTCTATTTCTGAGGATCGTCAAAAGCAGGTAAAAGGGTAGGACTTACAGGAGAGAGGTAAACAAGGACTCTCAGAAAGTGGCTCACACTGCCCTTGAGACAGAATACCCAAGGACAGAGACCTCTGCCTTGGTACCACCACTCATGGCCCAGAAACACATTACTTAGAGTTTCCAAAAGCTACAGAAAAAGTCCCAGAATTTCCACAGACCTGAAAATTAAGTTGACTTTCTGAAGTTAGGGAGTGCTTTTCTCAAACTACAGTAAATCTACAAGCAGAACAGCTCCTAAATCTATCCACACTGACCTTCAGAGGAAGCAGAAAGGTCTTTCAGGCCAAGCGTATGTAAACACCTAGTCAGGAGAGAGGTCAGAGAAGAAAAACAACAAAAGCAAAAAACAATTCAAGCTATCTGGAAAGTTTTCAGCATTCAGACTGAAGCACAACTGGCCAAGGGAGTCGCTAAGGCTGTGGGGGACTGATGGCCGCAGGAGGGGCACCAAGAATGGAAGCCCAGGAAACAGATGTCCCATCAACACTCCTTGTAAGAGCTCTCCAGCTCATGTTTTAATGTATATTCTGCATTTCCACCCTTTTCCAGCCAAGAGGTCAGTTTTTGTTTGTTTGTTCTGATTTGTACGGGATTGCATGTTACTGTAAAAGTTGCTGAAAACTCATGCTCAACCTTATTGTAAGATTTTTGGGTCCTCTTTTCCCCTCACTGCTTCACTCTTCATCATGTTAGTCAGACACCCAGAGCAGCATATATCTTAAATTTCTTCTACTGTTGTCATTCTATAAAAAAGCTTTTACCAAATGCAAAGTATATAGTTCAATAAAATGAAAAGAAAGTTCTATACCTTGGTGTGTTCTCGCTGTAAATGTAAAGCTCTGGTTTTCTAAAGGCAGCCATATATTTTTCCACAATTCAATGCTCCCCACAAGCATGTCCAGCAATTTAAAAGCTCAGTGTTTCCATGTGTCACATTTGTGTTCTCTCTCCCTTCCACCCCTGCTGCCTCATTTTCCAGAGTACAATGTTTAGGCAATGTCAGTGGAGCTGGGACATTTCAGTTGAAGAGGGAAGCAAATACATCACGAATCCCTTGCAGATTGCACTCTTCTGGCAACTGAGCTCAGTCACCGTGGTAGGTTCATCTTGGCAGCTTCAAAAACATGAAGCCCCATTTTAAGTTTCATTGAGAATCTAAGCAGCTAATGCAGGCCACACAGATATTTCATATGATGATGGTGGAAAATGTCACTTAGCAAGGAATGAACATGTTGATTTTGGTCCGAATATTTTCAGCTCACCTGGACAGCACTTCCCCAATGCAGTATATATTCCTCCTGGCTGTTGATGAGAACATTGCTTATGATTTTGGGAGGGGATGAAAAATAAAAATAAAAACGAGCCCACATCATGAATTTCAGTGATAGATCCATCTCTGGTAATGTGATTTTCAAAACCATCCAAGTGACCTTCTGCAAAGGACAGCGTGGAAATCATGCTGCCTTTCCTCAAATCTGGAATTAAACTACAACTACTTTACATGTCAGCTTGTTTCCAGTGGTTGTGTTTTACTGAATGTGTAACTACACCATGCATTTTGGGACCCAGCTGCAACAAATCACTTTACAAGCTGAGCCACAAAAGAGATGTCACCTAGGAACCAATTCAACAGTTTCTGAAATTCAGTTGCTTCTGCAATGAAAGATGGCAATTGCTCCAGGACAATGAACAGTGCAATGAAACTGTGTTGGACGGAGGGCAAGAAGCATAGCACCAAACGGAAGTGGAAGGAAATCATAAATATTCACCATGTTAAAACTTGTTTTCAAATATATCCAGAATTTGCAAGTTTTGTCTGCATTAAGATTTTTTTTTTTTAAGGAAACTACTAAAACGAAGCCAGCAGAGTCTAAAGTTTTACTGTTACCATGTTCTGGCTGGATGACACAACTTAAAAAAAAATTCTTTTTGCTTGCTGGAGTTTTAGAGAGAACCAGTGTGAAAGAAGTGTTGTGGAGAAAAAAAGAAAAAGAACAAAACAAAACAAATAAGCTTCTCCGTTCCTGCTTATTTTACCCTATAGAAACTCAGCTCAAACTATTTCTGTCCTGTGAAAAATCCACCACCATTCAGTCACACAGTCAGCAAACCTGCTTTACGTTCTTGTGAACTAATGTAATCAGTAATTATTGTACTGATATATATAACAAAGAGTAACCGCCCCCTAGATTCTGATCTCCTTTGCAGTAGCCTGATTTACCTGTCATCAAAGTTGTTACTCTGGGTTTACCTCGCTGTAATGGAAATCGGTCTTCACTAAATATTCTATATATCCACCTATGTAAATGTAATACTTACTAGTAGATGAGAACAAGCCTGACATCTTAATGAGATTATTTCAATATTTAGCTTGCCTGGTAAATTTGTTGCAGTGCTATTATGTGCATTCTCTCAGTTCCCTACTTTACATTCACACTTTGCTATGCAAGAGAGTTATGAATTTATCTCCTCCTAAAATGCCACAATCTGGTAAAGTCAGAGAGAACTATTTCTGTGGTTCAACCCTAGCTAAAGAAACACCATTTCTGGGTGAGGTCCAGGTTATGTCAGCCGTCCAGCTGCAGCTGAAGAATGCCAAACCCTTTCTGCAGACTACGGTCAAAAGCTCTCGGCGCAGAGAAGTGCCTACCTGAAGACAGCAAGGCTCAGGGACCACAGCACTAATGGTTTCCTCAGTTCAAATTTTGCTCGTTTGTTCATTAGGTGCCGCCCACCAAATATGAAGGCAGCATACAGAGCTGAAAATAGGAATGATTTCTTCCTGCAAAACAAAAACAAGAAACAGCTGTCAAATATTTAATTAGTATTTGTTACATAGTCATATCTGTGCATAACTGTCAAGCGCTGGTAAATCTCCTTGAAAGGAAATTTTTCCGAAGACCCTCCTGCAGCCCAAAAGAGATTATTGTTATTGTATAAATCTGCATCCCCGCGCATAGGTATGGATCCCAGAATTTCTACTGCAGCAAAACTGACCTTGGGGAAGCTTTTTCTGAAAAAGAGCGCAAAGTGTGTTGGTGCAGAGCCCGCGTGGGGCCTTCGCCTGGGCACACTTCTAAAAGCAAAGCGTGGCTGGTATTTGGCCCAGCCGTTCGGGTTTTGTGGCTCATTCACCATTTCTGTATCGTGTATTGTTTCCCGCAGGCTCCTTGCTAACTGGCAGTTTTGTTTCCCCTTCTTTCCTCGAGGAAGGCTTCCGAGGACCTTCAGCATTTCCACATGATGTGAGGAGACTCCTACAGAGCCGGGGGGTGGGGACGCAAGGCCACAGCTCTGCCGCGCGCGCCTGCCCCGTCCCCGCCAGCGCCGCGGCGGCACAGAGAGCCCCTGGATGTGCTGGAAGGGTCCCTGCTCTGCTCGGGAACCCTGAGCCCTGCTGCTGCTGGGACTGCCAGCTGCGTTGCTGGAACTGCCTCGTCGTGGTTCGGCTCAGCAGCGATCTGCAAGCGTTTGGACTCTGCTGTTCTTTGTAATTCATTGTAAAGCAACCACTACAGGTCGAAAATAGATTCAGTCTGGGATCCCTTCCCACACATCCTAATATTACACTGGCTAATACTTAATGATGCACAACATTAACGGTGGCCCAACTGCATGGGAATATATTTAGGAACAGAGTTTTTCTCTACAGAAGCTATTTTTAGCTATACCAGTTGTTAGTGGAGTACCTAAAAAAAGCTGGAGAAGCGTTTTTGTTTCTGTATTAGCACAAAGAAAGCAAGTGCAGCGTTCAATGGAGATAAATGACTTTTGCAGAAAATCAGCCCAAAAGACAAGCACAAACATAGGTGGTTTCACTGTGGTAGAAATGCTTGTTATAGACGGGTCTTGCAAACCACAAAGATTTTGATATAACCAAACTTCAGTTCCAGGTCAAAAAGAAAAAAGAAAGAAAAAAAAAAGACCACTGTGAATCAGTTTGGGGTCTCCACAATTTGGCTCCCTTCTTCCTGGACAGGACACCCTATATATTTACATCCAGTGCCAGTTTACTTTGGTGCTGATCTCTGAAATCATTCTTTTGAGATCAGCCAGTCTAAAGAGGTTAATTCCGCCAGAAGGTCAATATCACACTAATCATGCTCCTACACGGCAGCAGTGCACGTTACTACACGCCACACGGCAATCACACTGCACTGAGAGAGCTGGTTTCCAGGTCACTCCAGGAGCCCCCGGGGGCTGCTCCGGCGCTGCCGGCTCCGCATCGGCGCTGGCCGCGCCGCCGTGGGCGCCGTCCCGGCAGCGGGTCCCCTCGCAGGAACACACCGTGCCCAGTCTGAGGGCCTGTCTCGTTTTTGAGGAGTTGTGACAACTAGGGTAACTTGCACTTCCTGCATCCAAGGGCCTTTGAATTTTCCTCTCTTTGCAGCACAGTCACGGTTTAAAGGATTGGGCAGTCCCCATGATACATCCATAAAGGGGCAGCAGAGGTTTGTGCTCTTAAGACAACCTGTTTAACTGCATTAGACTGCTGTTAACCAGCTTCCGAGCAGTGATTTTCTGATGGCTTTTGTGAAAGGTTCATGGCCACAGTCTAGTTCCCCATGCTCAGCATTACAAAGCAGTGGCTATGGGGCAGCACTCACTCGTTATCTGCCAGGGTTTCAGCCAAAACAGGCTGCAAAGGAGCAGCTTTAAAGGCAAAGTTAAGGAGTAGTCCTAGAGCACTACGGCTTTTCATTACTGTCATAGAAAACCATATATAGCAGAGTAACAACAAAATAACGTATATTGAAACTAAAAAGTCTTCCCAAGTAACTCAGTAGGGATGGCTCGCATGCCATTCCCCAGTGCTAACACATTCATATGTTTGTCTTCAATTCTGTTCTGCAGGGTAGCACAGTAGGCATGAAGACAAGGCTGCCAAATCCTCTACATCTTTCTGGCATTTCTGTTTCTCACAGTTGTCTCCCACCCTCCTACATTTTCAGACTTCAGCGACTAAGTACTATCTGTAGTGAATACAACTCTGTGTTGTGCCACACAGAATCGCTGGCTCTCGTGCCCCGCGAGGGCGGCGGGGGAATTTTCGAGAGAACCTGTAAAGGGCTCTGCTTGGCCTGGGGGTTACTATGGGAAAGGACACGGAGCTGGGGACCAAGGGCAGCCCCCTGGGCCTGCAGAGCAGAGGCAGCCTTGCCATGAAGCGAGGGGACAGGCAAAAGCAGCTGGGGACACCAGAGGAGGGATGAGGGCTCGTGCGGGGGCCGCCAGCCGCGCAGCCGGGAAGCTGGGGCCACACGGAGGGCAGGCGGCCTTCGGTGGCGCCGCGGCGGAAAGCGGCACCGCGGCAGCAGGGCCACGGCAGAGCTGCCCAGGCCCGCGAGCGGCGCCTTGATTCCCTTCGCAGCATACGCAGCATGAGGAGGTTCTCTTCCACCCACAACGGGGCCGAGGAGAAACACAGCATTTATTTTGCCCAAAGTTCTGCTGAAACCTCATCAGGGCCTCGAAAGCAATATTCCTCTAATTTTGGTCGCTCTCT
>NW_010578566.1:71945-86494 GCF_000705375.1 Tinamus guttatus | reverse complement strand
GTGCGCGTGGGGGGCGGGGGGGGCAAGCGGGAACCGCAGGCAGGGGGGCTCAGGAGCAGGGAAGCGCTTCAGGCCCCGCCAGCGGCGCGGCGGGCAAAAGCCAAAAATCACAGAGCGGAGAAACAAGTGCAAGGCAGCGTAAAGCCCCGGGAAGACGTCCTGCGGCTCCCTGATGATGCGTTGTTTTCTTTTAAATGTGCTTATCAGTAGTTCATCATGGTCATGCTTACAGAATATGAGAGTTACGGAATATTAGCCATAAATTAAAATGTAGGCAGCCAGGGAAGAAAACAACAGCATCAGTTTTTTCCTGCTTTCTCTTTTGAGAAAGTGAAGTTAAAATTCAGGGACATCATATTTTTTTTTAGTTGGAAGAGGAAAATACGATTCTGAAGAATAGGAAGTCATTGCTCTTTATAATGTTATATATGCTTAACGGAACAAGCCATAAACCCTATAAGCAACAATCCCAACCGTAAGCATGACTGCAAACTACCCCTCACACTTGAGAAAACAAAGCTACAAGCTCTCCAAAACCTTGGTTTTGTAACCAGCTTGCCAAAAGCTTGTTACAGCTAAAGGCGAATCAGCTCCGTCTCTGGCTCTATCCCAGATTTTCTGCACTTATAAATTAAGCTTAATTTAAAGCCAACACCCGGTGGTGTCAGTAGGTGACAGGTGCTGGCAGAGACCAAAGCCCCGGCTGCGTTTCCACACAGGCGGCAGGGGACAGCCTGGCAGGCCCCACTGCCGCGGGAGCGCCCTGGTGCCCGCGCGCTTGTCTGGCCTGCGCCAGAGCTGCTGCCAGAGCCCACACTGGAGCCCGCGCCGGAGCCGGTGCCTGACTCTGTGCCAGAGCCTGTGCCGGAGCTGGTGCCAGTGTCGGAGCCCACGCTGGAGCCTGCACCAGAGCCCGCGCTGCAGCTCGTGCCAGTGTTGGAGCCCACGCTGGAGCCCGCGCAGGAGCCCGCGCTGGAGCCGGTGCCGGAGCCGGCACTGCCCCGCTGTGCGGCTGCGAGAGGGAACTACCATCCCCCCCCCACCAACAGGCATCCTACGTAACAGTGACTTCTGCACTACCCCAGGATTCCTGCGTCTGGGACTGAACACCGGCAGGAGCTTCCTGGCACACGAGGACCAGCACCAGCCCTGTTAAAAGCCTTCGGACAAACTGCAGTCACAGAAACCTCCCCTCTTAAATCCAACACTACCACTTTGACAACCACCTAATTCTTACACAAAGATTGGCCATGACAGAAGCAGGGTGTCCCACTGAAGCCACCACGGATTCCTGATGGCTTATTGGGGCTTTCAGGCAGTCGCTGCAGGGGTGGCAGCGAGTAGGACACCTAATGTAGGTCACGGACACCACAGCTCTCATGAAAGGCTACAATACTCTCGATTTGTACAGAGGAGATGAAAAGCTCTGGCCTCTACAGGAAAAAGTTGGAGCCAGTAAATAAGCAGGGCTGCATCTCTCCCAGTTACTGTGCCCTTTCTGTTGGCACCTGAGTCTTGCCTGAAATCCCTTAACTGATATATCTGCAGACGGAGGTATGTTTGTGCAGACACGGAATGAACACACTTGGATCCTCATATTGCCATGCTCATTTCTATCGGATCAAATTAATCACTGGTTATGACAGTTAATGATAAGTGTCCATGTAAAGCAGTATCTCAGTGTAAGACCTTCAGCTCTAGGAAGACCCTTAAGCAATTCACAAATGTAAGGTACATAGACAAGCTCTACTTTGGAAATAGCTATTTATTTACTTAACAGGACACAATAACACATCCATAAGAACATTCTGATAAAACTACTGTTGCTACTACTTGCACCACAGTGG
This sequence comes from Tinamus guttatus, assembly GCF_000705375.1. Next base: position 84,647 of record NW_010578566.1, on the reverse strand, counting down.
ATTTGTCAGTTCTCTCCACCATTGCAAATGCAACTTATGAACAGTTTAGGATTTCAGAAGGTATTTAAAGGTTGCAAAAAAATAGTCACTCAAAATGCCACATGGAGAATGCAGTGACTGCAAGTGAGCAGCAGCTTGTTGGCTTGTGGATTTTCTTTCTGTCCTAAAAGACATCCTGTGCATCAGACACTGCTCCCTTCCAGTCTTCTGCAATGCTACCTCAGAAAATGATGTTGTTACAACTGTCAGTGGATTGCAAAACACAAACAAACAAAAACGCTTTGATTTTCCTGAGAGGGTTCCCAGGCAAAAAGGCCTGCAAGATTCTCTGTGAGGCAGAGGGTAACCTTAGAAACAGGGCCAGCCCCAAGTAGTGCACAAATAAGCCCTTGTTTGTAAGCTGTGTGCCTACCTTATGGAGAGGATCGCTTCATAACTCTTTCAGTGCGGGCAAACCCTTGGGGAGAGCAGGCTGAGAAGTGCACTAGGTCAGAAGGTACCGCCCCTGCTCCCTGCCACAGAGCGGGGCAGCCAGGGGCCGGGGGCTGCAGCGGCGCCGCGCGGCCCGGCCTGCCTGAGAGGGGTGCTGGGGCAAGCGGCACCGCAGCCACACAGCGGGGAATGAGAATGGCACGCTCCCCGGCCTCGGAAAAGCCCCTATGTCCTGTGTGGGAGAAGGGAACAGCCCTCCCTGTCCCCCAGAAGAAAGAAAAAGGACATTTTGGGTACAGAAGCAAATGGAGGAGCATTTTCTGGCCTCTCATAGCGAAGAAAGAGCAGGTCACCTACAGAACGGCCATCTGTCCGCCTGCGCCATGATGTCAAGGCCTGCTCCACGTATCTAATGAAAGTCTCCAAGGGCATCTGACCTCTGTCTGTTGCTGAGAGGAGATGAAGCGACAAAGGATGCTAAGGAAAACGCTGTAGAGGACCTGGACCGCAGGCTCCACTGGCAGGAATTCAGAAAAAAATTACCTTGCCACAACGTTTTCAGCCACCTCCCCAGGGCAGGGAGCCCTGCCACACAGCCCTCTCCCTCCCGGCCGGCGGGGAAGCGGGTTGGTGCCAGCAGGAGGGTGTTCCGAGCTCCGCGTAGCCACGAGGCAGCCGCGTGCGTTGCTGCCTCCTTGAGGCCCGGTGCTCCGGCCCTGCAACAGCCAAGCGGTGAGCGCTGCCCCAGCGATATCCACCACACGGCACCTTCGTGAACCGAAACTGTGCACGCGACTGCAGGCCCCAGACCAGCACAGCCACGGATTTGTGTTGTTTTCACTCACTTGCGGTCCCTACGTCACTCATTACAGGCTGTAGCTTCTCCGTTAAATCCAGAATCTCTGTTTGTAATCAGTAAGATCAGGACCTTTGGCCTGTGCTGGTTTAAAGATAAGGATGGAGACAAATTTGTCTGAATCCAGTTCAACTTACTTGAGAATGAAAAGAGAAATGAATGAAAAAAAGAAGAGAAAGAAAGAGAGAAAGCACCATAAGAAAATATTGGAAATGGAAAACCAGTTGAGATGCTAATTTTCTAATTATTGACAGTTTTCAGGATCTGATTCAGAGAAGATTTAAGCACCACAATGCCATTCTGAAAATCTGCAGTGCAAGTGAGGATGGGACAGGAGCATGGTCAACACTTCTACGGTCACCAGCATCCATTCCTGAATGACACTGCTGACAGGCTGCTTTCCAGGCACTTGCTGCAGAAACCCTACAGACAGCCTGGGAGCAGCCTCGTAGCGTAGGGATACATGAGCATGAGCGGCGCCAAGTACCCAGCACTAACGTGGCTTATCTAGATCCCAGCAGTAGGATGCTTAGGACAGCTTCTTGTGGTTTCCCACCTCTGTCTAAAACTCCATGCTTGGAGCAGGCACCCTCTCATCAAAGGTGGCAGGATCAACTCGTTTTCCCTAACCAAACAGCTCTGTTTTCTCTCTCCTGCCAATCGCGAGGGCTTGGCTGACTGCTTCGTGCCCTGAGTCACAGTCCCATCTAATGAGATGGCATGCTAACCTGATTAGCACTATTTCACTTTCACAGGACAGACAGCCCAGTTTACTACAGGATTAGCAAGTATAACATCAGTGTTATATATATACAGGGTTGCATCTCAGCTCTGCTAACTTGTGGTTACAGAGGACCCGTTAAAACAGAGCGAATGCCAAAAAGCAGGCAGGGCCAAACAGGCACGGCAATGAATGCGGACGGCGGTGGCAGCGGCCGCAGCCGGGATGCTGCTGCAGGGAGAAGGCGGCTGGCAGGGGCGGGCACTGCGCGACCTCCAGCTCTCCCTGACACACACACAGGCAGACCGAAGGGAGGAAACTCTCCTTTAAACACTTCAGCTACAGCAATAGTCATAATATAAAGGCCATGGCTGCTAAGGAAAGAGCCTCTCCGGGTGCCGGTAGGCATGCTAAGTGCACCCTGGCAATCGCTTCGCTGCTTGGGAAAGGCAAACGCCATCTCTCTGCATCAGGCATCACCAACACAACTGCCCATTTGCCACACAGCTAATGTAACTGCCCAGAGAAAAAGCTGTAACAGTGTTTATCCAACAAGTTTTTCCACTTTCTGAATACCCTAGAGCAAATGGCATTTTGTAATGTTCACTGATTTCCACTTTTTCCCATTAATGATAGCTTGCTTTGGGAGTCATGAGTTTAAGAGCTGTCTGCCTTGCTGGGTAATGAGGATCAGAGAATTTCACAGCGGATGACTCTGGATTTGCACCAAGATTTCACCACATCTTCCAGAAGGCAGCCAGGCCTGACCTCAAAACACTCACAGGTAAACGTTTACTCCTGTTGTAAGAATTTTTATGGCAGTGATTCACCTCCCTCCCCATCACCAATTATTTTATTTTGTCTAGTTCACTGACACTGAGACTGACTGAAATGCTTTGGAGACCAGACATGTCTCAGCAAGTTATAGACCAAAGCAAGTGCCCCTGCATCCACATGGGCCCTGAAATGGCAGTGTCGGGTCAGTGCCAAAGTGCCTGTGCCCGCAGCCAGCAGGATGGGAGCCGGGCACCGCGCTGCGCCCGCGGCCGGCGGGGGCCTGTGCTGCAAAACCACATGCAGTCCTGTGCTCAGCTTGAATATATTTGTTCTGAGCATTTGGTTCATATTTTAGTGCCTTTAGCTATCTGGCGTATCAAGAGAAAGTTCACGCCCTCTCTCCTTTAGTTTCCTAGACCTCGGCACTGGTGATTTGTGCTGGGCACCGCGCTGCGCCCGCGGCCGGCGGGGGCCTGTGCTGCAAAACCACATGCAGTCCTGTGCTCAGCTTGAATATATTTGTTCTGAGCATTTGGTTCATATTTTAGTGCCTTTAGCTATCTGGCGTATCAAGAGAAAGTTCACGCCCTCTCTCCTTTAGTTTCCTAGACCTCGGCACTGGTGATTTGTGCAGAGACACATCAGACCCACAGCCCCAGACTTTTGTTCTTGTGTAGTTTGAACATTTATAAGCAGAGATCTGAGCTTCTTAGCCACATTCCTGAAAAATACGGGATTCATACGACAGCCTTGGCTCCTGACAGCTTTTACCTCCATAAAACAAGGGTGTTGTGTAGCTCAGTGCCAGAGGACAGACCCAGCTAGGCTTTTGCTGCAGCTGTACCAGCTCTTACTGCTTAAATCAGCTTGTGTTTCTTTGGTCTTCTGTTTGCATCTTTAAACACTGTGCTGAGTACATGAGCACTGAGCTCCCTGTAGCATGGTGACACATTTTATTAATGTCTCAAAAATGCTCTTAGTTGCTTGGATGGCAGAAAGAAGAAATCCCACTTCTACTCCCACTCGTTCTACTTACCAAATAATACTAGTGATAACCAATAGCAATACTACTAGTGATAAGTTAAAGAAACCTGTTAAATAGTAACTAAAGAAAATGGGCTGCCTCACCAAATGCACAAATATGCTGGAGTCTGACCCTATAGAATAGCGCTGTAACCCAGCACCATTGCTAAGTCTGCATTAGAGGTAAGAAATGTCTACAAATGGTAGAAGGCACCCTCTCTCGGGGTGAGAGTTTGGGAGTTCCCTGGGGCCAAGAAAATCTGATTTTAATTAATAACAAAAATACCCCTGCCAGAGAAGGGCCTAGCTGCATTCAACGGCTCCAGTTATCCAACAGAGTAACGGAGAAAATGCTCTCGGGCAGCTGCTTCTGGTTCCCGCCACGGCCTGCAGGAGCATTTAGAACAGCTTAGGGGTGGCACATTGGGAGTGCCAGGATATAGGCTTGATGGTGGCATGGGAGAGGTGCTGACATTTTTGTATGCTGACCCAGTTGGGACACTGCAAACAGTCCTAGAATAGTCCCTGACTCCAGAACTGGCTCTGGCTGCGCTGCAGCAGAAGCCGTGCTAGAAAACACAACATCACTGCTGCGGCTCTCCACTGCTCCCAGAGCCAAACTCCCGAGCCAGCCAATGGCCAAATGGCTCCTCCGCAAGCAGGATGTTAGACTCAGAGCTGTCGCTCCTCCCTTTTGCAGGTGGAGGCTCCACATGAAACTTACCAGGTGCCCCAGGAGGTCAGGCTGCCCGAAGGGCGAGGGAGGGCTGTAACGCATCGGCCCCCTGGCCCCTGTCTTGGCCTGCAGGAGCTGCCGCTTTACTGATAGCCCAGTGCTTGCCCTGCAGCCCCACAACCCCTTCGGCAGCAGCGAGAAGGCTGTGAAGTCCAAGTCCCCACAGCCTCCTGCCGGAAAGCAGGAAAAACTGCGGTTCCCAGGGCCGCACTGGGCCGGAGGCTGCAAGCAGGAGCGTCAGGTGAGATAAGGCGATACGCGACGTTTAGTTGTAAGCTGTCATTTTCATGGTGTGTCTGCGGGCAAAATGCAGGGCTGCCATCCCTCCCTGAACTGTCAGGCAGGACTGGGCTGAAAATACAGTGAAGAAATGTGGAAACAAAAGTCTCAAGGAAACTAAATGCAGGTTGTGGCTTGAAGTCAGGTCAAACAGCTACAGAGTAAAGGCGGGTCCTTTTCTTTCTTTCCCTTCTTCAATGCCAGACTTGTTTAATGAGAGTCTCCTTGGCAAATATTCTTCTATAATTAACAAATGAAAAGGAAACATACTGCTCTGCATTAAAAAAAAAAAAAAACACAGCTGCCTTATGCAGGCCATTTCCATACTCAAGACTGGGAAAGGGATTCTGCACTGCTGCTTCTGCTTCAGCAAAGTGCTGCTCTTCAGCCTCGGTTTGATTTGGGAGTGAGAGGGAGGGGGGAAACTAGCGAGTGTCTTAAATGACCACAGACTTTTGTACTTATATTACATATTAAACACAAAATAACAGTGAGGACTAGTCGATAGATTTGTCCTGGTTGGCTATCGCAACAAGCACAGCTGATGGCTAATCGCACAAGGTTTGAAAGACCGTCCCGAACTTCAATACGTGCTTTAAATACATGCTTTAAATGTAAAAGCCTATCTTGATGCTTTACATGGGCTCCTACAAGTCCTCTCTGCCACAGTTCTATCAAAGAAACTCAGCAGGTTGAGTTTGCTTTGAGCTTGCGTGCCAGCGGGAAGGCGAAGGAGGCAAAATACATTCCCTACTTCTCTGGCACCAGAACAAACTGGTAGACACCAACCACGAATTTGCTTAGGCAGTGAGATGATTCCCTGCCAGTAGGACACCCAAACCATGGGAGAGTCTGCTTTCTGACTGCAGAACCAGCTTACCTGCTTCTAAGATAGGGCTTAGCAAGTTTACAAAAAAAAAAAAAAATCAGGCAGAAGGCATGAGGTGCATTCCCAGCACCCGCGGCCTCCCGCAAACAGCACCGCTCCGAATCCGCCTGGACCGGCTGCCTGCAGCCCAGTTACTCTCCTCCGAGGCCAGCGAGGGAAGTGATGGCCAGGATTACAGACCCAGCAGCACGGGCTGGACAGAGCTTTGTGGCGGAGAGGTTTCACCCCTGCTTTGTGCCAAGGCAAAGCACACAAACCCAAGCGGCGCCAGCCCGAACCTCGGCAGGCTGCGAGGCTGGGGCCTGCTGTGCAAGGCGCGCGCAGCCGCGCTCCGACGCAGCCTCCTGCGGGTCGCGCAGCGGCCCTCCCGCGCACGCCATCCCGGGAGCTCTGCAGCGCTATCCCAAAGGCGAGAAACGCAGGGAAGGAATGTCTGTCTGCAGGCACCAAAGGGCAGGAGGAATACGCCTGGCCTCACACGGACATGCAGGGGCTGCCACCCAGCCCTGCCCCTGCAGCCGCTGCTCCATCCCCGTGCCCATGTGCAAAGGCTGCTCTCTGCCCCCGGCGCCTGTGCCCAGGGCTGTATAAGCACCCTGACACCGCGGAGCCTGGGGACGGGCATCACTGCCCCGGGACCCCGAGACGGGCCGGGCCGGCTGCCTCCGGCACACAGCTCTGCAGCCCCACTAGGTTTGGCTGCACTGATAAATACTGGTACTTCGACCTCAAGTAAATCAATTAAAATCACATTCCTTTGGGGCTGACTCATAAAAGCACTTCATTCTTTTTACTTAGCTGCTTTTCCCTCCCCGCATTTGTTTGCTTCCCTTTGTGGCAGAATTAAATATCTCAGTTCACCTGAGAGCAGCTGCTGCACAGCTCCCCAAGCCGAGCACAGATCTGCTCAGCCCTTCATGTAAGTTTAATCTCCCTAACGGTTTAAAGGGCTCAATTTTAGAAGGAAACATTATCACAAAGTGAAAACGTTAAGATGCTTCATGCAATGCCTCCCTGAAATATGTCCATGCTTGGATTTCTCTTCATTCTTTCCTCTTTTGCTGAACAGCTCTGCTTCATCTCTGCACTGATCTGGCTCCCAGCACTGCGCTGATGGGAGAGGCAATGTACTTGCCAGCCCTTTTCTAGTAATCTCTGCTTGAACGTCCCTGTTAAATATGTCCTTGGGAAGTGCAGCAGGTTTTTGTCTGGCTTGGTTTGGATCAGAGGCATTGGTTACATGTTGCCACAGAATAAGAACAGAGTAAAGTTGTCAGGATTTGGCCCTAGTGTGCAGAGAGCAGAGGGAAACGGTGCCTGGCTATTGCAAATAGCAGCGTTTATCTGAGCTGAAAGTCCTTCTAGGCAAAGCTTCTACTAGCTGGTGCTTGGTAACCTCCCCGGGCAGCCTTTGGTAGTGTCAGCCCAGCTCCCGGGGAAGCTCATACAGGACAAGGCGGCACCGGCAGCAACTGGCAGCCTCCGTCGCCTGTGCAGAGGCTGCTGAAACGCCCGGGAGGGAATTACCAAAATCACTCACTCCACACCAGGTCGGCCAGGGTCACAGCTGCCGTGTGCAGAGAAACCTGCAGGGACAACCTGTGCTCACAAGCACCGGCCAAGCCTCTTCTAGTTGCAAATTCATACTTAGAAAAGCACATCCTGTGCTTTTCCATACCAGTCTTTATTTGTGACCATAAATACACAGAGAAAGCATCGCAGTAATACAGAATACAGCAACTTCTTGGCAGGTACCCTTGTTTAGGGCATAAGGCGGGCAGAAAGCATCCACTTTACAGCTGGGAAATACAGCTCAGCAACTCCAAGCCAAATGTCAGTGTTCTGCAGGCAAAGCTGCTCTACTGCCTACTAAGCACCAAACATATTTGCATGCTGTTCTCTTCACCTGCATAGGCCTAGTGGGAAGTAACAGAGTGAGAAGGCCAAAACACCAAAATACCCAAAATACATGGGTTAAGCAGTCGAGCAGCTCAGAGGTTGTACCTGCTGTTGCCAGAGAAGCGCTCAGGTCTGGTCCAGGGCTCGGAGGCAGGAATGGAAAATTCCCTGCCATTCGGAGCGCTTTGGGAAAGCTGCAAGCTACCTGCTGCATATTGATCTTGGTGTTCACCACTCCTAGCTCAGGCAGCAAAGCTCCGAAGCTCTAGCAGTTCTTACTGAACTGCTCGCCCCCTCGCACCGCCTCCCAGGGCTTCCTTCTTGCCGGGGCAGCTGGTGTTTTGGGGCACCCTCATGAGCGCTCACTGGTCTCTCCTCGCGTGTGACCTTTCTGAGGCAGAGACTGGCTCAACTACCAGGTCACTTCTGCTCCGCTCAGGTCCCCGCGCTACCTGTACCGCGCTCAGCACTGCTCTTTGCTGCTAGCTGGCTCCATCCGTGTGACGGCCACTCCCTGTGTGGGTGTGTTGCTTAGATCTATATTGCTTACTAGATGGAAAAGAAACTTTGGAAAATGTTATCTCATCTAAGAATGCATACGGCCCACATTCCCAGGGTGAGCTACACAAAGGGATCTAGGGAAGGGAACTCCACACCTGCGCGTGCGTTCGTGCCTTGGTCAGCCCAAGGAGCGGTTCTGGTCCCAGAGGGGCTCTGCTGGGCACCGCCGGCGGGAAGCGGCAGGGGCTGTCCGCGGAGCACCCCCCTACCTGCTACCGCGGCGCGCTCTGCGCGGCACTGCCCGCGGCGCTGCTGGGGCGCTGCGCCAGGGCTCCGCGCGGAGCAGCGACTGCCATTGCCGCCACGGGGGTGCAGGTTTGTCTCGCCTGCAGGGCAGAGACAAAATGAAACTCATTAAGAGCAAAAGTGAGGAGCCTTCATCTAGGCTGTAACAGCCTCTCGTAAATACCATGTGTGCGACAGGCACATAGCCCTTGGTAACCTCACTGCGGGGCACTTGAGCATCTCCATTTAGTTGCCCACATGTAAAACAAATATATAATGATACTTCTGCTGTCTGTCTCATCTTCCTGTACTGCAAGGGCTTGGAAACCTTGCCTCTTGTGGGGGGCTGTAGCACACCGGTGTTTGCTAGAGCTTGTTAATAGCACAAAAATAAGAAACAGCACTGCCAAGGGTGTCATCTATTTTTACCCCCTACCTTTTCATTCCAGTGCTGAATGCCACAGCTTTATGAGGCACACAGGGACATTTTAATATGGACAGATTCACAGTCTTTAAGCAAGAAGTTACTGCTACTCTTAACAGCAGGCTCTTTGCAAATGCATCACACTTAAGGCCAGAATTACTTTGAAAGTGGCTCACCTGCCTTAAATGCACATGTAACCTTGTTACTGCTCACACTCCTGGATGCTTTTATTTGTCTCCAGAAAAGGCCAGTACACTTTAGGGATTTGCAGTAGGGCTGGCCCCATTCCCTGCCTTTCTGTTTGCTCCGTAGTGTGGAGGGGCAGTGTCTAAGCTGAGAGGCAGCGGGGGGATTCACAACATCCACCCCTCTGTCATTCTCCTCCCTCACCTCAGGAAGCAGATAAACGTTGCTGCCCTCGTCTGTAGGGCAAACAGTTCCTCAGAGGGCCCGGGATTATAAACACAGCTCTCCTGGACGCTCTTAGCAGCTTAGGGCTTTGCAACCATTGCAACCATTGAACACCGTCTCGTCACCACTTTTAGCTACACCTACTCCTGGGCCGCACGCAGCCGCTCGCCGTGGTCCTTCGGCAGGGCAGCAGATGCCCCCGCGCACACCCCGGCGGTGCCGGCCGAGCGGGGAGCTGCCCACGGGGCCTGCAACGCCACACGCGCCCGGCCACCCGTGGTCAGCGCAGCGCTGCGCCGCTACCAGCCTTGCTCACGCACAGACCTTCCCAGAGCAAAGCAAACCCCACCGTGCCCTCAGTCACAACCTGCTGCCGAAGTCTCACGCAAATCGCTTCAGTAAATGCTTTGTGGCCTCTGAGCAGGTCTTCTCAGCATACAAATGTCTTATTTCTCCACATCCAAACTACTCTGGAAGCTGTGCCTCCCCCAACCTTTTTACTTTGCAGACCTGCTCAGGATCTGTCCTAGGAAATAGGACACAAAATATTGCCCAAGACTCTCTGCTCCCGCTCAAACCCACTTCTGATCACTCATTTCATTCCTCAGTTGTGTTAAGGAACTGCAGTGTCCAGTGTCCTATGTGTAGGACGCATCTACATTCTCCCTTTTAATACCCCTTCATGACTGGCAATGCGTTTCTCTCATTTACAGCCCGAACAGCATTTCCTAACACAGCCTGAACTTACTCAGAGGCACAGAAGTTAGTTGCCTTCACTACTGACAGACACACTTCAATGTAATTAGTTTCATGACTATTAATGAAATAACTCATTTGAACTTTGCCACTAAAATGTTAATGAGCAAGAGCCGATAGTGGTGTGGTAATGGGATCTAGATGCTCTTACCTGCCCGATTTGTTAGCTCAGCTCTGGCCCATTTCCACCATGACCGAAGGTCACTACTACCTGCAGCCTGCGCGCTAATCTGCGCGACAGCAGCCGGCGCGCTAAGCCCCGCTCCAGAAGCAGCAGCCCGGCCATGGGGAGAAGGGTCACTGCGACGCGCTGCGCTTACGTGTCTCTCGTCAGGAAACTTCCCTCCTTGCGGCTGTCTGTGCAGAGCCTTTCGCCAGCAATGAATTCAATGAAGGCAGAAGAGGAATCATTTGAGCTGAAAAACCTTGTGGATTTTTTTGTGCAGGATGCAATTGACCGGACGGACTCGCCACTGCCGGTTGTTGCTTTTAGCACATTTTTAAAGAGAACTGGAAGAACAAACAAACACTAAGCCCCATGAAAGATTATACTTGACGTTCCAAAGTTTTAGCAAGTTCCTAATTAGGTTCAGAAAAACACTTTACAGGTGAACCGCGCTACTCCTCAGGTCCTAGTACATTGGTGACTATAGCCACTATGGCAAAGCAAAAGGCGACACGTGGCATTCAGGAGCAGCCAACACAGATTGCAACCTCCTCTTTTAAAAAATGACCCTTCTCTATTTGGATACCAATACAAGGCAGCCCCATTTATAAGCACATCTCAAAATTAATAAATGTGTTCTGACAACAGGCTGGCGCAAGCCTTGAGAATCACCGCTACCTCTACACAAACAGTAACCTGCGACACGACATAAAATTCTGTGCTCGTTCCCATACGTGGGAATTGGGACTGATTAAGTTTTCATGGGAGACTTTGGGTAGGACAGGCACAGCCTAATTATCCACACAGAAATCCAGACGCCGCGCGCAGCCTGGCCACCCTTCTCCTGTGGCTGCCCATGGGTTTGACCCAGGTGACATGTCTCACTAACAGCATGATATCCCTGGCACCACAGTCCCCTTATTGCTACCTGAGCGGCTCTCTTGTCACTGACTCGGAACATGAGCATGTTAGGAATTCTGGACAAGTGCCCTCCCACAACAGCTATTTTTTTCAGCAGAATGGGGAATATCGTCAGCTCGGTGATAATAGCCGAAATGTGAGTCTGCAGCATTTCTTAGCTTGACTCTTCCTTCTGTAGGCACCTAAAGGAAGCTGCGCCCCTTTTGCTTGGCTACCTTAGCTTCTGAAAGGGACCTCATGGGAGAGGGATCTTACCAATCCGCACAATTCTTCCTGGCCATGATAGACAGTGAAAATTACTCAGTACTTTTTGTGAGACGGATTCTTACACACTTCTTACTAGGAGCACAATAGGGAGGTATTAAAACCATTAGTCTGTTTGGAAACCTCAAACTACCAGTAGATCTGTGAGATTTGGGGTGTCTGTGCAAGTATGAAGGGAAACTCTCACATTGCATCCTGCAGCCCTACCTCCACACAGAACTTCTTTCAAAATCAGCCCTTTTCTTCCATTTCCAGCATTCAAATTGAAGTATGAATTGTGTGCACAAGATCTGAGCATACAATTTTTTAAGGAAATACCCGCCAACCCCCCCAGCAGTATAAATAAACACAGGTGGTTTTCCCCACGCGCTTCCCTCTGTCCACTGCCTAGCAGGAAAGTTCATGTGCGCTCCGCAGTAGAAGCTGGACCTTGCCCCTTGACAGCTGCTCTCCTCTCTGCTTGCAACGCCGGTGGGCTTCAAGGAAATCCCTTGTTGCCCTGAATCTGGTGCAGGCTTTCTTTGGCAAAACCCTCCATATTAAAAGAAGTTCAAACCAAAAAGACCTCGGGTCAATGTTGTCTCTTGATGACTGGCGAGTACCTTTACCTGGGAAGCCACGCTGCCAGGAAGCGCTGTCATTTTGAGCATAACCACTTTTTGGTTACTTATTTATGGACTTTAAAATTTAACCTACTAGATTGTGTGGCAACTTCCTACACATATTGATGGTAGCAAGCAAAGGGGAGAGGAAGATTCAGAAAAACGGAATCTGCCTTAATTCAGAGACTTGTTCCTTTATTACCACTGTTTGCTTTTGTTCTTTAGAAATGGAACAGTATTTCTATTTTTCTCAAACAGCAACATGGCAGTATTTTCCTATTGACAGACATTTTTTGTTGTTAGAGTGTTTGGGTTTGTTTTTTTATTTGTGGTTCTTCTAAATCGGGCTCCTTTGCACTTCACAGTGACGTTCCTGAAATAACTTTGAAGAATAATGAGCCTCCCCTTGCGTTACAGGTTCTCTAATACAATGTAAGCAGCTTTGCAAGGCTTAGCTAGTCTCTGCTGACCTAACTGCATATTTTACTCCTATAATAAACCAAAATAAGCAGTCTGCTTCCAAAATGGCTAATTAACATAGTGACTTGTTATTTTCCTATTAAAAGAAAATCACACAGCCTTTCAGAAAGTTAAAATCCTTCATATCAAGTAGCTGTGAATGAGATTACTATAAACCTCTCATGATTTAATAAGCAAATCAACGCCGTGCTAAGGTTGTTGCTTTCCTTTCTCTCTCTCCCTCTCTTTTGAGGTTTTCCAGCAATCTATTTCTTCCTCTCTGCCGTCGCTTCCCTTTCAC
>NW_010578566.1:49008-71390 GCF_000705375.1 Tinamus guttatus | reverse complement strand
AGTGAAGAAGGAGATGTGGCTCCTCTGAGCCACTTGTGACATGGCCACAAGCTTCATCTCCCAGAGATGCCACCATTAGCACCAAAGACAAATGCAACGGTACAACTGGAAAACTGTAAATGGAAACATGGGTTCTATATGGCTTTTTTTTGACCTCAAAACTTTCACTCAAAAAGTTCCCAAAACTCAACATAAAAGGCACTTAGATGGCAACTTACAAAACCACATCCTTTCTGTCAAGCTATGAGTATCTTAAGAAGAACAACCGACAGGAAATACTACCAAAGAGGGGAAAATCTTCAAAGGCGGCAAAATGTTTTACAGTGCCCTCACTATGCAGCTTCCTGCAGGTCTTCTGAACTACACTACAACAATCAGGACGGTATTTCCCATTTTATTTCAGTCATTTATTTGTAGCTTAAATGCCAGAAGGGACCATCACCTAACCCGAATTTCTTAGTACTGCAGGTTCTTATATTTAATCTAGTAACTCCTATACTGAGCTCAGCAAATTACATTTGGTGAAGACGTATCTTCCAGGCAGACATCTGCTCTTGAGTGAAGAAATCCAGAGATATGAGTGTACCAATTCCCTTAATAACTTACTCCAGTGCATAATAATAGTTGCTACAAATCATATTTGCTGTGTTTCAGCTTGGGCTCCCTTTTCAAGGTGGCAGAATTCTTTAGTGCTGCCTATTTTCTTTCCTTCAGGGTGCTAACATGCTGACCAAGTCACCTCTCACTGTATTTTTGATAAAATCGCCAGGTAAACTCTTATTTTTTTTCCTCTGGAGCACCTTCATGGCCTTTGAGTTATATACACGCTCTCTTGCAGCTATTCCCATTTTCCCAACACCACCATCAAAACCCACATACTGGAAATGAGCAGAACAGTTTTTCAATATCCTGAACAATCTTTCATATTTCTACTTCTGCCTCTTGCCATATCAATGAGGATGTTCTGTGGAAGGAAAAAAAGAGGCCTGCCTGGAAGAGTAATAGCCAGAACGGGCAGGTCCTCTACAAAAGCTGTTTGAAATCATGAGATCTAATAAACACTCCTTTACGTGTAAGTGAAGCCCACAAGCACAGGCAAAGCCTGTTCACTTTCTCTGCTAGGCACTTTATCAAAGATTAACATACAGATAAGTATTTCTTCTTTGCTGGCTAAAAACAAAGCCATGATCTGAGTGCAACAAATGTGACAAGACCAAGAGGAAAATGGGCAACTACCCCAAATTTGTGATTAGAGGACAGTCTCAGCATATCTGGGGGCAAATCAAAGCAGAAAATCTGAGAGAGGGCTACAGTTAAAAGCCCAGGCCAAGCCCCTGAGCAGCGCCACCTCTGCAGCCAGAACCAAGGCTAAGGTTGGTTCTAAACGAACAGCAGCTTGGCACATCTGCAACGCATCCTTCGTGGGTCCTTTTTGGGATAAGAAAGCAGGCGAGAAGAATCAGAGGATATGCTGTACAGAAAGTGACTATGCAATTGCAAGGTGAGATTTTAATTGCATAAAAATATAAAGGCCTTTGGCTTCATCATTACAAAAGCATTTTTATCTTTGTCCTCTTGCGTGTTTGAATTTCTCTTGATTGTGCAAGTGAGTGCATCATTTGATTGTGCAAGTTCAGGCAAAGTGACATTTATTCAGCAAATATACGTAAGAAACTGAACTTTTAAAATGTTAGATGCATAAATGTAATAGTTTGCTTTCCTGTAATTATTCTAGCCTGTGATTTAAATACCATCTCTCCAATAAAACTATGCATAAAAGATGAGTTCTGCACTGTGCACAGATTTGAAAGGCATCCTGTTCTGTAGTTGCGGATTTATATCTATCTACTCAACTTCATACTCCAGTCGTATGATCATGAAATGCTGCCTACTGAATATTTAAGGGGAACAGCAAAGTAGCCCTTCATACAGGAACTTACAAGCCCAACCACTATATCTTCACACACTCAGCTCACCAGTGTCAAGACGAATCATCTTCCCAAAGAGTACAAACACCACCAGAAAACAAAAACAGAAAGCCCTGATGATTTTGAATATGACGTTTGCTTTTGGTTCCTTCTCTTTCTGTGGTTTATGGAGCATCTTGGGTACTAATTCCTCAGCTGTGCTTATTATTTCTTTGTTTCTCTGCACAAATTTTCATTCAGAAGTTGACAGGTGTATATATATATACACGTGTGTGTGTGTGTGTGTGTATACATATATATATCCATACATACCAACTGCATATGCCAAATAATCTAAAGTTAGATCTAAACAATAATTTAATAGTTCTTACAAAATCCACATCTTCTAACTATAGACTTACAGGGGACCTTGCAGAACCATCGCCTGTCCCCTGCTCGAATTACTACCTCACACTTCTAGAAGGATCCTGGCCCTTGGAGGTAATTCCAGAAATTTCCATGATTGTGTTCATGCAATCGCAAAATGCCCTTTCAAATGTCGCTGAGCTAATGCATTTTGAGGCTAAATTAAAGTACGGTGCAATTCTGAGATCTTCACCAGAGATAAAAGTTACCTGTAGCATCTTGAGAAGAGTAGGGCAGTAATTAAACCAGCCTCTGCCCTTTCTTCTTCTCAGTCAAAAAAGTGTGCAAAGTCATTGTCAAAAGAGAGCCGAGACTGCTGTTCAGCCGCTGCTCTGCTTCGGTTCCTGCAGTTAATCATTCCCAAATTCCTATGACTTTCCAGGTTCATGGTATCTTGATGTCCTAGTTGGCTCTTGGCAGAGCTGTGCTTGCTGGGCCCGCCCCAGGTGGTCTGTCCCGTGTGCGACGCGGAGCCGTATCGCTAACGCTGCGACGCGGCAGCAAGCCCAGGCCCCAGGCTCCCAGGATTATACCCCGTAATGTCTGCTTGCTAAACACAGCCAGTGTGCCAGCAGGGCCGGGGCAGGCAGGTCGGCTTCCCCAGCCCTTAGTGTCACCACCTGCGGCCAGGGCCGGTCGCGGCGCTCGGAGGAAGCGTGTGGCAAGGCCCGCGCTGCGCTGCGTGGTCCCTCCTGCCGCCGGCGCTGCCGACGCTGCCACCAGCTCCGCGCTCCTCGACTTGCACAACTTGCTGGCACTCGAGGCAGCCCGCGGTATTTTTAGATGTCAAATCACGCTGAAATACCTCTCATTGCACAAGGCTGGTTGCCTGAATCGCTTCCAAGGAGGCGTGGGGGGAGGTGGGTGTCACGTCAGGTCAATCAACACACCTCACGCAACCAAGGCTGCAATTAGGGGGAAAATTCCCAAATGTCTTGGCCCACAGTTTTACACAGGAAATGCAATGGGAATAGTGCACCGCATTTCTTCCCTAATTGTTTCCTGTTTACATGAAGCTGAGAATTGAAGGTATCCTATAATGGCCATCACCATAGCAGCTAAGCCCTGCACGGGTTCATTAGATCTGTGAAAAAAGGTTCAGACTAGGCCTCAAGAGTCTGTCCTCTTCTTGCTTTTCACCCACTCCTGACATCCACTGAGACGAAAGGGAGTCAGTGCACAACTCCCTTCTCTTCTGACTGTTCAAGTCATTTGGGTTTGGCAGCCTTTAGCTTGGGAGCTGTGATGAGTGATACAAGATAAGACCAAATACAGTGAATTCCTCCTCGACCATGTAGGAAATGACTGTGTGAAGCCCTCTGTGATTAAGATAATTTTCTAAACCTTTGATATGTTGACCAGGAAGCTTTGGCATTATATTGGATTAAACTTAATAATAATATAGAAATGTAATGATCCCAACAAGAATTACAAAGAACAGACCTAAGCTTATCCATTCAGTATGATCTGGACATCAAGAATTGCCTTCCGTGAAAGTTGTGACTCTCCAAAAATGCTGCAAACCTGTGATTTTTCTCTCTCTGTGTAAATACTGAAGTGCAGAGAAGAAAGATTGATCTCTGTGCAATTCTTGAGTCCTGTGACTTTGGAGAAGAGTGTCCAGTGTCTACACAACTTTGCAGTTGTGCATTGTCCATCACCCTTATACTACTAGATAGCAAAGAAGAGATTTTTTGTAATGTGTTGTGACTCCAGGCTCGTTAAATTAATCTGTGCAGGTTACTACATAGCACGGCACTGAGGGGATAGCTTGGGCAAAAGCTGAGATATGACTTTATCGTCTGTCAGAATGCTACCCTTTAAATACAGCTAAGTTTGTCACTACACACAGCTCTTTTGTGAAGCCCATTACAGAGCATTCAGACTCCCACATGTCTCATTCTGAAGCTTCGAGCTTCCTTAGAGCTACTTTCTTAATGACTTGCTCATTCCTTTTATCTTCTGTCTGTAGAAATCCTTGACTTTGGGAAAAGGCTTTTGCACCTATGTTTTTCTGCTATGTCTATAGTATGGCACATCTGTGGACTGGAAAAAGATGACATACTGAATAAGGGAAGAAAGCCTTGGCATCACAAGTAAAATGGTTATCTTATAACTAAGCAGCAATTCTGTTGGCATTGCTAACAGAGCATGTGTGACCACACACACACAGAATAACCCTAAGACAACGGCGATCTTTTCTGGAGAGGTTTTTGTGCAAGGTGAGCACATTTCACATCCCATTAAAACCAGAAATGGTTTTGTGCGTTCTGCTCCTGGCGGTCTGTACTTTATGCTTCACTTCCTACTTATTTGCCCTGGAACTGGAGCCTGATTTATGAATCTACCTGTAGAAAAGCATTAAAATGATATGCTGAAACCCATCCTAGTACATTCCACTAATTTTTCTCCACAGCCTCCATTGCTACAATGACATAGCTTTAACAAAAAAATTAACTCTCCCAAATTGGCCTCTTATCAAACTTAATATGTGACACCAAGCCTGCCCTCATATATTACTATAGAAGTTACAGAGTAAAATTATACTCAAAAGAGCTGATAAAAACAGTGGTTCTCTTTCCACCTGAAAAAAAAAATATTTGAAGTCATCTCTGAATTCAGTAAGATGAATGTATCTGGATTTTAAAATGAGAGATGAATAAGAGTCAAAGATTTTCAATATTCAAAAACTCTAAAATAGTTGAAATTTGAACCTAAATCTTTTCCTTTGTGCATGCATATTTTCTTAATCTTCATTCTGAGAGGAATCAGAAACAGCTCCCAGAAGTCAGTGAAATTATCCTGCTTCATGCAAGATCAGAATGAAGGTTGATATTTAATAAAAGTTATGCTATAAAACTTGGCATATGTAGACTGCATGATGAAGCAGTAGTAGGGATTTATGACCACGTGCCTTTGACTGTAGATGCAAAAGTTGAAGGTGAGAGTAGGAAAATCCTCAAAATTGCAAAAACAATTGCAAAATATTGGTCATTAAATACAGTTTTGAGCAGAGCTGTAGGGCATTGCAGGGTAACACCCAAGCCTGGTAAAATGATGTTTGTCATTAGTGTGGGTGTCACTTCAGACCACTGAATACCTTTGGAGTTACCCTCTTCAGAGTAACCTTTGGAAAGGAACCTAAATACAACCCGGGCTGGAAAAATAGCTATTTATCTAATTTGCATTAGAATTAAATGTAAATATAGCTAAATGCCTACTGGAATAAGCTGTTTCAAAAAAAAATAGTTTTGTAATGACACCATAGATATGGACATCTCTTGCCACAAAGCACTAGACACTTTATACAGGTCATTACTGTTTTTCTTAGCAAGCTAAACATCAAAAGATGTTTTAAGCTACACGGATCACGCCCGGAAAAGTGTGCAATGAAAACAGTACAGGAGAAAGAGTCACACTGGATACAGATTATGGCAGCTTTCAGTGGGATGGGTTTCACCTACACTTCTTATCCGCTGACTGCAACATGGGGAAATTCTGTAGCCCACCCTGAACAAATAAACTACTAGGTGGCAGTTTGAGGCACCTGCAACTACTTGTAGAAAAATAAAATTATGTTAGTATTTGATGGCACCATCAGTCCTTAAGCAAAGTGCTGGACTAAAAGATATTTACTCATAAATCCGTTCATCGGCTTGCACACACTACTTCAAGTTACTAGACAACGAAAGCTAATCCAAGGAAGATCAACAGGCATTTAATATTACTGTACATTTATGAAAACAATAGGCCATAAATGCTGACAAAATATTTATGAAAACCATAGGAGGATAACCTGTGTAGGCGAATCAAGCCTCCCTATGGATTTGAATCTCTTCTCTTGCTAAGGAGGCGCCCTGGTGCAGCTGCACGTGCTGCAGCAGAACCCAGTCACAGTGCAGCGTTTTTGGAAGCCAGGCCTTGGCACAGCGTGGCAGTGCCACTAGCCAGGTGACAGCAAAGATGTAGTAGGCTCATCTAAAGGCTCCTTTCAAAGAACTGACCTGTTTCTGACACTAACTCCAAAAAGCCTCCCTTAAAAGAGACCACTGGTCGTTTGGGTGATGCTTGCCGAGACCTTAGCTACAGCCCGGACTCAACCAGGAAACCAAGAAAAATATTCTTTGAAGATGAAATACTGACTCTGTTTTTTAAATGCAGCAGATGTACATGCAATGTGCCTTTAGTTTAAAATCTGACTTGAATCCTGGAGTTACAGCAAAAACTTGTTAGATGCATTTTTAATCACTGCAAACCAGAACAGAAGTTGTCAGATATTGGAGGGTAGATTAATCTTAATGTGGTCCAGACACTCCGGAACTTAAAACTGACTTGCAGGAGAAGCACTCTTAGGTCAAAAGATGTCCAAATAAATCAGAAAAAAGGAGTGGCTGATACTTGCTCTGCTGCGCTGCCACCAGCAGCATTTCTCACTGGGGCTCTGAAGAGGGCTGGAAACTTCCAGAGCTTGGTTTCGGCTCAGTGAATAGGGCCGTGCGGTCCCCACAGCTTGCACGTCTCCGGCAGGAATTGTGTTTTATGTCTCATTTGCACCAAGCCAAACCCGCTTCTTGGCCTGCCCCAGCCGTTGCGCACCCGCTACAAACGTGAGCAGAGCGCTGAGCGAGCCCACAGCGCTGCTTGCAGCTCTGGCGGGTCCCTTGTGCTGCTGGCTTGAAATCCCAGGCTGAAGGTGGAGCTGAGGTCGACATCAGCAGGCTACAGCAGCCAAAAGAAATTCATCCAAGTCCCTGGGAAATCAAAGCACTCAGCCAGAGAGCTGCCAAGTATGGAACTCTAAAAAGCATCAACGTGCCATATAAGCGAATGGTAGTATTGGATTAAAAATAAATACTATACTGCTATTAAAGTCTTGAAACTTACTGACTTAAATTAATAAGCTCAAACTGCTTTAAGATGTGCCAGTGTGCTTGTAAAACAAACACTTGGAAAATCCAGCCTAACATTAATATAGGGAAACTTTCCTGACACTACCCATAGCCTGAAGCATCTTCAGGAGGTGCAAATCACTTGCCATTACCTTAAACAGAAAGCCAAGTGGCCAGGACTGGGCTGGAGAGCAGACACAGGAGGAAGCTGCAGGGCCAGCAGCAGGAGAGCAGGCGGAGCGGGGAGAGGCTCGAGCCTCCAGCCTGGGGGGGCTTCCTCCCATAAGGTAATTGGGCCCTATTCTCACTCCTTTGAAAGCTGCGTGCAAAGTCATGGTTCTCATTTTGAACTCCACATAGGTGCCTCTTCAGCTGCGTGTTGAAGCAGCTATTCGCCACTGCAGCCGCAGAAGGGCACATCAAAATGCGAGCAGAGCAGGAGCTGCAGCATGTGGGAAAAGAGTTGCTCGCTCCAGTGGCCCCCGCTCGAGCCTTCCTGTGGCACAGGGCCACGCTGACCAGCAAACTTCTTGCTCAGAGCAGGTGATAGAAGCGAAGCACTATTTTACCTGAGCAGCTCCGACAGAGAATGCGATCCCACTTACTGGAAGAGAAAGGGCGTCTTTTTTTAAAGCTCTCACCACATTGTCTGTTCTGTGACTGGGTACGGTTTAGCTGCGTAAAATGAATCTAAATTTAGGGTTTACAACAGGTGATGCCAGATGTTCTTTACCAGTAAATGTAACACAAAGTCAGAGGATGCTGGGGGCGCTAGCTGGGATGCTAGTCAGAGGACTAATTTAATGACAAACAGGCAGCTCTGCTCATCATACAGTCCCCTCTGCATGGGCCCACGGTGCCAGACACTGTTTTTGGCAAATCAGTAAGAATAAACGGACAAACTACAGGCCCACAGCCTCCTAGTATTGTTTGCAAACTTATTTGGCCCAACGTGTATCCAGAACTAATATCAAAAATATAAACACAAAGCTGAAAGAAGTTGTTGCTAGTCCTTAGCACTGCCACTGAAATGCCTGAAGGGCTTTCAAAGCTTGGTTCAAGAAGCTGACAGTCATTTCTGCTGTGAAGAGACATCTAACGAGAATGTTACAGAAGTCGCATGTTTAATGCCCTCAAGAACTTGCCAGTGTCCCTATCTGAAATGCCAAGATTTTCCGATCTAGAATGTCTGTTTACAATTGCTAAATACCACAGCTAAGCGTCAAGCACTGCAACCTGCAGTAAGAAATGCCATAAATATAATTTAGAGTAGGCTTTCCATAAAGAAATCACACCCAAAGCAGTGAAAAGGGCTGGACTTCCTCACAACAAAGCTGCCGGGCCAGGGCACTTGGGCCTGGGGCTCAGAGGCTGCAGCTTCGACGCAGCGGGGCTTTCAAGGGGGATGCTGCCTACCTGCTCCCAGATAAAACGAGTGATGAGCAGCATGTGTCTGACAGGGAAGCAGCATATTCCATTGAGAGAGCTGCTGCCGAGAGGTAATGCCGTATGGTGCGTGCTCCTGGGAGTGCCTACGTGGTGTTCTTTGAGAAGAAGAAGCTGCTTGCTAATTAGCTCCCTGGTAATTGGCTCCCAGCGCCATTCCTTGCAGGAGGATCGCTGGGGGAAACGCTGGAGTCGAACAAAAGCGCATTCTGTGACAGCAGCTTAATGAGGTGAGCCCCAAACCAGCCTTAGGCAAGCTGGGCCAAAAACCTATAGGTGGAGAAGAAAAATAAACAGTTCCTTGATAAGAAGAGACTCGGACAAGATTAATACGACCATCAACCGTCTGAGATAGCCAGATTCAACGTGTAGGTGTCAGGGGTGTAAAAGGGAAAACCCTGAAGACAAAATCGTGCATCTTAACCTGGATCTTCAAAGTTTTGAGGAACATTGCATAAAGCCGGAGTACTGACGGCATTTGGGAGGATGTGCAGGAGAGGAGCAGCACCTCAAGACACACACAGCACTGCACATCAGGGGCAATGGAGTGGCAAGAGCACCCCTTGTCCAATGGCTCTGAGTGCAGACCAGAGTGGGAAGGCACCAAGGCTGCCAGGGGTCAGTCAGATCTACTGTAGCTGATGCTGGAAGAAGGAGCTGGAGGACCCTGTGCCAAGAGCAAGGGGAAGGAGCATCTGAGGACCAGGACCTGGTGGGAAGCAGGACCTGGAGCTCCCACATCCCTGCTGGGAAAGCGCCACAGCAGCACTGGGCAGCCTGCCAACTTCTCTACCTTTCTTGGGCTTGTTTTTATACGGTGCCTATTCTCTTCAGCCTGAGAGCTTTTGCAGCCACAGCTTGCCTGTGTTCCTGTCTTTTGTAGGTGAAATCATGAGGCTTCATATTTAACACTAAATATTTTAAAAAACCTTTTGGAAGTAGAAGCTCAAATGGCAATAGGACCAAATCCAGCTGGTGGTTACAAATTCCTTGACAGAGATGCTGGGCATAGCTCTCTTTGGGGAGCAGCACTTTACCCAGGTCCCTGCCACGTGAGGGCTTCAGGCCCCTTTACTGTGGCGCTATTATTCACTGGCAGGTGAATTGAATAGCGTTTGAATCTAAATGCAGATACCTCCCACTCCAATCAGAGGCAAACACTCTGATTACACAGTGTCTGGGCGCAGCCTTAATAACGGAGATAAAAATCAACACGGTGAGGGAACACGAAAGAAAAAGGCAGTGTAAGAGTGAGTCAGCAAATGCAGGCAGCGTGAGGCCGCCGAGCCTTCCCAGCTCTGCGTCAGGCGGCCCCCTCCCGCAGCCCCTTCTCCCTGCCGCCCTGACACACCAGACCACGCGCCACCCCGTGCTGGCTGCTGCGTGCTGGGTGCAAGGTACTAGGTGCTAGGCCTCTTCCTCTGCCCTTCGAGGGAAGGCTTTCCTGCGGGCTTCTGCCATCCCCTTGCTGCTAAGCCTTGGAAAGCAAAAATCCTCACTCTGTTTAGAAGAGACATAAATGCGAGCACAGACACTGGGTGGAGCAGAGGACGAAGGCTGTGCTGCTGTGTCAAGTGCCGTAATAAAGATCACATTTTCAGAATTTGTCCATTCGCTTTGCAGAGCATAAAATGCTCTATTAAGCCTATTTACAAAAGAGCCCGTGTTCTGGCTCGTCCCCTCGTGAGCCGGCCCTTCTCTGCAAAACCAGTTGCTTGGTGCCTCGGCGAGCTCCAGCAACGCGCTGCGCGGAGCAGGGCAGACCTGTTCGGCTGCAGGCAGCTCCTGGCCACCAGGCCCAAAACTCTCCTCCCTAAAATCTCCTAAATAACAACTGATTATTCTGCTTCACTGATTTCATTGTATATAGCTCTGGAAAATGGTGAGTGTGAAGAAAACGCATGGTTTGAGGGCAGTAAGTTTTACAAAAGTCACTGGATTTCGAGTCACTACCAGTTGCTTGCAGTTTTTCCCATCTAAGCCCTGCTATTCTCTGCATTGGAAATCAGATTCTAATTAACTCATGTTCTCACATACTCTGGCCCCCCGAAGACGCTGCCTGCTCTTGTAAATGATGTATAAAGCAAAGACCATTTAATAGCTGCTTAACATACATGCATGACCTCCAAGACGCCTCCCGCGAGTGGAGACTCAGTGCCTTGGCGTGGGATGTCGTTCGCCTTGCTTGCTTGAAGGCTTTGCCTAGCCTGCGGCCATCACTTCGGCGTGTGGGAGGATGCAGCCTGCAGCAGCGCTCCCATCTAAGTGGCCTCAGCCTTGGGAAAGACTTGAGAAAGAGCACTGCTCTGCAGGAAGGGCATTTGCACAGCGTCGATGACACATGAGCCAGTTCTAGGCAATGTCCCTGGGAAACCAGCCCTTTCCGTCATGGCTTCCTAGCGCTCCTCCATGCATCACCGTTTACTCCATCCCCTGTCCTTCACTTACTGCCCCTCCTCTCACCCTCACCAGCACTTGGGCGGGAAGCCGGCGGGATGCCTGCTTATCCGGACGGCAGCAGCGCACGCAGCCTCGTCTGCAGCAGAGCTGCGTGTGAGGCCAGGGCCCCCTCACACACTGGCACATTTCCCTGCTGTTCTCATGCAAGGCACAAGCCAGGCTCCCGCTGGCCTGGCCAGCCCGGGTGCAGCTTTTATCAGCAAAGGTCCTTGGAAGTCTGTCGCTCCCTACGTGGGCATCTTACCCACTCTGGGCACACTGGGAAAAGCAGGATAGTCTGGGAACTAGGTAGCAGGACATGCTCAGAGCAGCTGCAAGACTCAGCTGGGGAAGGAGGTTGGATTGCTCCATAGCCTGGAGCTTTGGTGCAACAGGGTATTCGTCCCTGCTCACCCAGCTGGGCAAAAACCTCTCTGACTGCACGGGTGCAGTGTGCTGCTAAGGAGCTGAATTGAATCCAGTAGCCCAGTAAAAACACCATGGGACTGAGCTGATCTCTGCTGTGCTTCAGCCCACTGTATGTGCACTGGGAGGTTCTCACAACACTGGAAGTCCAGGCTTTCCAGGCTTCCCTCCTGCTGATAGAGATACTGCTTTATACGGCTGCTGTCCTAAAAGTATCTAACTCGCCAGGAATGCAACTGTGGGATAGAGCTGTAAGGGAAGGAGCCTGGACCTTAGCAAAGACAAAAAGGATGCTGAAATACAGCGATTCTCCATAGAAATCCCACGGATGGGACATGCATGGCTGCTTCCAGATACCCGGCACCTCACACAGGAGATAGGCAGCTTGAGACACGAGAGCTACTTGAAATTGAATCACGACTCATTCTTGAAAATTTAAACAAGGCAAATGAGTTAAAGATGTCTGAAGCCAAATTAATGTTCCCTGTAAACAGCCATAACATGATCTATCTTAATGGGCCTGTATCTACTCTTGCCAGACCATAACTAACAAGGTCGTCAGGATGGGGCCTATGAAGACGAAAGACTGGAACATAATCGTAAAAGGAAAGTGCAGGCCAAATACTTGTGGTCTATCAAAAGAAAGGCCTCAGGAGCCTCCCTCAATTAAATGTGCAGTTTAAGTTGATGCAACCTTACCATAGTTTATCTAGATAAACCAGAGGACCACCCCAAATATCTTACGCACTTACATGTCTACCCTGCAGCCGCTCCTGTCTCATTGGGAAAGATGTTTCATGACAGCCCAGCAGTGAAGCCATGGGCACTGCTGAGGCAAGCAGAGGGTTTGGTAAGTGGGAGGACCAGCCTGTGATTTAGTGCTTAATGTTGACACGGGACAGACAGTAACAGATCATTTTTCTTATCCTGGCCCATTTTTCCTCTCCATCAGGGACAAGTTACTTCAAAAAGCACAAGGAAGAGCTCTGTTCCTTCAGCACACAGTAAAATGCTGCATTAATTCTCAATCTTGCTTTTTCTGCCTGATGTCTGGACTGCCCATTTTATCAACTTGGAATGTGTTTTTACTGAAGGTAGACATACAGTATCTTTTCTCTCCATATTCTTTTAGAACCTTTCCAATTATTCCATTCACAGGAATGACTATTTCCAAATATGTGTATTATCACAGCACTGGAAGCTGTATTATATTTACCAAACAGATACAAGTTGAGGACTTATATCTTATATATTGAAGCCAGTTTTACCATAGATATTCATTTGGATTTCTCCAGCTAGGCATTGGAAAGTGAAGGTTAAAGGAGAGGTGCAGCGATATGGCATGAGCCGGTGAAAGGCACAAACTAGCATTTTTCTTTACATGCAAACACAAGCACACAGTGCAATGTATCAAATGCTACAAATCACTTTTAAACCTCCCCTAGTATTTTGTGTAATATTGGTTTACAAGTTTTGCAGGCTCAGGGTGTTCAATTTGAAGAAATCTTAAGCTTAAGATAAAATAAGCTTAAAAAATACATATTAATTGTGGAGAGTGGAGAGGGATCCCATTATCGGCACGTCATCATGTATTTTTATTTTCCCATCTCTTTTGGCACAAAATGCAGGTGGGCCCAGCTCTGCACAGCTTAATCGCTAGTCGGGAGCCACCAGGCCGGCGTTCCACTTGGCACGCATGTTGCTGAGGGCCCTGTGTGTAACGCCGCTTGGGATGGCCCCGTTCTGGAACGAAGGGCCCGAGCAGCTCCAGCCACGCGCAGTGCCCGCGGGATTGCCCTAACGCGCCGCTTCCACGTTCACAGGGGCTTCCACAGCACAGGGGCTGCCCACGGCGGGAGGCCAGCACTGCCACAGGCCCAGCTGGTTGTCCCTGCGCGTGCTGCTTTGGGCAGGCTCTCACACCAGCACTGTTGGGATGGCGCCTCCTCAGTGGGAAGAAGACAGAAGGGGAAATAGGACGGGGCAAAGGGCAATAAAAGGAAAAAAAATGCAGATAATATTTTAGGCTGAGGCAATTGAGACCCTTAGAGACAAAGGCCACAGTGGGGCCTGCAGGTGCTCAGGGCGCGGAGGCGCCAGGGCCGGGCAGGGAGGCTGCAAAGCCCAGGCAGGATCGGCACGCGCCTCAGAGGTCCCTGCGCAGCCCTCGCGTCGCGTTGTCCAGGGATATCTCATTGTACAAGGACAAGCTCTCCCACTCCAGGCCAGATTTCCAAAACGTCTCAGATGTCAGGAAGCCAATTTCCTTCATTTCCCAGCACAGCCATCGCCCTGGGTATGGCGGCCTTGTGACAGCCCCGCTGCAGGTGCTCACACAGGAACCCCTCGCACTACCCCGTCTTTGAAATGGAGAGTGTGAAGGCAACGACAGAGCACAGCTCTGCCCCGTGCAGCCCACGCAGCAGCCACCCTGCGCTCCTCCACCCCAAGCCTCGTGTTTGCCTGCCTGACCCAGGCACCAAGGAGCGCGGCAGTGCACGGGATAGATGGGCATTTTCAGCAAAAGTTAATGATTTCAGTATAACTGCCAGCCCAAATAGGGTTTAAAAACAACGAATTTCAGCTTACAGTGTTTACGGAGTCCTTAAACAGCAAATAACAATTTAGCAGAATAAACCACAGGTCTGTGTACACGGCCCTATTGCAAAAGGAACGTCACTACCAGACAGCTATGGTGCGACTGGCACCAAAAGTAGCATTTTCTTTATCAGGCATGTGATATTGAAGCATATGCGGGTATTTAAGTACACAGGAGCAATGAAGTCAGATCAAAGGTTGATATAGGTCAGCATCTTATCTCAGACAGTGATCAATGACAGTATTTCATGAAAAAAAAAGCACAGAGGGCAATGCCCTCTCCAACCAGTGAAAATAAAATAGGCTCCTCTAAGCACTTACACCTCTCTAACCACTTCTGCCTCTTAAACACCCTGCTGCAGCAGGGGTCTGCAAGCAAAGCCGTGCGCGCTAATGGGCAGCCCCGCTCCACGCGTCCCCGCGCAGCAGACGCCGCGACGTCGCCCACGTGTTTGGCGGGCCCTGGGGCGCCGCAGCCGGCGGCGTCTGCGCGGTCCTCGAGGGGCCGGGCCGCTGAGCAGGAGCCGTGGGAAAGGGGCTGCCACCCGAGAGCAGCGAACCCTGGCACCGGTGCGGGGTACGGAACGGCACCGACTGCTCTGTGCCAGCCATCGAGTTTGCTTGTGGAACTGCAAGGAATGAATTTAAATCTAAGGTGCTTTCAGCTAAAAATCAGAACTTTCAGCTAAGAAAAACAAACACCTTTCTCCATTGTGACCTGAAAAATCTGGAAAAGCAGTTAGGTTGCCAGCCTCTACTTACAGAACAAAAAGAGGAGAAAAAAACAAAAGGTTTTCAGCTGTCTGAACAGGCTGTATGTTTGAAACCACAAATTCCCATTAAGAGTTACCGGAGTTGTGCACTGCGAGGATGTTAGAGGAAATAGGAGACCTACAGGGAAAATTCCCAATTAAAGCTAAAAGGAAACACACATGAGAGTGAAGCCAGACTTTGTAAAGAGTTGTTAAATAAACCACTATCTGAATGGGACAGTGCAACAACTTTGGCATCCTGCTTTCGTTTATACTTAGGGGATTTTACAGTCATCTTAAGTACCTCTTAAGGGTTATAAATTAAAAGAAAGGAAAAAAAAATGCACTATGAGCCAGAGGATCAGACTCCTCAATAGCATCGTCCTGATGTCTTTACTGAGATGAACTTGGCCCTCTGTTTCTTCCTCTTAAAATGGCAATTGGCAGTCCCTGGGGTTGGGCTTTTTAGGTTTATTTATACTGCTGATGGCTCAAGACATACAGGGCAGACATTTGTCCTTAATAATGTTCTTGACCAAGCATAAGCTTTATGTCCTAGGGTAACAGATAGCAAAATCAATGCGTTCAATTTGAGGAGCTCATGATCATGGATGATGTCCAAGGAGTTTTCACTCAATTTGCAGGCTTCATATGCTGAAGTTAATTAGCAACAAATTTTAAAATTCCTATTTAAAAGTTATCATCAGAAGATGTTGAATAGCCTGAGGACTTACAGGACTATTTGAAGATGACATAAATTTGCAATTAAGAATGGTCTGGACTTCTGTAGTTTAATCCCATGGTATCAACAATAAACTGCCTTCCCTCTGATATTAGAGCAGCTTTCTTGCTCCTCAGTTACCACAATCAAGAAGAAAAGCAAAATTTGCCCCCCATTCCTGCCAAGAACAAAGTATTCTTCAATGCTAGTAAAAGAATAAAGCCGCATAGCATTAACACAAAACCATTTTGTTTTTTGCCTTCTTTTAATATAATTACTTATGGGTTTTTTTACCATTTCAGGGTTCAACTTTTCACCTTTATGAAATGGAGAAATAAAACCTTTGAACACCCCCCAAAAATGATTTTTTTTCCTCTTTTACGACTACGGAATTGGGGCACAAAGAGCAACTTTGAGAGAAGCCGAGGGCCCCTCATTCCTGCAGAAGCCGTGCTACCGGGGCATTGCTCCAGAGTGACCGATGCCTCGCGCGAGCGCCCAGAGCTCGCCCGGAGCCAGGACACTGGGGCCACTGGCCGCGGGTGAAACATTCACTCGCAGTCGCCAGGCTGGATGCCACCTCTGCCGAAGGTCAGCGCTCTGTGCAGCGGGTCATCGCTCTGCGGCATGCCTGCTCCGCGTGGATCCGAGCCCCCTCCCTGGCCAGGCAGAGGTCGTGCTGCTTTTGGAGCCCTTCCACCTTGCTGCTGGGCCATGCGCGAAGCTCGTGAGCATCACAGAGCCCTCAGAGGCTGCAGCGAGGCTCACCTTGCCGCACAAGGTGTGCAGTGCCGTGGGCTCCCGCCGGCCTCGTGAGGCCCCAGCAAACCCAGACGCAGGGGACCAGAGCTGCGTGAGCAGCGCGACAGCCTTTCTGGGAAGCAGCTCAAACAGGGGGCTCTTGTGCTAGGCACCGCGCGCACAGAGAATAAACGCAAGGAAAAAAAGAGTACCAGGAGCAGGTGGCAGCGTATGGGCAACGTGCTTACACAAACAGCTTGCCTGTTGGTACAGTAAAAAGTTTGCTTTACATTTTAACCAGTGCTAATTTATATTGAAAAAATAATAGTATTCTAACCTCTGCTCATTTACATCAAAAAATGGATCTACATGTTCTCCTGATGAAGCTTTCAAAGAAATGCCCTATGTTTTCTTGCCCGAGCAGTCCTAATGGACCTTGTACTACAAAACTCTCCTCAAAGCCACGGAAAGCTCCATAAACACTAACAAAATTTACCCCCAGAGCAAAACAAGGGCCCCCAGCTCTGCTCCCTCCTGCATACTGACAATGTCTTTATGCAGGGAGGGTCTGTGTTTGCCATTAGTTTGTCCCATCTCCCTGGGCCCCTAACTCACAAGGCGGATGAGCCTGCCAGTAATAACTCAGTCATTAAAACAGAGCACAGCGTGTCTATTCCTTTCCCCCACTTTTGTCTTCAAGGGCCAGCAGATCAAAGTCTGCTGAAAGGAGCTTGGAGTAGAGTCTTGATTAGGGGGCAGAGACCATGCAACAACATAATAGGAGGAAGAAGTACACACACCCTTATATTCATAGAATCATAGAATCACAGAATGCTTAAGGTTGGAAGGGACCTCTAGAGATCATCTAGTCCAACCCCCTGCACACGCAGGGTCACCTAGAGCACGTGGCACAGGACTGCGTCCAAGCAGGTTTTGAAGATCTCCAGAGAAGGAGACTCCACAACCTCTCTGGGCAGCCTGTTCCAGTGCTCTGTCACCCTCACTGTTAAGAAGCTTTTCCTTAAGTTCATGTGGAACTTTTGGTGTTTCAGTTTGTGGCCGTTTCCTCTAGTTCTGTCGGTGGCCACCACTGAAAAGAGGCCAGCACCATCCTCCTCACTGCCTCCCTTGAGGTACTTGTAGACACTGATCAGGTCCCCTCTCAGCCTTCTCTTCTCCAGGCTGAACAGGCCCAGCTCCCTCAGCCTCTCCTCATAGGGCAGATGTTCCAGGCCCCTGATCATCCTTGTAGCCCTGCGCTGGACTCTCTCCAGCAGCTCCACATCCCTCTTGTACTGTGGAGCCCAGAACTGGACACAATACTCCAGATGCGGCCTCACCAGGGCTGAGTAAAGGGGCAGGATCACCTCCCTCGACCTGCTGGAGAAGCTGCTCTTAATGCACCCCAGGATCCCACTGGCCTTCTTGGCCACGAGGGCACACTGCTGCCTCATGGTCAACTTGCAACCTCGCACCACTCAAGATAGCTATGGAGAAGAGTTGATTTCAAATGCAACGCAAACCCAAAGGCTGTCCAGATCCCTCCCTGCGGAGGACAGTCAGAGTGTGGGCAGGCTTTTGTAAGGAGCACAGGAGAACTTGTAGTGTTTTCGTCGAGGGAGAAGGCCAGCTTGACAGCTACGGTAGCAAAGAGAGCCCCCGAGACCCCTAATCACACAGTGAGTGACCCTGGGCGATCTCCTGCGTACCTGGAGCCCCGTAACGGTAAGCCAGCAACCCCCAGCGCGCAGGCCATGCAGCAATGTGCTTCAACAAGTCTCTGCAGCCTGCCTATAGGGCTGCCCTTGGCATTACAGGACAGATGCCCTGGGGCAGCTAGAGGAAGCAGAGGAACACAGGAGCTGCCCCCCATATCGATTTTACTCACTCTTCATACAGATGTGTTTTTAAAGACGTTGGGTTGCCAAGGGTTAATTAACACGCGCCCATGGACTCCCTCACTCTCATAAAAACCAACAGGAGGAAAAACACCAACCTCAGTGACAGTGGGACATCATCAAGGTATGATTAAAAATTGAGCCTCGTGAACGGAACACTGTGGCAGCAGCAGGAAGAGTCGAGCCGCATGCATAATGTAAGGACAAATCTGCTAACAGCAGCTCGAGGGTGCTCACATCGACTGCTTTGCTCCTGCCGTGCAGAAGCCACCTTGGCAGTGGCGCTCGGCACAGAGCGCTCGGCGCACACCCTGTTCACTTGCACCGCAGAAGGAGACTTCAGGCCCGCCTGCACTGTCACCAGAAGAGACTGAGCGCGGACACCGCTACAGACCAGCAAGCCCCTCCACCCCTAGAGCCCTGCGCCAGCCCCGCGGTGTCGCAACGCTGACGGGTGGGCAGGCCAAAATGCCACCAAGGCACAACCCGTGTCGCCCGCGGGGCCGCTGCCGCTCAGCACTTCCAGCCTGCCCTGCCGCATCTCTAGGGCAGTCTGGAGGAAGGACCTGGCAGGGGCTCTGCTTCATTTTCAAAACCGCCAAGGTGATGTGGTATCCTACATCCCGAATCTAAAGAAGCTGCTCCTAAATGTCCATATTTGCTTTCGCAAATGACGGGCTGGCTCCTAAATGACTTCCTGATGGCCCTTCCTGCAAGTTTATTATCCTCACAAGCACGTGGTGCTTCACAGACAAAATAAGAGAGCTCTTCACTCTCAGAGGCTTAAAAATTAATGAAGCAACATGATGAGAGATGTGTTCAAACTCTGGGGATGGGGTGAGCAAAAGGCCAATGCCTATGTTTCAGTGGGAGGCTCAATGCAGAAGACACTGACATGTTTATCTTTAGGATGCCACCTCTAGGATGACATTTTTGTGTCTTTTTTTTTTCGCCCCAAGCACACACACAGCGATAGAAAATATCTGGTCACCATAACTCTGCAATAGCATGTGCTATTCTTCCTTGGGGCTCCATACTTGGATTTTCAGGGAGCCAAAGCTCTGTGACTCTGCAGCAAACGGACCTTTCACTCCGAAAGGCCTGCGGGCCGCAGGAAGGCAGAGCCGCTGCTATCCCTTCTGCTGTGCCAAGGCCGCGCTCGGCCCTGCGCTCGGCACAGAGAGGCCTTGGGGAGCTGGAGCGGCCGCCTTGCCGGCCGGTTCACACAAACAAGCAGCAAAAAGCCGCTGGGCGTCCTGGAATCGCTGAGAAGGTGGGCAGGATTTTAAAATCTGGAACTGGATTCTCAGCCTCACCGCAGCTGCTCCTATAAAGGGCGTCTCTGTGGCAGAGAGCAAGCCGCAGGCCCCTGCCCTGCGAGTCCTTGCTGCGGGACACGGAGAGGGCAGGGCGGCTGCAGCGCCCGCTCCCCACCCTTCCCAGGCCGGCAGCAGGAGCGCAGGGAGCACAGAGGTGAATTGCATCCAGTTTTGGTTTCCATACATGTGTGCCCGCAGGGATGTGGCACCGACACTCCTTCTTCTCATCTTTTACATGAGATGAGGAGCTCAAGTCATGAGAGAAGCTTGCTGCACAACTAGGAGACAGCCCTGCCCAGAGCAAGGGCGCTTATGTGAATTATTAAAAGGCAAGCACGGATTAGTTGATTTTCTGCTCTCCTAAACTTATTTTCAGTTTTGACTGGAAAAAAAATGCATCAGAGAATAAATTTCTCTCAGTCAGCTGCACTTTCTGTTTTTTAACCACATAAAAGTTTCATGCAGCAAAAGGTTAAAAATAACTTACTGTATTACAATGCTTTTAAAACACAAAAACATTTATACTGGATGGGGGGAGGTTTGTAAAGGTATTTTTGAAGTCACATGTGAAGTACCAGCGCCCTTTAAAGAAAAGTCTGAATGACTTACACAGTGCTTTGTTCTTTAGGAAAGTTCATTGGCCAAAGCCGGCATATTCTGCAACCCCCTGCAAAGCAGCTTTGCGGAATAATCGATTCTATTTGAACGTCTTACTCAGGCGGCTGCTGCTGCCCCTGCGGTTACCCGCGAGAGCGGCTCCAGGCTCGCGAGGGTTAAGCGCGTCGGCTGCGGCGCTCCTGGGAAGCGAGCTGCCCAGAGCTGCCCGGAGGAGGCCAGGCCAAGCCAGGCCAGGCCGAGCGGCCGCGCGGGCAGCCAGGCCCGGCCCGGCGGCCCTGCCGCAGTCGGCGCCGCCGCGCAGCAAAACTTTGTGTGTGATTTTCGGCAAACCCCGCGTGACGTCACCTCGCCCAGATAATCCCGGCGCAGTCAGCACAGGCCTCCTGGCTCCCCATTGGCGAGCCCCTCGTCAGCAGACATCTGAAGATAATTATTATTGGCCAGGCAATTATAAGAGGAACCGCTGTCACAGAGACCTGGCGCGCTGCAGCAATGCCGGCCGCGGCGCCTCCAACGGCCGCGGCGCTTCGGCTTTCCCGACCGCTCGCCCATGGCGGCCGCAAACCAGCCCTACGGCTCCGGGCGCACCTCAGCTCCAGGCTCCTTTCTGCCGCGTATGTGACCGAGCGGGGGGTTTCTGCAAAATAACAACAGCTTGCTTGCTCACTGCAAATAAAGGACTAGGGCGGCAATTCTTCATGCAGCAACTGAGCTGAAATAAATAAATAATAAGCAAATAGAAGTCATCCGCACATTATTTATTACATTCCTCTCCTCTCTTTCAAAAAGTTTAGGAAGAGGTGCTGCCGGGACTTTGAGCTTGTAAATCATTTTACGCAATCATTTTAATGTTTGACTTAGCCCCGATCTGACTGAAATCACAACTCCCCCAACCCAAGCGTGGTAAGATCAGAGCAGTTCAGCATCTGCTCTTCCAAAAGGCAGCTCTCTGGGAGCACTCTGCTTAAATATTAACAGCCCTTGCCACAACGTGAAGTGCAAGGGGCTTCAGGACAGTGAGCGGAGATACACGTTCCTTAGGCTCCTCCAAGCGCTTGTCCAGCAGCTCCGGAGCCTCAGGACCAGCACGCCGCCTCACTGCCTTTGCCACCGTACCCTCTGGCTTTCACTCTTTTCTCCATGAGAGGGAACCAGCCTGGGGGATGCAGCACCCAGGGGACGAGCACAGAGCCCAGCGCCCAGGGAAGCACAGACCCTCCCGGCCCTTAGGCGCCCAGGAACAGACTATCCCTTTCCTTGGTGCCAAGGCTGCAGGCTCTGCCCAGCACCACGCGCTGGGCCCCCTCATGACGCCCCTGCAGGACAGGGGCCTTCCTAAAGAGAGGTGGGAACATGTGAGGCGGAACAAGGGGAGCTCACCCACTGCTACCGCTCCCGCTCCCTGCCAGGCTCTGCTGGTGCCACCTCAAAGCCTCCAAAGGCTTTCGGAGGCAGGTGGGGGGCCCCGCACCTCGTTCCAGCTCAGCTCCCAGCTGGCCAGCTCACGGCCTTCATGCGCCTGTCCTGAGTGCGCAGGACAGTCGCTGAGCCCGTGGGCACGGTGCCCGGGGCAGCGGGGCAGCAGTGCAGGCCCGCACGGAACTGAAGTCCCCAGTTCAGTGACAGGGCCGCCCGCCGGCCAGGCTACCCATGGACTCTGCTGTCGAACTTCACCAGCCTGAGGGCAAAGCAGCTATGATTAAAAGGGCCGGCCGCTGCTCGAATCAGCCCCAAAGGCAGAGGGTACCAAAGGGATTCGTGTCCTGCATGAAAGCGGGCTCTGCTTTCATCTGAAAGCCAGGCTCTAAAGACACTACTCAAAGTCCCAAAGACAGGGTCAGTTCCTTAGAGCCACTTGATCCTACTCGATATTCTTCCGACTTCTTTTTGGCCTTGTAAGGTATCAAGAAATATTTCTGAGATGGAAGCAAAATAACAAACGCCACACCTATACAATTTGCTTACCTTCATGTTAGGATGACATGTTGCATCCCAATTTAAATGACTATTACAGACATTTTTTTGAAGCAATACTACCTACTCCATCTTCCTGTCAAAAAGAATGAGCAACCATGTTTATCCCTACAACACACTGTTTAACAACCTCATCTGAGGTCACTCTTACGTTAATGATGTTTACTTTAAGGTTATGCCTACAACGCCAAGGAGGCACTTACTGCCACTGATGACTAGGCAGACAAA
>NW_010578566.1:25280-46011 GCF_000705375.1 Tinamus guttatus | reverse complement strand
ATGAGGGTGAGGGGCGGCTGCTGAGCTGCCTCTCAGAGCAGCCCGCCGCCGGTGCCTGCCAGGCCTCCTGTGCACCCAGAGCCGTGTGCAGGCCCTGCGGGCCTGGGGACAGCACGGGGTGCCCTGCACACCATGTCGGACATCCCGGTCTGGGGCACCGTCGCCTTGCTAGCTCTGCCCCCGACTATGGCACACGGTAATCTTGTCTTCCGAGTCCGTGGCGCTCACACGCTGCTGTCTCAGTGGCATTCCCGCGACTCGGGCAGCACGTGAGGTGCTCACCTGACCGGGGTTTCAAGCAAAACACGCAGGATCCCACTGCTCACACTGCAAATGTGAGGCAGCTCTCAATTATTTATTGCTACTGTTCCCGGACACCTCAACAGCTCCAGGTGCTCCAGGCCCTTCCTCAGAAGGGAGCACAGTCAGCACAGCCTGCACGGGGACTCCCCGGGGCCGGAGCGGGCAGGAGGAGCGTGGTGTGCGGGAGGTGTCGCGGCTGCCCACGCCACGGGCCAGCGGCGCCACGTGGGATTGCCCAGCATTGTCAAGGGGTGCCCTGTATGCAGCGTGTGCTGCCCGTGCTCCCCGTGCCTGTGCACACGCCGAGGCAGCGCCTCCTCCAGGGCCATCCTGCCTGCGGGTATCTTCCGCGGAGAAGTTGCCCGGGACATAATGCGCGCCAGTGCATGGCAGGTGCCGAACGCTGAGGATGACCTCTAAAGAAGCAAATCTGGACCCCAGTACTGAGACATTATTAATGTATTCTGTAAATTCAATTCCATGGACGGCATGGAAGTGAATTTTTTCCCATCTTATAGCTGATGCAGAGAGATAGCAGCCCTTCTCTTAGCAAGCTTATAAACCACCTCATATAACCACGTGGGCTATCTTGATGAACAGGTCCAAAGGATTGGAAACTCCATTTTGGCCTTTTGCAAAACACTGTCCAATAACTCTTCAATCAAACATATTTCCTTTTCTCTTAGACATAAACACTGCCATGCTTCTACTTTCCCGCCTTTTGATTAAACCAAGCTACATACAGGCTCTTGTATTTGCTTACAAGGAAATATATACTTGCATGTTAACAGCGAGGGCTATTCCCCATAAGTTACTACACCAAATGAATTCAAGATACTAGAAATCTTATGTTTTTGGAAAGATTTCCCAATATCCTTTTTTTTTGTAACCTCAATCTATTTTACATTAAAAACTTGGGTGGCCTAATGGCCTATCCCATTTCATGAGTGGGTTGTAATTTATGGTTTGGGCTCCCCCGCAAAAGAAGAAAGGTGCTAAGAAAAAAATGCTCAGTATGCGAAGGGTTCCGGAAGGCACTTGATGGACGAAAAACTCTGAAGCGTCAGAACAGCTGGAGGGTTTGGGATACCTGCTGCCTTGCACTGCATACTTCCTAAGGACCAAGCCAGAGCTGGCAGGGTGCACAGGATTAAGCGGAAGGTGATGAAATGCTATGGCAAGGACTCCTCTAGGCTCGGGCTGCCGCAGGCATCCCAAGGATGTTAACAGCTACTGTAGGATTTCCCCCTGGAGATAACCCCCCTGGGACCCGCGTTCAGAGCTCGGCCTAGAGCAACCGTGCAGGGCATTGTGCAGCAGTGAAAGCCTCAGCAGGACCTGACGATCAGCTGCAATAGTTTCAGGAAATGCAGGGACAGTCTCAAAATGCTAAACTCTACGGGGATTCCTATGTGCCTTAAAAACACAACGGGAACTTCTCTAGATTTTACAGAACCCACAGGACTTTTGCAGAGGTTAAACAATCTGCAACGAATCCTTCTTCCATTGCTATCCTAGCCCACAGGAGCAGCCGAGAATCCCCCCTGCCACATGGCTAGCTGGAAGGTTATACGTAAGCGCCCGCTCTTTTACAAAATCTACAGGGGTGCTGGAAGAGTGTGTAAGATCTTCGTGGCCCTGTGAGGCCGGCAGGCCCTGCTTATACACTGGTAGTTGCTTATATCGACTGTATTCAAGAACAATAAACAAAAATACCATTGTCTACTCTAAGGGGTTTGTGTAATGGTTTATGTAACCGTTAAAAAGTAACTTAATTCTCAGCTGTGTTCTCACAGAACACTGCTAACATGAAGTGAAAGTTGTAAATACCTTTTCCAAGAAAGGGTGTGGGCAGAAGAATAGGATTGCGAAAGAATAGGGTTCCAAATTCCTTCCAGGGTTCCAAATTCCTTGTCAAAAGACAAGGAATACAATCTTAATCAATCTTTCTATGCACATTCAAGTGCATATTTATGTATTTTTTTTCTATGGGATCCTTGTTTCCTGTGGTAAGTGGGTAGTTATTAAGCATTCTTTTCTATTCTACATATTAAATATGTTGCCTAAGACTTTATAGCATACATGCCAGCTAAATGCTACATTTTATACCAGTTAGACATTAATGTCATTTCTATTTTACCAAAAACCTTTTGGTTGAATAATACAAGCAGCTTAATTCAGGATTTACAAAGAACGGTCTAATCAGCCTGGGCACCTTACCATTATCATTCCTGTTATTAAGCAAACACTTTTTCCTCTCTGCGACAGTGCTAATTTACTACAAGAACCTTCAGTGTTTATTACTGTAAGGAGTAATTTTGAATTGTTTGTTGTGGTGATGTATAGCTCAATCCCGGCTCAACTCCTAGCAGCTGCTGCACAATGAGGAGCTCCATTGCTAACAAGTCAGCATAAGGCATAGTGAGTGACAAGGAGACGACATCGTGACTTAAACATAACATCAGTTACTAATGCAAACTAAAACCTGAAGGAGGTATGTGTATTTGAAAGCTGGTTTTTTTAGCTGTATCAATTAATGTATTGAAAGATTTTATCTCTGTCTGCAATTTTGCCTGAGAATAAAGCCACATGCAAAGAATGGAAGCCATGGAAAACTGGAGTTTCCTCTGCACCCCATAAGCTAGAAGGAATCAGATGGTGCCCTTGGGTAAGGTAGTGGTAGCTGGAATCAGAAATGAATAAAAGAAGCCTCTCTGGGACCACTGCTGCTCCTGATGGGCCCCAACAAAAAGTTTCAGCCTGTCCCAGGGCATAAAGAGAAATGGCCAAGGAATGGTTATGATCAAGCTCTGTCAAGCCAGGCCAGCAGATCAGGTAAGCCTGTGCTGCACTCGGGCATGGATGGCTGGGAAGCTGCTTGGACGGATGCGGAGAAAAGCCCATGCAAATCCTCTGGGCAAATTGTTTCACCAGGAAAGTATTGGCTTGTAGTAAATCACTGAGTGCTAATCAGACTTGAAAGTGTCATAAAGAGATGCAAAGCAAAATGATTGTGCCATCTTCCAGATGCACGGAATCACCCATATCTCAACATACTCTTATTGCACTCTGCTCCAATAGTGAGCTAGGGCATAGTCTTGCATGATCACTCGCTTAGTAACACCCGTGTGCTCTGAAGCCGGGGGCACCTAAACTCGTTGCAGTACTTTTAAGATGGCTCACACGCAGCAAATAAGGGGACAGGCAGGCGCAAACTGCCGCGGGAGCAGAGCAGCAGCGCGAGGGCAGCCCAGACCCATGCCTGCCCTCCTGGCTCTCGCTGCTCTGCCTCCGCCTGGGCAGATCAAAGCGCGTCATGCCTGTCAGTGGGGCGATTATACTGTTGTCACTTCACCTGAGTCCCTGCTGTCAAAACTTTCTTCACAGCCATGGTAAGCGTGAGTCCTTTTCAGCTTGCACTAAAGCACTGGGCCACGGTGTTGTGGCAAATCTTTTGCGGTTGCAACGCACGTGAGGTCTTGCACATAAAGCGCAGCCCAAGAGCAGGGTCTCCCTCACAGACCTCACAAAATCCAATGTCCCCTTCTTCCACAGACTAGTAGCAGTCCCAAGCATCTCTCAGATAGCATGCAGATGCAAAAGGTACCAATTCTTTGTTTGACATTATCTGCAAATATATCTGCAGTTTTGTGGAACGTTTCATGCCTACCAACAGGGAAGAGGACAACACCAACAGCTTTTCTTCTCTAGAATCTTGGATCTGATAATATCAGTATATTTTAGAGAAAATAAATGGATTTTCATTGCTGGGAGGCAACGAAAATAGTCTGTCTTTAAGGGAAGAAGGTGAGACAGAGAAGTGAAAGGACAGACGTTCAAACCAGAGCTCCCTTTACTGAAGCAGCTCAGGCTGCACAGGGAAGTTAGGCTGAAAGCCCGTGGTAGAGACTGGGCTAAAAGTCACCTGTTATGGTGGCTGGTGCTGGGAATAGACTGATAATAAGCTGAATACAATGCTTCATGTGATTAATGCTCTTATTGTATGTGCATATTTATGGGTGCATAGGTGTGTATTCTGAGTGACGAGTGAGAAGAGATACAAAGATAGTGACAAGTGTGTGTGCAACGCTTTCTCCCCGTACTTCTTCCAGTCTTTGACTTTCTTGAAAGCCTGTTTCTGCATATTCCATAATCTTCGAAAATGCCCAGAAAGCCGACAGGTACCTAGACGGAGGTGGCCACGCAGAGAGATACTGGCCCTTCTGCAAGGTCGTGGCGAGGTCCTTCCCCTTGCATTTGGAGCCTTTAGCACAGAGCCTGCCTGCCAGCCGCGATTAGGCAAGCGGAGCCACGCAGGCCTGGACTCTCCACTCGCTCCCGCTCTCTGCAGGTTTGGCTGCTTCCAGAGCCAGCGTGGCTGATCCTGCTCTCTCTCCTCAGCAAATCAGTTCACTCCCCTGCCCAAAAGGCTGCAACGCAATAGCGCGATTGCCAAATGCCCCGCAGACTCTATACCAGCTACGGCAGCTCTCATGGATGCAGATCCCGATCGCAGCACAGGTCTGGCGCCGTCCCAGGCGGGATGGCCCTGCTGAGCTCAGCAGCAACGGGATTCGGTGCAGTGCTCGCTGTCTGAGGCAGCGGAGCCGGTGCCAGTGTTTGGAAAATGCCTCCATCCCACTCGCTGCCCATTAGGAGACGAGAGTCACCACTTGGAATCCCCCGTCAGGAAAGCAACAACAGGATTAATTCCTGTTAATTATGACTAAACTATTACATTCATACTACTATTGATTATTAAGTTAAATGCAGACGCACTAGGCAAAGCCCATGTAGAAACTATGAAGATGAAGGGCAGGATTTCAGTCAGCAGTTGCGCGTGGCACTGACGAGATTGCCCAGGTATGTACAAAGGCTCACTGATTGCAAAGGGGAAAACGAAGCCTCACTCTTCAGCATGACAATGTCACATTTAACCACACAAACACTGATTACAGCCCATTTGAGGGATTTACCAAAAAAGTGATGCCAAAGCTGCTGCTTCAAAAATGAAAATGGGAAGTGATTGCTAAGCTTTTTCCCTGTTCTTTTGTTTCATCAGTTGAGCTGATACTGCACTCACTGATGAAGGGGGTACAAAAAACTGGGCCCGTCTTTATAGTCACCTCCTTTAAAACCTTTAGCTCTGTGTAGAAAAGTCAGTTGCTTTGTACTATCTGGAATCTGTGGCAAAAAAAAAGGTTTATAAGAGGACTTTATTTTTCAATTTAAGAGTTATGTGTACTTTAGACTACAAGGAAAAAAATGTTGTACAGAAGAATAGTTATACAGGAAACCAGTTGCACAAAGTTTTAGAGAAACTGTTTTTAAAGTCACCTTTGTTTTTTAAAAATATCTTTGAGAATCTTCCAGATGACACAAGTATTTTTTAGCCTCAGAAGTCCTTTCTAT
Source organism: Tinamus guttatus (assembly GCF_000705375.1). The sequence continues at coordinate 40,296 of NW_010578566.1, read as the reverse complement.
TGGCATGAACAAGGTTCATGTTAACACCATGGTCAAGACATAAAGGGAGAAGAACAAATTAAAATGGGGATGAAACTGAAAGGATTGCTGTAGCAAGTCAGCAGGATCAAGAGCAAGATTTTGTTCCCAGTTGTGTAGTGAGCACGTTACTGTTTCAGAAGCATGGGGAAGGCGGTGGCGGGGCTATACCTCTTTTACCCAAACATAGTAGTCACCCATCCTCCAGACAGATTCATCACTAGTCGTCTAAGGATCAACTCATGTTCAGAGACATGGGTGCCTCGCAGTGCCATTTGAGATGTCCTCTAGCATCCTGCTTCACTCCAGCAGTGGCGGCCCTAAACCCAGCCAGTCCTGAGGATACAACCTAAAACACCTCTTGCGGAAGGAGACACCACCATTTGGCAACCTGTGGATCAAAGGCTGTTTACACTCTAGCCGAGGAGTCACGGGAATGACTCTTGTGGAGGTTACTAGTAGTTTGAAGGATGAATGCTATTTGGGGAGTGTTCCAAAACAGCAGGTCATCCTGCTCTCTGCGCTCCACCAATTGCCACACCAGCAGGCGAGGACTGCCTGGGTGGAGGGCAGAGCCACCCTGCTGCCCCAGAGGGGAGTTTCTGCTCCCTGCTCTCCCGTTGGCTCTGCCCTGCGTTGGCCTCCCCACCTCTGGACTCTCCTGACCCCTCACTGAGCTGATTCCGCTGGTGGGGAAGTCACCTCAGGAGGCAAAAAAAATAAAAGCACAGAGTGAGTGAACAGCTCGGGTAGTGAATTGCATTGGCTGCCTGGTGGGCCAGGTCTGGCTCGTGGAGGGGATGAAGAGCATGGCTGCTGCTGGGGCTGAAGGTAAGAGGCACAGTGGGATTCCCCCCTTGCACTCTCTCAGAGGGACAGAGCTATTGGGTTGCTTTGGCCAACTCATGAAGCAGTGTGCTTGGATCAAGGGCTCAGGGATGGGCAAGGAAAGAAAGACCACTTGCTAAAGAAGGCAAGAAAAGCAGCGTTAATTCTCTTTGGCTTTTGTATATTCTTGAATAGACATATTGCTTCTCATTTTCAGCTTTCCACTAACGATCAGAGTACTTCAGAGACTTGGTTTTATTTTGCTTAAGTGAGTAAATGGTCATCTATCTTATCATCTGTAACATGGTTGTACAGCTAAATGTTGTTCAAGGATGAGTCTGCATGGTGAGGAAGTAGTGTGAACCTAGAGCAGAAAACAACTCACTAGCCAAGACTGCAGTCCTTGAACAGAATAGCCCTAGGCTAGTTATTCTGCCTACAAAGATGCAAGTCTCAGTTTGCTTCGCTTGGTCAACATGCACTGGATGTGGGAGAGCTCCCCGTTTTGAAGTGACCCCAGTTCTAGCACCAGGACTGCAGCTGTAAGTTGTTTCCTGGGCCTAACATAGGATACAAATATACCTGTTTAAGTAAGACTGAATACAAAAAAAAAGAGTGACAAAATCTGTCAATATGTATGTTGGGTTTTGTTTGTTTGTTTTCCCAGTATTTTACCAGCTGCAGTCTTTCCAAGAAAATGAATTATCTTGCCACAGGAAGACAAAGAAATCTGCCACTGCCCTTGTTCCCATACTTACTTATCCAGTTATTTCCTTCTCCCCTTTCCAGGACAATCCACAGACGGCCGAGGAGGTTTCTGGCATGCATCTATGACTGCTGAATGAACATGACCATGGAGCACCCTGAGGCTCTGACCAAAGGAAGATGCTTTACACTTATAGCTACAGCTCTTCATTGGCTTCCACAGGAGAGGACACTGAATCAAAGTATCTCCCATCTGAGCTCCTCGCCTACTGGAAATAACACGCAGTAAACGGGGACTATGACTTTTATCACTTGCTTCATGCAGCATAACTTCTGCCACCAGAAACTCACGGCGTGAGCTCTACAAGCCAAAGGAGCCTAATGCTACTTTCTGAACCCAGCAGGATATTTGCTGGACTTCACTCAGGCTCCAGAAGCGGAAGCACAAACGCACAGTTTATGGTAACACCGCAGACCTGGCATTCGTTGACCCATTTAGCCACAGTTTCCAAGAGACTTCTGACAAGTGACTTTAGTATCTCTGCTTCAATTTTTCCCTGAAAAGCAAAACCAGCAACACTGCCAATACTGGGGATTTAGCAAGGCTAAATTCATTATTGGGTGTTAAAAGTTTGAAGATACTCAAAAGGAAAGTGTTATTTCATGTACAAAGCCTAATTATTACGCTACATATGTGCTACAAATACTGCCCACAATTTTGAAATGTGTCATATTTATACTGTTAACAGTATAAACCCTTGTCTGTTATTTGTGGTCATCAGTGAAGAAAGATCCAGATGCCGCAGCACTGTAGCTAGGTGTGAATTACTAATAAGTCATATAACATAATGACTGCACTTACCATGATGATCCTCTGAGACAAACAGAAAACTCAAGAGTGCTTTTAATTATGTCAGAAGCACAGCCCTGACTGGGGAGAGCTGAAATGAGCATTGGGAAGCCCTGCACAGAAAATGTCTCTGTATGATTTCCTGTGCACAAGGAGGGCGTTTCCTGGGACTTGTACCTCTGTGAAGGGCATTTATCATCTTCCCTTCACAAAATGACCCAAAGTGAGGGAAGCCCTTGGTCTGTGCCTCAAGCCCCTTAAGATACTACACAAGCAATGTGAGGGGAAAGGGAGCAGGGCCATCCTGGTGCGTGCTGGAGAGCCTTAGCTAGACAGGCCAGAGAAGGAAGGTCTCTGTGCCCTGTCATTTCCATTGGGCTCAGTGATGGACTAGACACAAATGCCTTAAAAAAGCCATCATCTTACAAGCTGAAGCTGATAGTTTTTCTGTTTCTTGCAGTGTGAGAACAGTAATCATTGAGGCAGATGGGTTACCAGGCAGCCCCCAGGTTACTACAAGTTTTAAAAAAGAAAAAAGTTAAAGCACCCAACCCTCTCAGTCATAAGCTGAATTTCCCATCACCTCAGCTCACTTGCCAGTCTATAAAGTATCATGTGAGTGGGAAGAAAGTGTAGCTCTCAGCCGTAACCTCAGGGAAGGCTACCAGAGAGAGATCACACCAAGTCTGCACACAAGCAGCACTGTGGCTGCGCGAGCAGCCTCTCCCCGGAGCAAAGCGGGGTTTCCTTGCTCCTGCCACCCAGGGAGACACGGGGCCTCTTCTGGAAGCATCTTCCCAGGGATAACCAGAGATGATCTCAGGACACGGCTGAGGGCAGCAGGAGCCGGTCAGCCCCGGCATCCTCCGCTGCTCCTGCTGCTCGCGGCTCCCAGCTTCTGCTGGCTGCCTGTGCCCTCTGCTGGAGCCTCCCACTGGGACAGCTCCGGGTGAGCACCGGCCCGAGGCCGGGCGGACGGGCATGTCCGTAACCGCGCCGAGCCCCCATGGGGTGGCTACTGCAAGTCACAGGAGAAGTGCTGAGTGCCTGAGGCCGCAGGCTGGCTCTGCAGAGCCCTTCAGGCTCCTCAGGGCATTGCTCCGCGCTTGCGAGGTGGTTCCCTCCACATGGGGACGGCTCCTCGGCACCGAGAGGAGCGCAGGGAGCAGGGCGCTCTGCCTGCGCGACGCGTTTGTGCACTGCAGGCCGGGGAGCGCGGGGAAACGCGCTCTGCTGAGGGACACCTCGCCCTGGGAAGCACCAGGTGCAGCTGCAGCTGGGCAACAGAGCTCGTCTGCTAATAAGGGGCACATCTGGATTAGGATGCAGAATTCCTGCAGTAGGTTTTTACTCAGGATTTGGCTCCATGGAAGTCTGTGGGGGAGCAGCAGTTTGCACCAGTTGATCCCATCCAGCCAGGTCTGCTAGGAACTCCCCAAACACCTCTTCTTTGGCCAGCAGCGAGGCAGGGAAGAAATCTATTTCAAGTTTGCATCCAGCACAAGCATCGTGAATCATGTTTTCATTAAACAGTGTTGCAAAGACCTCCTGGAGACCCACATGAACAACAACAAAACGTGTGTTACTGACTTGCTGTCTCTGAGAGGCAATTGTGGATGCACGTGGGTTGCATTTTGGGGATTGTTTCTACTCTCGGCTACAGCGGGAGGATAGTGGAATCACCTTGAATTTACTTTAGGATAGTGTAATGTTTTCAAGAGGGAACTTCTCAGTAGGGAAATTCTGCTCCATAAGAGCTCATCATCATACACCTGCACAACTCCACTGCTCTACACAAGGTGACAGGACAGGTTTTGATCCAGCTAGATACATACTGGAAAATCCTCCTACATTAATAGTGTTGTCATCTACAAATGAAAGGTTTGGGCCTGACTTGCCATGAGGGCTCCAAAGTGTCCCCTGAAGCCTCTGCTATATGTGCCCATGCTGTGGCTGTTGTCTACATAAACAGACCTCTAGTTTACCAGAGCCCCTTACCTGGATCTCAGCACCCAAATAAATATGAAACATGGATTTTTTCCCCCTATTTGTCCTTTAGTTCTGTGGCAGTGACAGCCTTTAGCACTCTTCCCCGTTGTTTTTCTTCTACAGACTTCCAGTTCCATTTCTTACGTGGATTTATTACCTGTCACCTACCACCTCTCCATTCATATCAAACTTGTACGCCTTAGCATACATTCCTGAACTTGGAATAGTTCAGGAAATAAAGATGACAACAGAACTGCATGTTGCATGGAATAAATTGTTGCTCCAACAATTAAAAAAACAAATAGCAAACAGAGCAGAAAGAAATCACATCTTTCTACCCATCTGCACACACATGCCCCAGAACCTCTCAACTGTGCTTGGCATTTTGAGCTCCTACAGCAGGCACTTCCGTAAGCGCGCCGGCCCACACGCCTCCCCGCAGAGCTCCGCTCACATCCACGGCTGCCTCTCCCCTGGGCCTCCTGCTCTGCCTCTGGGAAAAGCTGCTCATTCCCCGTGCCGGGCAAAGTGGCGGGTCTGCAGTGGGGCCATAGACTTGGGCTGCCTGGCTGGGCTCAGGGAAATTCTCCATTTCACGTAAAGTCCTGAACTCCCAGCAAAGCCTCCAGAGTTTTTCTTGCAGCCCTTTTTCTGTTGCGGCCCTATGGTGTTGTGAGGACACAGAAGAAGGTCTGGAGTGCTCAAGCCCCTCCTGAAACCACAGGCAAACCATTTCTCACCTGTGTTTTCTCTGCAGAGGAGGCCGTGCTCAGAGACGGAAGACAGAGACCAGAGAGAAAAACTACTGAGGACCCAGGAAGAACTGAAAACAAACAAAAGGAAAAGGGCAAATTATTCTTGGGAGACTTACTTACACAACTACATTTGTTCAGCTCTTTCAGCCCTAATTTTGTGTACAGGAATACTTACTGAAGCAATCCATCTCTCTCCTATCCATGTATTTTGAGCAAATGCACATATCTTTAGTATCAAATATCTCCTAGGTAGCTTGTAAAATACAGTGTAACATGCAATAAAATAAGAGTTTGTATATTGCAACCTGACTGTAACAGGAGCTATGAGAGGAGCCAGGGATGAAATTAATGATGCATTTACAGTAACTTACCACAAACAGCACTTTTATTTTTGATAGCTGAAACTAAGGACAGTTTTGCTGGGGATTTTTGAAAGCTATTCCTCTGCAATTTCAGCTTGGAAGGTCACCACACTCTCCCTCTACCAGGGTTAACTAGCTCTACAAAAAGCCGTGCAGTAGCTCAAGCTGCAGGGAAGACTGAGTCAAAGTAAATTATGATTATGGAAATGCAGTTTCTGACTTTTATAGAATATCTTTAGCCCCTGTCCTCCTGCCAGCCACAGTAATCACCACCTTGCTGCAGCATCTGTTACTTCACTCTCCTCGAGCTTTCAGAGCCTGGCCGACAAATGGTGACCTCAGTCAGACGCTAAGGAACTGAAACCATCATCTGCTGGTTGACAACTCACTTATTCAAACACTTCATAAATGGAGTAGCACAAGGACTGAATCGCAGACGACGCCTCAAGGTCAAGCCTCTCTATACTCACTCCTTAGGTAGGAATAGATCTACCTTCTGGAACCAAGGGACTAAAGGTCCCTGATTAGCAAGTGCTAATGCTTTTTTAAACACATCTGTCTTCAGAGAAATCAAAGCTTCAAACATGCAATATGTCCCTTTCTGAAAACGCCTTTTAAAATATCCAAACCAAATACAGATCAGAAATCATTTTAGTTTCAACAGTGAGAAACAAAGGAAAAAAGGACACAGGCCAATTTATGAGAAGTAGCACTAAAGGCAGGCATGACTGGGTGGAAGCTCTCTAGACTACCAGATGAACACAATTGCACAGCAGATTTTAATTGTTAGGCCAAAAAATAAAATTTTGTTGCCAAGTGCAGCTAAATGCTGTAGAGAATTTAGTTTGAGGTGATTAAAGTCACTCAGAAATGCAGACTAATTTAGCTTTTAGTCTGGATCCTGCATTCCCCTTGGCTACCTGTAAAATATTATTAGAAAATTACAAAATTTCACCTCAATACTTTTAAATTTAAAGGTTCAAATTTACATTTTTTTTCAATTTGGAGCAAGAGGCATCAGCTAACAGAAATCCAGAGAAACATTCATTCGTGATTCATTCTTACCATTTTGTCAAAACAAGGGGAACGGCTGCTTTAGATCATCTTCAAACTAATGCTAATTTTCAGGTTTTGATCCGTCTCTGAACTGAAAATCTTTTACTGAGCCGGCTGCCAATCACATGGGGAGGGATCTGGTGTGTCCTCTGGTGTCCACTGGATGCAGGAATTTCAGTAAGCAACAGTTTTAACGGGTACCTCAAGGCCACTTAAATACTGAGATTTCAACCAGTAATAGTTGGGCCCTGTTGGATCAGAATTTCCCAAATTTCCATTTTTAAGACAAAATCCTAACTGGCACTTGGATTTTGGCAGGGAAAGTGTGTTTGCACCTATTCTGCACAGGTCTGTGTCTATTACTTTACAGAGCCACATTTCTGGCACCTTTGAAAATGAAGCAGACTCCTTCGTTTCCCTCCTACTGAGCAGCAGTGCATATTCTGCAAGGTACTCAGGGTATCCTTAGGAGCCCCTGACTTCAAGCTGAAGGCCAGTCAGTTTCTCCAGAAAAGAAATATCGAAAGCCATGTGTATCATCTTCTGTACTGACCTCCAGAAGGGGAAGAAAAGGGGAAGGACAGTGCAGTCCCCAACTGCTTCCCATCCTTGCAGCCACAAGTAAGGACAGCCACAGCGATTGCTGGGATCTGCACACTGACCTCAGCAGACAGCAGTCAAACAGCAAAGTGTTTTGGGGATTATATTTAATCCAATGACATAAAATGAGAAGATTTCCCTTCTCCAGGCCCTTAGAAAAACGTGTGCATCACGAGACACTTTGATGGTGGCACCCAAGGCTTCTCACGGCTGTAGCTGAGACGGGCGCCTTCGGGCATTCGCTTCATACTCCTTGCTGGAAGCTGGTCACCGTCCTAAGCCTGCCCCTCTCCTACATTTTGTGCTGTACTTTTATTGCTGTGAATGACTTTGCGAGGGACAATCTGTATGTTTCCGAATGCTTTTTTTGTTTATAATTTCATTAAGGTATTCTGGGAAAAAATCCAGTCTATTTTCTGTGTCTATTATATTTGCATTTCTAGGTAATACAGTCTTTTACAGCAATGTCACTAAAAAGAAAAAGATCAACTATTTGATCTCAGCTTCTTTTATCAGCTCCAGAAATACATTTTCTTTCTAACCTGCCTCTAAGCACATGAAAACAACAACTAAAGGCCTTGGTAGAAATTGCAGACCAAAATACTCTGTCCCATCTTCTCGATCTGCTCAGTGGGGAGAGAAGAGATCAACACATCAAAATTGCTATCTCTACAAACCACATTCTTAAGTACTAGTTTTAGCAACAGAAGTGAGACAAAAAAGCCAAGCAATCCTATTGTCTGAATACAGAATCCACATTTCTTTCCCAATAAAATGTTCGAGCCCAGCATATACCCTTTAGGCTAATCACAGCTGAACCCTGATAAACAAACCAAACTGAAGTTCACTGCCTCACAAATAATAGCATTCTTTCAGGGGGAAAAATGTATTTTCTAATATGCCTAAGCCTTTACATTTTAGTGACCCGCACATCCACCTGACTGCACAAGTGCGGAACTGGGTCTGTGCTCTCGGCTGGCCTCAGGATTTGGCTTCTTTCTGAATTCAGTCTGTCTCACATCTTGGAGCAAACAGCTGAATGGAAACAATTGGCTAAGGAGGCCATCAGCCAAGAAGTGTGGAGGAGGGCCAGCGCTCCTAGGATTGTAAAAGCTCATGTTCTAGTTTCAGTACCTCCGAATTCCGCACAACCCTCACTTATGCCTTCAATTATTATATTTGCAAAGCAAGCTACCAAGAAGCACCGCGTGTCTCCACGAGCAAAGGCAGCTGTAATCATGCAGACACAATTTATGCACTTACACATTTGCCAAAAAAGCACTCCTGCAGCAGTTCTGACAGGAGACAGGCGCTTGGATTCCTTAATGAAGTGGAAGCTAAAGAATATTTTTTCCTTTGGTACCTATCATGTCTGATTTAATTGGCCTGGATATGGGTGGGTATGGATGTGGAAATGGAGCAGCCGAAGCCTGACATTGCCTTTCCTTTACTGCGGCTCTCCCAGACACGGGCAGATGCCATTAAACACATTTGCTTTTAAACCTGAGTGGCAGTGGGGGAAAGTTTGAGGACAGAGATAAGGACAAGGTACTGGAGCCTGGGTGAATTTCCATTTTGGTGTGGCAGTGAAGGTCAAACTTAAGGGTTTTAACAGGATTCTTCTGCAGCTGCCCCGTGTGCTCACTGTATCTAGAGCACAGGCTGGCTGCACCTGCCTGAGGAGAGCCTGCTGGGAGGCACAGACACTGCCCTGGCCCTGCCGCTGCCTTCACCTTACACACGACCCATGCAAGACCCTTCAGTTCTATTCCTATCCTTTCTCTGTCCTTGCTTGCTTAGGTTCTACCTTCTTTGAGATGGGGACTTGTTTTTGTGATATTACCTCGCACAGTGGGACTGCCACTTAGAGTTAAGAGAAATAGTAATAATGCAACAAGGCTGCCCTGTAAAAATCATTGACCTCCCATGAACCCGAGTTCTACTGCAGCACAGTTCCTTCCTCCAGAGCTGAATTTGGCCTACTTTGGAAGCCACTGAAACAAGAAAATAACCTAATTTCCTGAGTTAGGAGCATTCCAGTGGGAAAGTTTGCAGTCATCACCTTTGAAAAATTAGGCTATGATTTTTTCTCTGTGACATTTTCTAATGAAAGTTCATTATCAGTAATTTTACCAGAGGCCTGGTACAATTAAAAGCACTTGGTGTGTGTGTGTGTGTGTATTGAGGAGTGGGGGGTAAACACACCAGGTTAAGCTCCTTTTCTAGCCAGAGTTTCTGATTTAATTGAACCTGAAATGCTTTGTTTTTTCTTGAGAATTAAGGTAAAAGCAAATGGTGAAATCTCCAAATCCTCAACGGCATGGACTTACAACTCCTTGCACAGATTTCTGGTTTTGTGTGAATCACTCCTTACACGAAGATGGGATTTATGCATGATGACCAGTAAAACAATTAAAAATGTTTTAAACGATAAGGTTTGGCTTTTGTTTGTGAAAGGCTTCCCTGCTTGGTCGTATAGCTCTACCTTCAGTGTATTCTATTTAAGTACACAAAATGCTTGCATAGGCCTGATTTTTCCTCCATTAAAGATTTATCAGCTACAGAAAAATAGAATTTCACCTCCATAACGGCAGCAACAAGATGAAAAAAAAGTCATTTTATTTTTTCTTATTATTTTGTTCTCAGGGGCAAAGCTGTCCGCACTGCCTGGACAGTAAACTATGATGATTTATTAAAATAATAATAATGGTAAATAATAAATAAAACTAATAGCCCCAGGAAGATTGCTGAAGAAGGAAGAAGAACATGCAAATATTACTACTGAAGGGATATCCCAGCTGCTGAAGACTTTGAGAACAAGGAGATATGAATGCTGCGTACTGCCTCTGGGCAATTGCTAATTCCAGGCTGCAGTTATGAGCACGTTTCCTTAGCTGATGGGTGCTCATGGGAACGAGCTGCACTGCTAACTCAGTGCAGCAACACGTCCCACTTCTGACCGCGGGGACACCCGCACCCCGCAGGCGCCCGCTCCGCGGCCAGGTAAAGTACCTGCTGCGGGTCTGGGACCCCTCCGCCTGCCTCTCCAGCCACAGCCAACCTCGTGGTGCCAGCGAGGCCAGGAGCTCTGGGCACCGCCACGCTGCAGCCGGCTCCGGGGGAACGGGAAGTGCCACTGTCTGTGGCAGACTGGAAAACGGATGAAACTGCGACTGATGATGCGACAGAAGCCGCCGTAGGCAGGGGCAGCAATCTGCTGCTGCGACCCCCGAGAAGGTTGCGGCCTTACGCAGGGCAAAGCAAATGAGGGCTGGGGCTTCCCCAGCCTGGGAGGTCTCAGGGAAGACTTGGAATTCGTGGGCTGGTCTCGTTTTGCCCTCTAGCAGCAGGGAGGAGCTCATATGCCAGCCCTCAGCTTGGTGTGGTGGGGAACGTTGGCCTCCAAGCACTTTGTGCAGCCCTGGAGCGCCAGAGCGCGGCCGGAGCCGCGAAGAGCGGGACGCTGCCCGAGAGGCGAGCGCGGAGCCGCGCACGGCCGCGTCGGCACCGCGGGGCCCGGAACAAGCGCAGCCTTCCGCAGGCAAGGCAGCAACGGCGCCGGCCGCTGCCCTCCCGGCTGCCTTGCAGCCCCCGTTCTCCTGCCTTCCCCTCCCGGGAATTAACTGACGTGGCACACCACTTCTAAATCTCCTGAACATTGTGCCCAGTTTTAAAATATCTGCTTAATTTGGTTTTCAGGCAAAGCATCTGCAGTGTTTTCTCACATATATTAGACAGGCATTAGGTGGCAGTGTGCGCTGGAGGCTTGAGGATGGGGGCAACAGACAAGATTCACACGCCTAATTCTCATTGTAACACGGACAGGTTCTCCAAGACTTGCTTTCTCTGTCTGGAAAATGGAGGTGAAAGCAACGATCCACTTAACTTCTTCTGAGCATCAATTAGTTCATGTCTTAGCAGAGGTCTGAGCATGAAAAATGCACTCCATGTGTAGACAAATATTCACGTAGAAAATTTTTCTTTGAAATCAGTTTAATGTGACACATTTCGTCCTTGGTTCCTGCAGTGACATATCTGATCCATAATTCAGACTATATACTCTCAACAGTTCTATTTTTGGCTTTCAGAGAGAATCAGTAAGAATTTATAGCTAAATCTAACTTTCCAAACTGCCATCTGACAGGGCTGATCAGAGCTAAGTACACTGTAGCTAGCAAGGAGCTAGCAAAACACTTCATAAAGTTATCAAAAGCTAGAGTTGGAAAAGGCCTAGTAGGTCACCTAATCCATCTCCTTGCCACTGAGGGATTTTTCTTTATTGTACATTTTGCTAGAGCTTTATCTAGGCTCTGGCGAATGTCTTTAGAAGTTCCTGGGAGAATCCCTGTCTAACAGCAAAGGAGCACTCAGATTTTCCGATCAACTTCAGCCTCATTTTCCCTCTGTTTCACCCCATTAGCTCCAGCAAAGTGCACCATCGCTTTTCAAGCACGCAGGGGAGAGCTAGGGTAAAGCCAGCCAAATACCAGCACATGTCGGATAAATTCTGACCCAAACACGCTTGTACCCACACATGGGTCCACGGGCCCAGGTAGGGCCTACTTCAATCACACAGTTTTCCCCTGTACCATTGATTTGGCGCCTCAGTCACATCCCCTATGCTTGGTCCCAGCTCACACACCCCTTAAGCCGAACCGTGTGTGCAGCTGCTGCCCCTCGTGCTCGTGGAGGGGTGATCCCTGTTCCCGGGAAAGCAGCGCATTAGCAGAGCACCTGCTGCTGAGGTGGAACACGTGGAACGGCAGCAGACCTTCTTAGAGGTGCAGCCTGGACTCGCAGCCTGCTTTCTCACCTCTGAAATTCATGCTGTCCTTCAGGCAGTCGTACCACACTGCAGACTCGTTTCCCTTGTTCTGTGCTCCCATCCACACCCATTTCTTATCTTCCAGGATAGTCTCTGTGGGATTTTCCCTTCCTTTGGATTATTTCCATCTTTCCCTTTGCCTCAATGAGTTAATTAGCATATTTTCACGTCAAATCTCACAGTGTTATTTTATACATATGTTATTATCTTCTATAGCTTTTTTTCTTCCTGGGCTTTTACTGATATTTTCCCATGATAAGCACTTTCCCTTACTCATTAATGAGGACACCTTCATAAAAACCAGCATAACACAAACATCTATCATCTCATTCATTTTCCTTTTAGGATTCATTTTGCCTCACACATTTGCAAAAACCTTATTCCTCCCAAACCCCTGTAGGTAACAAGAAGCTACCTGGCTTCTTTGCTACTCTCTTTGCTCCATCCCCTTCCCATGCTATTTGCTCAGCCAACCCTTTGACTTGCAAGATTGGGTTCCTTTTTCATTTTAGCTTCAGACACTGTAACCTTCTTGTATCTCCAGTGAGAGCTGGTGTGCTGGAAGGGCGTTTATTTCCTATGCATGTGTGAGCAGATTGGAACAATTTTCTCAACATTCAAAGTCATGCAAAGAATTGCTTTAAGCTAGGATCCTGTCCCCACGCCTCTATTTATGTGTGTGAGAATGATCATGGAATTTTAACTCACGATTGTTTGAGATAACATCAGTAGCTTCCTTAGATCCATAGCTCATGAGGGATGACTTATGAGCAGCACTCCCCAATGTAAACTCTCATTTATTCGTGGCTGTAAGAAAAAGAAAACAAAATTAAAAATCTAATTTTACCAATTACTACAACAACCTTTAATGAGTTTCTGTTAAATTCTGTCTTTTTTTTTTCCTTGTTTGTCTAGCTTCCGGACTGCAGAAACAATTACCAAAGGCTCTTATGGACAGCAAATAAGTCACTCTAACTTTTCTTTGATAAACTAGATATTAGCTCTTAGACCCAGGATTCTCTGCCTATAATTCCATATTCTTAATTGTTCTCAAAACTTTCAGTTTGCCAATATCCTTCTCGAACTGCGGATGACAGAACTGGGCATGGCATTCCATTAATGCTCCTGCCTGTGCCAACACCAAGGCAGGAGCATCACCCCATCTCTACGTGAGCAGTCTCCATTTATACGTCCAAGGACTTACTTAGCTTTTGTGAAAAGCACCAGCTTTTGGGGCCACTCTGCCTAGAAGTTTAAATTACCAACCACTGCTTCCAAGCCATTAGAGAAACACTGCTTGTTCCGTAGCACCCTCCTTTTTATTCTAAGCTATACAAAGGTGTAATAAACTTCAGGTTAAAACCTGTATTGTTTATCATATTTTCAGTTTATCCAGAGAACTACATTGCTCAGTATGATTTCCAAACTAAGCATTTTTGTCATTAGAAACTTTAATGGAGGAATTCTATCTTTCTGTTTTCCTGATAGTTAGCTGGCATGCATACGGCCAAGTAGTAGTTACCAGTTACCAGTAGTTACACATCCAGATATCCATATCTAGACACACTTGCAGATATATGTATCTAGAAACACATATGCTTGCTCATGATTACCTGTTTATAGCCATAACGGATGACTTTTGAGCTAACTTATTTCTCATATGTACTATAGTGATTTTGAGTTCCTATTTATAAGAACTGTATGTCTGTATAAGACCTAGTCATATTCTTACTGCATGTCTAAGTACATTATATCTCTAATGTTTTCCAAATTTACACTGTTTCTACATAGCAATCTCTTTCAAAATCAAAAGCATCTATTTAAGCTGTTTAATAAAGAGTAATAAGTAATAATTACAAACCCATTAATTCCCCCTTCTGATTTCTTCCTGGGTCTCATTTGAAATATTTTACCCAGGATTGATGTCAGAATAGGAAATAATAATTGAAAGCATCTGGGCCGCACCATCATCTGTTTATAAATATTGGCACAGCTCCGGAGCTTCCCTGAATCCAAAGAGTTATTTAAAACCCATCTTAGAAGTACTGAGCTCCTCAGCCAGCTCATTTGAGAGACCTGGTCCTGGCAAAGCCAATTCTTCTTCCTCTCAGTTCAACAGAGGTATTTATCAAAGCTCTTCTCTAAAACAGTGAGATCTGTTGGGAACGCAGTAAAAGGGTCTAATGAAACTCTCAGTGACAGCTTGTGTCTCAAGTAGGTGCCCAGCTCAGGCTGGGCTCATATATGAGCCTTGCCAGACTGGCTCATGTGGGCACCTCCAAACAGATGTGCAAGGTACCTTCCAAAGGCCTGTCAGGCCGGGCCCGTTTGGGCACAAAACAGCCAGGGTGCTGAGCCCGATCTTCCCCTTCCCTGGGTAAAGGATGCGCAGGGCAGAAAGCAGAGATGCCCCTCGGCAGGCCTGGCCCTGGCTCGCTGCGCAACGAGGGGCTCGCAGCCCATTTCATACCCAGCCACCGGGTTTAGCTGCAACTTTCATGTGCAGAAAATGTTCAGCGGGCTGGGAAAAGGAGAAGAGAGTGACAAGCTTAAAGTCATTTCTCTGCTATGGAAAGGCTTGCTAAGAGGAAATTATATAAAAATAATCCACCTAAAAATATGAAGAAAAATAATGCTAATCCTATTTAGACACGGTAGTTCTCATTATATGCTTTATTTATAGAATTGTAATCCTGGAACAGTAAATAGTTCTATTCTTTACCCTGCCACTAAGATAATGTGGTGGAAAGAAAGGTATGTAGCATATATATATTTTTAAAAAAGCACACTAAAGGAAGAAATGGATCTTATAATTAAAACAGATTTCTTTTCATGGAGCTTACGAGCGTGACAAAGCAGCCTTACATAACGGAGGTTTATAAGGGGCTGCTTTCACAACACACACCGCAGGCTAAGGACGCGGACGACATTCCCCCGCCGCGCAGCGCTTCAGCTGGCTCACAGCGCCCCAACAGCCTTGGCGAGCGGGGGCCCGCCGAGAACCGGCCCAAACGCCCGCCGCGCCCCG
>NW_010578566.1:0-25241 GCF_000705375.1 Tinamus guttatus | reverse complement strand
CCCGGCAACCGCTGCCGCCTCCCGCCGTGAGCGCCGGCTGCGCTGGCCACCACGCAATGCAAGGTCAGATCTACCTCGTCTGCGGCTCTGCCAGGGATGCGCTGACTGCAATTGGGCTTGGACGACAAGTGAGGGGATGGGGCTAGACCTGAAATCAAGGGTGAAATGTCTGACCTGGCCAAAGATATGAATAGGGAGCGCCCTGCTACCACCAGTTCCCAAGAGATTGGCCTCATCCTAATAGTATGAGACAACATAGATTTTGTGCCAGAGAAGAAGTCAAGGTTGAGCTGAACGTACATAAACACCTACTGTGCCTGACCTGCGGCCTAGCAGAAAGCACATCATTGTTGGATGGAAACAAAGCCCCTGTTCCCGGCTGCATGCACCAAAGCGCCGTCCCACCTCAGGCAGGGCAAACAGAAACGCATAGAAATAGGCAGATCTGGCCTGTGAACCCAGGCAGATCAAGGCAGAGGGAAAATGGGGTCTGAGAGGGCAGAGGAGAGGCACATGAGCAGTGTGGGGCTCGGGGCGAGCGCGCGCTCAGGAGCGGCTCTGCGGGTCACGGTCCCCACGCAGCGGCGCCTTTCTGCTGGTGGCAAGAGGGTGGTGCCGACCTACGGCAGTGCAAGATGGGAGCTGTGGTTACAGGGTAACCATGCCACAGGAAATCTCAGGTCTCTGTTTACAGTACAAGGCCAGATCCTTCCGTCCCTTGGTCTGTCTTCTTCTTGAACCTGGAAGTGGGGCTGAAGACAACCCTAGCCACCTAATTAGAAGCAGATAACTGGATCAAATTGGTCAGTGTGCTTGTAGGTGCACTCTGCTGTGAATCTCTGAAGGCTTTAAGGTAGCTGCTAACCTACCAGGCAAGCAAGGATAGTTCCCAGCCCACCAAGCATCCTCCCCTTCCCCATACGGGTTGGCACGAGTGCAGTCAGAAATGCCACTCCTCTCCCCCACAAGGTCATCGTGTGATGGGAATGCAGGACAGCAAAGGCCCTTTTCCTCCTCCAGAGTGAGAATGAACGCCTTTAGCGTATACAGCTTCCAGGACAGCCACCAGGGCTGTCACCAGTGCCACAGCTATGGCACAGCAAAGACATACCCAAGCTAGACACTCCTTAGAGAAGCTGCACTGCCCGTTGGAGCAAGGTGCAGAAGCTCTGTGATTAGCAATTCAGGTCTCTGCTCTGCCTCCCTGCAACAAGAATAATGAGGATAGTTGCTTACCTTCATAGTGCTTTGAGGATAACAACATAAGCAATTTCCTGCTCATCAGTTATATCATGCTGTAGGAGTCAGCTGGCGCACAGTGAATCTGATTAGGCGGTACTGGAAGCAGGGCACACTCACAAAGCAGAACTAAAAACATATCTAAAAACGTATCTTCCCGCTCGCGTGAAGGCCGCCGCGTGGCTGTGGTGCCTGGGTTGTGGTGGTGGTGAGTGGCGCAGCCCCAGGGCGCGGCTGCTGGGGCAGCTCTCGAGGCAGCTCTGCTGCGGGAGCAGCCGCCTGCAGCATCTCCCAGCCTGTCACACATGCGCTGTGCCCCTGCGCACACACGTAAATGCCAGCCTTCCCCAGGCACCCACCAGCATCGTCCAACCTACTGCATTACAGATGTGCACTCCAGCAGAGGCCAAAACCCCACCGGGGTCATGGGCAGGACTGCGAGCAGGGAGGGAAGGGGCCAGGGCTGCCCTTATGCTGACCCCTCCTGGCATACATGGTGTTTAGCCAAGAAAAAGGCATTTCCAAATTGAAAGGACATCTCTTTTAAAAAAAAAAATAAAATCAAAGAAGTATTTCCTGAATTCTTTTGCTCTCTCTAAAATGACTAGCAAAGGAAACACCTTATCATCCAGTGCTGATATCAGTATCCATTCCTGCCAGATCTATTCTTCCAGTTCCAGGCACGAGGCTGCAGCACCCAGCCGGTACTCTGCTTTGCTGAGGAGACATTAAAAATTGTTTTGCTGGAAACAGGGTGGCTCCAGGCAACGTTGGTGAGTGCCTGCCTTTGCTTTGTGAGCACGAGGAGGGCTCCAGCTGGTCCCTCCATCCCCTGCCCAGCAGCAAGGAGAGCAGCGACCATCTGCCTGTTTCGTGGCTATCTCTGACAACTTGGGATCTCCACTCAATCACACACGGTGCCAGTCCGCACAACCTGCTCTTGGGCTAGTGTGTTACAAGTGCACTGTGATACCTGTTTAAGAATCACTCTGCCTACCACTTTAAACCTGCTTAAACAAAAGCTGAATTCTGCTCCTGCTGACCCAGCCTTACTCTCACTTCCTGAGAACAACAACATGAAGTGAGTAGCACAGGATGGACACTCCACTCCAACACGTGCTTGAAAACGAGGGGTTTGGCAGAGCTCAAGCAGGCAGCTGGATTTACCCAAACCAGACATGGGGCCAGAGCTGAACACGCTGCCCATGCAGGACGGTGCCCCAGGTCTGCCGCGGGCGCCTGCGCTGGCTGCACCTGCCTCCTCCTCGGGACACCATGGCTGGCCCCTGAGCTGCTGCTCATTTCAGAGAGGCGTTTTGGAGAGGGGACAACTACTTGCTTGTGTGTGCTTCAGGCAAAAGAGACACCAACTGATGAAGAAATATGTGAAAAGGTCATTGAAAGTAATGACGGGAAATTATATTGTTGAAATAGTTGCTGGCCTTTCTCCTCCCAAATTACACAATGCAATTTTTAAAAAAATCCCAATTAATAGCTAGCAGTTGAACAATATATAGCTAGTACTGCAGCTGGATACTACATGCAGCTGAATAGATTGCTAGATACTGATAGATTGCTAGATATTGATAGAATAGATTGCTTATACTGGATACAGCTAAATCCTGTTTTATTCCAGTGCACCCTACAGCATGTTTCGGGGAGTAGAATTAAGTATTAGTTAAATATGTTTAGCTGAAATGAAATCTATGAAATTTGGCTTCTTTTCTGGGAATGAACAGGCTCTGCATGACAAAACTCCTCCTTTCCTTTGGGTCAGTTGGAAATTGCATCTTTCTCCAAGGACTCCGAGAGCCATTTGGCTGCTTAAAATCCTACGCCACTGCCCTGCCCAAACCACATCTTGGCCACTATTATTTAGCCCAGGTGGGAGAGGTCTATTTTGCCCTTGCACATGCTGCTGTCATTTATCGAATACAGCAGTGATACTTCAGAGATGACAGTATCTCTCACTTCCATTACAGAACTTGGCATCCAAATCGATCTGACTCAGCAAGCCCTTCCTACTTAAAAGTTGACTATCAATCTTTTTCTTTTAAAAGGAAGAAAACTTCTAGAGGTGCTTACTAAAACATTTTAGCCCCAGAGTCGCTAAGCAGATGTATCTGCCATTTCCAGGACATGATGAAGTTTGTAGATAAGCAATTCCCAGTTTTTATTACCAGAAAAAAAAAAAAAAGAGAGAGAGAAAAGAAAAAGAAAGAACTGCAGCCCTCTCCTGGATCCCTCCTGCATCCCACTTTCCCATAAAAATGCCTCACTTGACAAACTGCAAAAGTAAATGCAGGATTAGAGACCTTGGATATCTCAGCATTAAATCAGTTCTTATCAGTACTTTGAAACTTATTTTAGAGTCAGATAACAACGGGGGGGCGGGGCAAATTCTGTTTGCCATTAGATAACTAAGAGCAAAATGTATCAAGAGCTACAACTGATCCACTGTGCTTCCTTCAACAATTTTATACCAACAGCTAAATTAGTGGGTGACACCAGCATCTATACTATATCAAATCTGTGAACACATACTAAGTAAGAAATGAGAAGAGTGGCAACTGTTTGTTTCCTTCTGACTTACACGGCTGCTAATAAAAAACTGCCACAAACTCTCCTTTGTGGAGACTTGATTCTACAGCCTGTCTATAAACGTTTGCCAGAATATCTGGACTCCCTTTTATTTGGCAGCATTACTTGGCAGCAGATAAAGCAGAGAGAGGCCCTTAGCAGAGAGATAAGAGGTGATAATGCATCTAAGTGAAGGTGTTACATCTGCAAAGCGCTTACTCGTCTGACTCCCACCCGAACGTGCTGAGCCCCATGCCCACGGGCCCCACTGCACCAGACCTAGAGACGCGTGACAAGGGCCAGGCCCTGTGCATGGCACAGGCAGGAAGCGCCGGGCGCCTTGTGCCAGGAAGGCCACAGCGCAGGGCAGCCCCTGGCTCTTCCCAGCACCCGCGCTGAGACTGCCCTGCCTGTCTCTGCTGAGCCTGCAAACACCCCGAGATATGTTTTCATTAACCTCTTGCTGGCGCTTCCCTTGAATCTCTGATGCTAACGCTTGAAAAGTAGCTGCAAGTCTGCTAAAAAAAGTAATATTGTGACAGTTCTGAAATTCAAACCATATGCTGAACATTCACTACTACTACTTTGTAAATAAGGTTATCAAGGATGTTGATAAGAAGATGGCTCTGACAACGACAAAGCCGATCACATACTGCACCAGCCCCTCTCTCAGCTGCCTTTTGAAAGCTGAGCATTTTGGTATCCAAAATTAATGCCTCAGGAGCTCAGCTAACAGCTCCTTCCTGGGATGACTCGTTTTCGCCACAGGCTTCAGAAAACACCCCCATGCTCCCGGGCAGCCCGTCCCAGCCCGGCGGGGCAGAGGCAGAGATGCCGAGTTACAAACACGCGCGGCGCCCCTTGGGGCCGTCCCCTGGGCGCTGCCAGCCCCTGGGGCAAGGGGCAGCTCTCCACAGCTCTTCTGCCAGCCAAGGTGGCTACTCCACTCAGCCGTAATTCCTGGCTGCAAAGGTGGGGAACCTGAACTCCTCCCCTTGCATCCTCTGGGCATCGCAGCCCATTGCCCGAAACACAGGGGCTTGGCATATGAGCAGAAGGAGGGTTAATAACAAAGCTGTTATATGCATTCATAAGACTGCTCTTCTGAGTAGGACACTACTGTCCACCTGATGGTCATTTCAAGGAAAATTCAGAATATAAACTTTGATCATAACCATAACCTTCAACAAAGTCAACAAACATGAACTCACAAAGCTCTCCCGCTGCTTGCAGAATTCCTGGAGAATTGATGGCACTTCATTAGCAGGTGCCAATTATCTTCAGCACTAACGGGAACCTGGCCTGGGTCCTGTCTAGCAGGGAAGCAGGAGAGAAATTCAGATACTATGGAGAACAGCTGAGCCCTCGAAATAGAAGCGACCCAGAGCACAGGAGCTCAGCATGAAGTTACCTCCATGGTTACAGGGTGTTACAGCACACTTCAAGATTGGATGTACAATTTGGACACTTCTTTATAAATAGGAATTTTTGAAGCAAGAAGAAAGTATTTACAAATAGAAGAAAAATGTCCTCAAACTACTTCTCATTATAGAGGCTTTCTAATGAATGAGAAGGGATTTTCAGCATTCCACATGACATTTCTGTAAGGGCTATATTTGTTAAACTTACTTCCCACTTACTTGCTACCCTTCAATGCCACCAACATTAGCCATTGGTTGGGGCTCTCCAGTCGCCGTGGCGGTGGCGAGTCCCCTTTCCCGAGCGCTGGCTGCCGCGCGGGCGCACAGAGCTGGGGCTCACAGAGGAAAGCGCCAGGTGATGTTGGGAGGGGAGTGAAATGGAACTTAGGTGCCTACACGGAAAATTACAGCCAGGCAGCGGCAGGGACAGGTACCTCTCTGTTTGCGCAGCCTGGACACGGTTGAGCATCCCAGCTGCTGCACTGTGTCGGCCCAGCCAGGCTCCAGAGAACAGCAACGTTCTGCCTAACATTCCCTGCAGGCCTCAGTGCAGTGAGGAGTTTTAGACTGTGCCCTGCACGCAGAGGCAGGATGAAAGCCCATGCAAAAAGGTCATGGGCAATGCTTTTATTTTAAAAAGACTGCTACAGAAGTAAGTGATGGTGCCAACCCACCCGGATTTTATTCCTTTAAAACAGAGATCCAGGTCACATTCCCTGGAGCTTTCAGATAAGGCATCCCTAAGACAAGGAGGCAGCCACAGAAGAAGATCACTGTATTGATCCTTGCTTGTGCCGCAGCAGTTGATGTACATCCTGAAAAAGTGAATGCAGGTGTCTCCCCAAAATAGATGAAAAGACATGTTCTACCAACCTTTTCTTACTTCAAATTTTTCCTGGCCTAACTCAGAGCAACACGCATTCCTTAAGAGGATCAGTAAAGAAAAAAAAAGAGCACAGAAACAGCAAACCATGGGTTGATCAAGACAATGTGAACACCTAACACGTAAGGACAATGTGCAGATTATTTATGGAAGAGATGTATCACTGCTGTTTAGGCCGTTACTTGGAGTCACACCAACACATACATTTTTGTTACTTCTGGAATACAAATAACGGATATCACATAAATGCTTCATTCATAATAAGCAGGAAAGGATCGATCCATTTTTCTCAATGTACATATGTATATTTACCTTGATTTTGCTTGTGCTCAATCTATTGATGGGATCTACCTTTTATCTAGAGGGTTATTGCATTACATGCATCATGCCATTCATTTACACTGTATTTAAAAACAAACTTCAATTACAAAGAAATGCTTTAGAACAGAAACAGTGACCAGGGGAAGGTCACCTGAGGTTAATGGATGCTCAGCTAAAAGGAAAGAAACAGGCTGAATTTCTTCCAGCTTAGGAAGCTGGACAAAATTAATTCCCAAGCCAAATCATAACACTTACAGTTGTGCACCTGAACAAAAATAAATTAGAAGGTGCAGTGATGTCAAGAAATCTGGTCTTACTGCTTTCCAGTATTGTTGAAAGAAATGCAGATAGTAGTTACAATGCTAAATTTAATGCAAAGTCCCAATTCTGGCATCACATTCCAATTTCATCAATTTTATAGAGCTTCAGTAACTTAAATGACTTTAACAGAACCTTAAATTGTCTTCACAAGTCCTTTGTAGTCCCTTTAATATATTTTAGTCATTTATATTATGATAATTGCTGAAGAGTGCTCCATGTAAATTCAGATTTGGCCTTTTGCACAGACTTATAATTGGAGATGAACATGCAGGAGTGATATAAATAGCCACCAGAACCTAACTGAGGGCAGCCTCAGTGTAGAGAACTAAGAGATAAGAATGAGACTACCCAGAGATCTTCAAACTTATGATTTAAAAGCTAATTAATGCCATTTCTTTTAAAAGAGGAGAGTGATAAGAAATAAAAATCACTCCTGAAACAATTTTAGGATTGCAACTGAAGGAACTCTGTCACCTAGACAATACAAATGGGGTTTTACAGTCAGGGGAGGAATTTGGTAAACATGAGGGGGGGTGTTACTTGGCCAATTAGATAAGCCAAAACTGTAAAACCACAAAGGTGGGGCCAACTGCAATGGTAGTGGTGGGAGAACTAATTGGGAGAGGGAGAGGGAGAGGAGAAGGCCATAAACTTTTTTTAAACATTTTGAGAGAAATCATGGAAAACACAAAGAGCTCTTACAACAAGAGCTCTGGAAACACACCCTGACTTTGCAACATGGATTCATAATTTGCTGCTTTGACATCAAAGTCTTCTATTTCCTGAAGAGGTGATATACTTGATAAGTAAATCATAACTAGATGAAAGCCTAGCTATTTTAACAGACCTAGTGGATGAGAATTTCATCCTAGTTCCTTGCAAACAGGGTCTGAACCCTGAAAGGGAGAAATTCCTCACATGCACTAAAGATTATACACACGGTGGTTCGTATTGATGTGGCGAGTGATAAAATGCTACAGCAAAATACAGCAATGCAGAACCATGAGACTGACAGACTTGCTCCAACAGATTTGCAAAGGCACTTTTTTTAAAAGAACAGTATTTTCAATTGAAAAACTAGGTTGGTTAATTCCATGTATTTTTAATGACTTTTCAAATTGCACTTCTGAGGAAGAAGAAAAGATACAGCATGTTTTTTTTATTTGCTAGTGCTATACATGTTGACTAGCTCTACCTGCCAACCCCCGTAAAGCTCACCTTGGCAAGACACGGGGGTGTCGAACTCCGCCAGCACCGGCGGGAGATTGCAGGGGATTTACGTCCCTGCCTGCCTTTAAGAGCCAGGCGTATGGGCTTTTAGGTATCTGAACGAGATCTTTATGATGAGTAAAGTAACTTCAGAAAGAAGAGTCACGTGCTTCAGAAAGGTGAGAAGCCTTTTTCCTCAGACCTCAAACTACTGCTTTTAAAAGCAGTCTGAAGCTACAGGCCAAACTCCTCCCTAGCAGGAGCCCGCACTTCCAGTGCCAGCAGAGAATCCTGGCTCCGCACCAGGAGATGCACCCTGGGAAAGAGAGGAGGGATGACAAGGAGACAGAAAAACAGCACAGTCTGAAGACAACCGCCATCACATCCTCTGTGTGCCAGTGAAGAGAGCTCACAGCTTCAGCCGTGACCAAACTGGTCACGTCGTGACCGTGAACTTCAGCCGTGACCATAAATTGTGACCAAACCGCACCGGGAAAAGAGCTCCAGGAGAAGGCTGCCAAGCAGGAAGAGGAGACCTTGACTGTGGGTATAAAAGGAAACACTGCTATTATTTGCTTCAGCTATTCCTAAATTTTATGGACTCTGCTAGTATTTCTAGTTTTAAATAAATCACACATTACTTGGGTGAAATAATTGTGACTGAAGGTGTCATGCATATGTAAAACAGATAATTCCAACACAAGATTATTTTCAAGGTGAAGCAAAGCATTAAGGGGCATCACTGTTCTGAGGCAATTTCAGATTCTTCATTACATCAGCTCAATTTGGTCAATTTAGCAGTGATGAGTCCACAAGAGAAAAATCTACCTGGCAAGTAATACGCTCTAAGTTTCACAATCTCCAAAGTTTCATCAAGAACAAAAAACGTGAAGTGTCTAGCCACAAGAGAGACTATCTCATCACATTTGTCTACACCTGACCAACTGGCTATATTTTGTCTTTCTAAAGTCAGGCAGCAAATGCAGGTACTTTGGATCTTTTCCCTCAGAGAACTCCCGACACTCAGCAAATGCATCATGCTCCATTTGATACCCATTACACAGTGATTAAAACTTACCAGGCCTCCTTGATCTAGTGATTCATGGGTTTGATAGCTTCACGAATACTTACGCAAATCGACTGAAGATAAAAAATGCCCATTTCTTGTAGAAAACCATCTAATCTTACAGGCCTCTAACAAGGGCAACAAATTGCGCTGTTCTATAAATACACTGGATTGATAAGAGGAGGCAAACCCATCGAGGGAAGAGGCAGAAGCCAAGATTTTGCAGCAGTTTTCAAGAAACATTCAAGTGTGGATTTTTTTTCCATGAGGAGTAGGTGTTGTCAGACTTCTTTGCTCCTCGCAGAAAGCTTATGGAGAAAGAAAGGAAAAACAGGCTTGGAGCAGGGAGGTAGAAGAGCCTGAGTGAAGAGTGGGCATGAGGGTAGCCTGTGCATATGTAAACGCTCTTCATCACGGCTGCACAAAACACGCCTGGGCTTACTCTGATTTAGAAACCCGAACTAGATAACCTCTCAACCTCCAGCCCTATTATTTTCTATGAATCAGCCAAAAGAGAAACTCCCTTCTTGTACAAATCTCAGTTCTGGAGGCTCCAAACTCCCATTTTTCTTTTCAGGTGTCTAAATTATATAAACATAGGGTTCTTATCATCAGACATGAACCAGACCCAGCATAGTTACAACACAGATCAGATATCAGCAGATTCTTG
This sequence comes from Tinamus guttatus, assembly GCF_000705375.1. Next base: position 15,531 of record NW_010578566.1, on the reverse strand, counting down.
TTCCTGTCCCTACTGACTTTACTAGAAAAGAAGTGTGAATATACAAAATACATACAATATTAGCCTTGTCACACAAAAATATTAGGAATAATGGCTCTGACGATTCTGCTCGTTGAATGTGATGACATGGAATTTTGCAAATTCTTGTAGTCCATTTTGTCCTGCAGATTTGTATTAATATGTAATTAAGGAAGCTTGCAAGAAATTTAAGTTACTGCAATCCCAAAGAGCCTGCAAGACACTTCATGTTCACCCTCACTCTACTCATCGCACGGTGCCCTGCAGTTACACAACCTCAGAGATATTAATAAGCGGGTTTTCATTCTAGCAGCCATCTTAACCCTATTAAGGATGCCTAGTTGGGTTGGCAAGTCTCCCTATGATTAGAGCTTCTTTTTTTCCCCCTGTGCACTGAACATGGGATTGTAGGACAACAAAACCGGGTGAAACTGGCTCCACACCAGCACACACTGAACATAAAGCTTTGCTCCATCCTTCACGATCCTCCCAGCTTTCCTCAGGCTGGATCATGTGAGCAGTTATGAAAGCCACTTAGGATCACTTGCGATAGTCCCAAATTAGCCCGAGCTGATTTGTGCTGGAAGACAACCTGCCAGTTCTTTAGGAAAGCAAAACAACAGCACCATAAGCTGTGAGCTCTCCAAATGGAGACCTCCCCACGTGTCTTGTTTCAGCCTTGTCAGACAAGCTACAGAGCTCCTTAACTGTTGCTCTCTGTAACTGCCTGGAAACCGGCAGAAACCGCCCATATGGGGACGGCGACAAAGCTGTCAGAGCTGCCTGTTGCGCTCACATACACCCCAAAGAACCGTCTGCTCTAACCAAATTAGAGAGCGATTTCAGCTTTTCGTTTCAGTTCCCTTGTAGCCACTTCAGGAATAAAGCAGTGAGGCTACAACTGCGCACAGACACAGGCCGAGGAGGCGCGCCTCAGCGCGGTATTGCACCAGCACAGAAGCAGACCGGCTCTCAAAGCACTGCACCCACCAGCGAGGCTCTGGGCGCCCCTCCGGCCCAAGCTGCACGCACAGCCGTGCGCTCTGCGCTCCATTTGTAATGGAAACGGGTGGCACCACTTCGGGAGTTTAGGCCGATTAAGTAGAGCGCCTGTTTTTCAGTAATACATAGGAAACACAGGAGTAATTTATGCTCACACAGCACCACTATAAACAAAGAGTAATTCAATTTAAACCAATCAAATGTATGAGTTTGCATCTGGGATGTGGAATTCATTTACTGCAAGCTCTGCAGTTTATTTCTCAAGTAAAATCCAGACCCCGTTAAAGTCAATAGGCATTTCAGCACGCCCTACATTTTAGCCTTGTGATGTGTGCTTGCACAGCAGAGCAAAAGAGGAAAACAGGAGATCGATTAATTTTTTTTAGTTCCGTATTTTCTGCTAAGGCTCTCAGGAGCTTGGAGAAAGAGACGTTTTTAGGCACTGCTGATTTTTAAATGTTGCTTCCTAGGCCCAACGTTCCTAGGCCCAACGCAGCATCTCGCTGCTGCGCTGGGGAAGGAGGTGCTCTTGGTTAAGCCAAAGCCTGGGCTCCCCTGGGCCTCGTGCTCTAAGGACTCCCACAGGTGGGGAAATCTCAGCACATGTCCCCAAAGAGCAACGGGAAGAAGAAGCTGCCCCCAGAGGAACTGCCAGGACTGCCTGTCCACCCCAGTTTCCACAGGCCGGGAGATGATGGGGCTTAGGCCTTTCCAAACAGGCGGACGCCCCCTTCCCACCGCCTGGATTCGGCACCGGCTGCTGCTGTTGCTCCCTGGCAGTGTGTGCCCTGAGTGGCACCATGGAAGCAAAGAGGAGATGGAAGTGCCAGCCTTGCCCGAGGTGGCTCTGCTGGACTGAAGGACACGGAGAAGCTCCCATCAAGGCACTTTTGTTGGGAACAAGCAACACAGCATGCACGTCCCGTGCCTGCCTGGGGCTGCTCGCTGACACACAGCCAGTGTGCAAGAACTGAAAATGCTCCTTCCTCCTCAGGCAACTCCAGCGCCTTCGGAGTCTGCCATATAGGCAGTTCTACACTGAAAGCACTGGAAAAGCTGGTATCATGCAGAACACGCCCCGGGGAAGCCATTCCTGAAGCTAAGCGACTTCTTACAAATTTCATCTACAACTTGATATGTCTTTCTCTTGAAACGTCTTGCGGCCAGTTAGGGCAGGAAAACACAGAGATCGACTTTAACATCTTCACTTTCTCCTTCTACCCCAGCACTCCTTGAGGGCATCAGTGAAGCTAATTAGCACCCATCAGCAGAAGGGAGGGCGCGAGGACCTGACCCTCTCTACGCAGCAAAACAGCTGACTTTCCCAACTGTTTTCTTCCTTTATTTCGCATTTCAGTTTGCTTCTTGGAGAGCTCGCACGCTTCTATCCAAGCAGCCAACAGGCCTCTAAGCCGGAGTTCCTGGGTCAAGCCCTCAGGTGACCCACTGAGATCACGTTTGATCCCAAAGCTCTTCCCAGTGTCAGACTGCAGGGCTACACTATTCCTAAAGGGATCCGCCAGAATTTAGCCATGACACAGAAACACAGACGGAGCCTTCGCTTGCTGAGGAGAGCAGGTAGAATCCGCTGTCACCGGCAGCGTGGGGAAAGATGGCTGCAAGCTCATGAGAAGGCACAAAAGTCAGAGAAAAATGCATCAGCATGTGCAAAATTGACAGCAGAATCACATGCACTGCAAACTCATCCCTTCCTGGACTTCCTGGAAATTTAGCTGCAACCAAAGTGCCAAGTCACAAAAATTTTAATTTTTGCAGAGAAAGAGCTTGAACGACAGTTAACACTTTCCAGCAAATAGGCCTATATACTAATCCTGGCTATAAAAACTGCCACGAACAGCAAACAGTTGGCCTTAGTTTATTGCCCTACAGTAAAGTCTATCTTGGAACAAACAGCTTTTCAAAGATAGGAGTTTCAGGGACTTTCAAAGCTTTCAAAGCAGGTTGGCCAGACATTCTACACTAAACGCAGCAGTGCATTTCAGTGCAACCCCCGAATCTTGTTAGCTAGGAAAAAAATGCTTGATAGAAAGTTGTAAGTCATCAGCTCTGAAGCTGAGATCAACTCTAAGCAGACAAACTGAATTAAGGAAAGCCTCCAAAGGCATATAAGGGAGACACTGTCTTTTCTTTCGTGTCTATTTTTGTTTGCCTGTCTTCTCCCAGCTGTTACTTCTCTTTATATCATGTAAATGTCTGATAAGCCCTGTATTATTTGACATATTTTCCCCTTTTTGCCCACCTACTCTTTCTTCTTCTGTTTGATCTTTGCCCTTGCAATATTATTTGTCCCTAGTTCCTTAGGGATTTTCTATTCCAGGTCGCTCAAAACCCAGCATGGAGGCGGTCAACAGCCAAGTGTGCCTGTGATCTTCCTGCTCCAGGAGAAGCAGGACTCTCTTTTCCCAGGCTCCCAGTGTCTCTAAGGAGGCAGAGAGAGGTGAGTCTTTACTCTTTCCTCTCCTTAAGAGAAAGGGAACAGACAGGGTTGGTCTCTAGAGAGTAGAGAGCAGGTACCAGCATCCTCTTCAGGTACCACCAGTGCTGCTCTGGCATGAGCGTTTGAGCAGGCCCAGGTCCTTCAGGCGTGTCCCTGGGGACTCCACTGCCTGGTGAATCCTCCAGCCCTTCAGTGCTGAGCGTGGACACTCTTCTGCTCACAGATGGTCACAGAAAAAACACCCAAACCACGGGGAATAGAACTACTGCTTCTTACATAATAATCTTAAAAATGAAGCAGTTGGAGCTGCAAGAAATCAGCCATACGACTTGACCTCTAGCCTGTTGCTTTCCAAAACAGTTTGAGCTTCGGTGCTGAGCAGAGCAGCCCCATCTTCGAGCAGGAATCAGGACCAGCAATTTTCAATGGAAGAAAGTTCTTGAAAAGTCCTACTTTCTGCCTCCTAGAGCATCAGACAACAGCAAACACAGGTACAGAAAGAAGGGGACACTGCGAGGCTTTGTATTGTGCTCCTATGGGACAGCAACAGACTGGTCTTCTACACTCACAGTCTATTCATATCTCTCACCACACAGCCGCACATGAGGAACACCTGTAGGCTAGCATCACTCCTAATAACATAAGGCCAATGCGTTCATGGCACGGATGTCAAGCGGTGCATGTTATGAAATGGGACACCACACAGGAGCCTCAGAGAAGAGGGCAGAGCAGAAACATCTTGCAGTTGGGACGGGATTCAGCTGCAGTGGCAGCGCGGTGTGACAGGGCAGTGCCACCCCTGGGATCCACAGAGACATTGCCTGGCACCCGTGAGGGGCTCTGAGTACAATCGCTGTGGCACTGCCTGCTGCAGGACAGGCACAACCGAGGATCCAAAGACTGCCCAGAGATGGAAACCCATGGTTTCAAAAATAGGACATGCCTGGATTCTTTGAAGCTCAGAACACAGCTTTAAACACAGGCTTATTATTTCCCTCTTCATCTGTAATTACTATTTTTAATGGAATATTGTAATTTATTTTTAAAAAACTTGCCACCTTGTGAAAATAGCTGAATCCATAGGAACCCTTCAGAAACTTTAGTATCTAAATGGTCTTGAAACGTTCCAGAGAGAGCACTTCCTCTTTGCAACTATCATTCATTCAATACTTGTTTTTATCTTCCAGAAAGTAGCGCTGCATTTTTTCCTGGTGTGATGCATGCCTTTGAGTGACTGCCTTTGAGAGGAGGATGATTTTGTGGTTAAAAATGCTGTCTGGAACTCCGAAGAGCTGCATTTCTGTTATGCTTCTACTATAGCTGATCTTAGTGATGTTGGACAAACCATTTGATCTTTCCTTGGCCCATTATCCCCACTCTAAACTCAAGAAAATAGTATTTCCATACTTCATAGAAGAGTTATGAGGATAAATTAATTTATATTTATGAGATACTAAAAGGATTCTGATGAATACCGTAAAAAGCCTGACTTACAAATAAAACACTCTGTGTTCTGGTTTTCCACTGATACAGCTCTTTTTCTCTGCTTCTTAAAGCAAGGACATCAGAGTAATATTTTACACTTGTGACACTCCTGATTTTGCCTCAGAATAATCAGTTCTTGTACAGTGCAGTTGCAACGATTATTTTTATGAGTGATGCACTACATGTACCATTTTCAGTGTCCTTTATGGCCAAACAGAACTAGAGAGTTTCCTGCAAGCTTTGTTCCTGAAGCTGGCACAAGGCAGCAGGCCTGCAGCCACTGAGGCTCGGCACCTTGCCACCCGGCACGGCGGCAGCACAGCCTGCTCCCTGGGATTCCCAGCCAGGCCTGGGAAAGGAGGGAGCACAGCGGGATTCAGGAAATAGGGATTTGCCTCCTTACTCCATCTGCAGCACAGAGGTTTGTGGGGCAACCCTCTGGCTTGTTTCAATCTGAGGGTGACACCCAACAAATAGGCAAAGCAAGCAGAGGGTCTCAGAGCAGAACCTCAAAAACTAAGTTCATCTTCCACGTTTGTCCTCACACAGGTAGCGAGGTTTAAGCATTTATTGGTTTAAGCATTTTATTGCCATACAAAAGAGAAAATGTTTAGCGGGCTTTTTGAGGGCAATATGAGTGAGTGCCTCCTGGTAACTCCGGCAAGAGCCGCTCTGCATCCCTAAAGGTGGGACTGTCCCTCTGGGACACAAGCGGTCTTGCTGCTGGACTTGCTTAACGAGCACAACCCGGGCAGTGCTTGGCTCGAGCCAAGTTTCTCTGGGTCTTGTCAGAGGGCACTGGCTACCAACCCCACCTGGGAGCAACCTGCTATCTAGAAACAAAGTAGAATTTTAACACTAGCTTTGCAAAGGAAATTCTGTGTTCAAGTTAAGTTTCTTTAGTTTACAGAAATAATTTATTTCCAAATATATAGAGAATTATATGGAATTATATGGAAATGAGTCATGCTACTTTAGAATTTACATAGTAAGTAAAAGCTTCTGAAACATGCAGGGAAAGCTCTTATATAAAGCAGCTTTAAAACAATTTCATTAAAAAAAAAGCAATTCTAACTCTTTTCCTACACTAGAGCAGTATTCGGAATAACAGGAAGCTGAGCGATACTGTGCAGACAGGAAGGTTGTTTAAGTAAGCAGAGGAATCGAATTTGATTATCCTCCCCTGCTAACACAACAGAGTGGGATGAGAAAGACCTAGGAAAGCATTTTAAGACATATACTGCCACTTGCAGGTCAAAGTCAGCCAGCTACACAGGAAAGGAGAGCTGCAAACACACACATCCGCATGGGATGCAGGGCCTCGCTGGGACGTCACGTCACGCAGGCACTCCGGAGGTTTGCACCCAACTTGCCCTCCGGCCAAGGAGCGAGTGCTCTGCTGCAAGCTGCCAAGGCGGCGCCCTGGGCTACTGGTGGCAGTGCAGGGAGCCCTGGTTTGTACGAGACAGACCCTCCGGATGCGCGGCTGCCTCTGAAGAGCAGGCGGCTCCGGCCTGGCTTGGCTGGTGTGCAGCTTTCCCCAGGCGCCTTTCTCTGGGATTTTTCAATTCTTGGGCTTCTTCCTTGAAACATGGCTGTCCATGAGGAGCAGCTGAAGGGCTGCTCTGCAGCTCGGGCTTGTCCCTCCTGCCTTCCCTTTGCAGGGGAGAGGTCCTCAGAGATGTGGCCAGCCCAGGTTCGCCTTTTGAGGCACCTAGGGGCTGCAGGGCAGCTGCAGGTTTGACCCCGGCCCCAGGGAGAGCAACAGTCCAGGCTGCCCAGATCTCTTGTGGGTGCTATGTGCAGATGTGGGGCAGGGGACTGGCAGGCAGCGAGGAAGAGGAGGGCAGGACAGGGGACATTCCCAGCAAACCACCATGCTGGAGCCTCCCCAGGAGCACACAAAAACGTCAGGAAGCGGCAGAGCCAGGGCAGTGCCCTGCAGTGTGTCCTACTTGGCACCGTCCCCTTGCAGCCGTCCCACCAGGTTTCACCTCGCGCTGGGCTTTACAACTGCTCGCTGTTTTGGAAGGAAGGGTGATCCCTAGGGGCTCCTCAGCTCTTCTGGCCCTCAGCAATAAAATACTGCAGTACTTTCTTCAAATTCTTCATTGCAATATATATTGGAAGAGAATTCAAAGACTTTCTGCTATTCCAAGCGGAGGCAGGGAGAAGAAATCTCTGAGTTTACCAAGACATTTGTAAGAGGGAAAAAGATGACATTTGGCAGCAGGGGTACATTCTTGATGACATTTTAAATTAATAATTCATCAATGGAGCCTGAATTACACAGGAAATTTTTATATCACTGCACAGCCATATTATGCTTGCATGACTTCAACACAGTAAAATCCAAGGAATAGTTTTGGTGGCTGCAAAATACAAAAGAACTAATAAGTGTGAGACTGCCAAGGCACATGAATTGCTGCGGTCGGCGCAGCGACCACGCACACCACCTCTTCAGCAGCGGGGCGATAGCCCGGGACGTGTCATCCACGTCACGCCCGGCCTGCAAGGGACAAAGCAGAGCCTTGCGGGCACCGAGTGCCTCTGGCGTTTGCCCCCGGGTGCAAGGGCAGCCTCACCGCGCTGCAGGGGAGACACAGACACGCCTGCTGCTTCCATCAAGTGTTCTGAACAGCTGAGCCAACAGAGAGCTTAAATAATGGTCATCACTCAATGAGACAGAAGTGAGAAAAACGGCTGTGGAGCTGGTTTGCAGCCTGAGTGGGAACTCCGCTGAGAGAGGCTGAACTTACAACAAACAAGTGAGTACATTACATGCTCATGCATATAGCATTAACTTGGCAAGTCGAGACATTGTGAATCTCCAAATTTTTCTTTGTTTATTCTGACTGTAGGTTAGAATTTTTATTTCCAACTATTTTGGTGGCTATATATTGGCATATATGCAACATCTTATGTAATAATAACCTAAATTTGAGGTCTCCATCATTTTCTACTACTAGATCTTCTAGAAAAAAAGCATATAAGTATGTTACCATCAATTTATTAAAGGCTCAAAAAAATCTAATTGCAAATGAAAAGTATACTTGAATTTTAAAAGCTTGTATGTTTTTGAGCTAGATTTTACCTGTATTTCCATGTGAATCATCTCCTCAAAGGCCTAGGCACCTGTCACTTGGGCAACTACTGGCAATGCCAGGGCACCCTGAACAGCTCTGCAGCGAGGTGCTGTGCGCAGCCGGGCTGTTTGTAACACGCTATTGAAGAGGGACACAAGCAATGTAAACGTAGCTTTTTTGCACACCCCAAAATGCCATTAATGACCTTTGGTTGCTTTAAGATACCTCAGAACATGTCCGGTTTAATGCTGCAGGCATCAGAAAATGGCATCTGATTTCCATGACCAAAGGGTGTGGGAAAACTGCAGCACGGTCAATTAAACCAAACCTTTCTCTGTAACCTGAGTGCAGGTTTTCTTCTTGGAGCGTGGGTGAGCAACTTAATTCTCTGGACTCCTGATTTACTGAAATTGATTTTTGCATTCCTCTTCTGTTTAGCTTCATCCTATATTTACTGATTTGGGGTCTAAATATCAGATGACATCAATGCTGACCCTACATATGAACTAAAAAGAAAATCTTTCCAAGTAAAAAACTTCCTGAGGATTTTGACTTCAAAAATGCAATACTATTGAAGACATTTTAAGAGGGTAAGAAAAGCCCCGAACACCTAGAATTCTTCTATCAAGTCCTTAAACTGCTACTATAAATCAAGTACGACCAAATCAGAAGAAGGCAACTTCTAAGGTTTCAGACAGCAATTGCCCTGTGTTTTTGAAAAATGACTTCTGTGCTTCTCCATTTGGGCCCAGTCACATTTGCCTTGTGCTCAGGCCACACTTCCAGCTCCCTGGTCTGATATGGGAAAGAGGAGCCTGCAAACCTCTCCGGACACGCCAAGCGCCCTGCGCAGGGCTCCTCCTCGCGCCTTGCTGCCCCCTCAGGCCAGTCATTGCCCATCCCTAGCAGATCCGCTGCACGGAAAGCTCCGTGTGCAGAGACTGCCTGCGCGCTGGGGCCAGCTGAGCCCCGCGGTGCGACGCTCCATGTCGCCGGGTTTGGTGTCGGGGTCATCTGCCACGGGCTGCAGCACGGCAGAGGCCTGCTCTGCACAGAGCAGGGCATTTGTCAGGCAGCGTTGGGCAGAGGCTGCTCTGCAGTCCCAGGAGACACTGCTGTAAGAACAAACTGACCCTCCGGAAATATGTTTGGAAATTTCTTAATCCATGTTCAAGTCACAGCTATCGCACAGCCTCATTTGGAAGCTTAGGGAAATACTCATCTGAAGCCCCACTGATTAAGATTCTTGTGTGGGATATGAGAGATGTGAGAACTTGGCGCTGGGGTTCTCCCATCCCAGGAAGTGCCTGGAGCTGTCCATCCTGTCTGCAGAGGAGAACGGTTCGTAGAAAACACTGTCAGAGGCGCCAGTACAGGGAACAAAAGCTGAAAACTCTGTGGATGGAGGGGAAAAAAGTGGCACCCAGTGCCACAACCCTGCTGCAGGAGGCAGGCCGCGTGCTCTCCGGTGCTGCTCCTGCAGTGCACTTCCCCCCGCCACTAACACGTGCTACTGCTGCCCCCACACACACTCACCCACACGGATCTCCAGCGCAGGCCCCAGGTAGGTACCATACAGAGCAGCAAAGATGACATTTCAAAAACAGGAAGAAATGCAGAGGAGATCCTAATGCCAGCAAGTTTCAGTTTAAATGGAGGAAGAACACGAACTAAGACACTGCATCTCTCTCCACACTTTTCTTGAAGTCGGAGCGGGACTTAAAGGTTAGGTCCATATTCTAACTTAAACATGTGTCCAGATTGCATAAACCCGTGACCAGGAGACAGTACAGATACAAATAGCACTTACATTGGGAAAATAAATTCAGTTCTGAAGGAACATTTTAAAATACCAATAAAATAGGGTACTAATGTGAACATGCCCACAAATGAGAAATGTCTTAACTGAGGAGAAGTGTTTCAGAGGCAGTTCTTACGAGCAATACACAATTTGGTGAGCACTATTTAATGATAAAAACACAGTGATGCTTGAAAGTGCAACTACTAAGAAGAAAGAAACAAATCTGATGGTGTTGCACTGGTAACAGCAAGAACAGGCTAAGTCAAATACTTTATGTTATGTACAGAAGAGAACTAATGATGTGCTCACTTCTAATGACTGGAATGAGGTAACTGCATCTATTAAGGGAAAGGACCATGGAAGGAAGGAAACCACTAAGCATTCAGGGTCAAGAAGCAGCTTCATCCTTGTCTGTATTTAATGCAAAGTTGTTTTTCACAGTTCAGATATTCACTTTCTGGACATCTTGAAGACCACGATTAGGAATGGGGAAAAATCCTTAAGAGCGTCATTTTAAATGGTGGCAAGTTAAACTGGAATGATAGAGTATCTGAATTTACTGCAAATGTTGGCACAAAATAAAACTCTATTTAAAGGAGAATGTTTTTTCTCGGGTAGCTTAGTGCCAAAGAAGCATTCACAGCTGATTTCTATCATACCTCCCGCCTTAGGAGCACAGCTAAAGCAAGGTATTTTGATAACTTTGACCTATCCAATTAAAAATCTCATGGAAGTATTTCAAAGCAAGAGGAAAATCAGCTGAGTAAGGAGCTCAGGACTAAACAGAGTCATCAATTCAGAAGGATGCAGTGCTGGTTTTATTTCAGATCTCACAGGCATTAGTGCATTACATTGTGCCCCCCAGCTTCTGCCAGCAGGTTTGTGTATAAATCTGCAGCCTTTCCAGTGACAAGGCTGGAATTTCACTAAGTACACTTGAAAGTTTCCAAAGCCAGAGCAAACCTAACATTAGTGTTAAAACGAAAAATGAAAGCAGGCCAGGACAAGCACGGCCAGCTCTGAGCAGCGGTCTCTGCGCCGGCTGCCCAAGAGGCCCCGAAGGGCAGAGCTCCCCCGCGCTCCCCGGGCACTGGGGTCCCTGCAGGCAGCTCCCCCTGAGCCCTGCCGCGCTCAGCTCCGGGGCGCCGCGGCACCGAGCGGCTCCGCGCGGCACCGAGCGGCCCAGCCGCAAGGACAGGCAGACGTCCCGCTGCCCCGTCCCGCCTGGCACCCAGCGCCTTCTCTCTCAGGCACTGCTTTTGAGGCCCCAAGTGTTCAGCTCCTTAGGGAACAGAACGATGTCCCATTTATTTTGCACTTTACATTTTTAAACCTTATATTAATGTATTCTTGTTACTTGGCCAGTTAAATGAGTGTGTGACTATTATAAGTCAACAGCTCAGAAGCCTGGGGTCTAATACTTCATATAAATTCTGGCATCACTCAATTTCCTCAGCAATGTGTTCTCACAGTTGAGTGAAATTCCAGGGGGAAAAGAAGTGTATCCATATATTAATGGGATATGGGAAATGCCAACTCTGCCTCTGACAAAGTTTCCTTAAGCAGATGTATAATTTCTCTCATTAGCAAACTGAAGTGGCATGCATTTTCTGTTATAGATGCAAATGTAACATTTGTATGGATCAGTAAATACTTTTCCACTGCAGTGTAAACAGACTTGACAGTTTAAATCTGTCAGGAATTGCAGCGATAATTATGCAAATGCTATACAATACTAAAGGAAAGCAGTTTCTTAAATATTCATGTAGGAATACTTATGCTGCCATTATTATAGCAAGATAGATTGGATTAAAAATGTACTGACCATAAAATATCTACGACATCTATATTCTGCATGAGCAGCAAGGAAAAACCCAGCACCTTCCTTTGTAATAGTGACCACAATAATTACCACAAATCATTAATCTGCTCCAGGGCTCTGCCTGTGTAGCCCATCCTCAAGGGCTCCAAGTATGCGCTAGAGCATGTAGACTTCCAGAATACACCAGGATGTCACTACTGCTCCATCACACAGAGTTATTTCAGGACATGCTCACTTTCCTAACTGCAAGGAAACTCTTAACTATGATAAAAGCCTCTTGTTCCTCCTGGGCATTTTAGAGAATTCAGGAGAACTCTCATCTCATTTACCTGGCTGCAGATTAACAACACTCCTATTCTCTTCAAGGGAATTTCATATCAAAAAACCTGCACAGCACAGAGGGTGCTGAACTCCACACAAGTGTTTGAATGGATCTGGTATCGTAAGAGCACATTAGAATGGACCTTTGAGAATAGCCCTTTCAGATGATCACTTACTACATGACCATCAGGTGCAGGCTGGTACTGGACACAGCACGAACTACTTACAGTAAGGAAAACTCCACTGTCAGTCCATCTTCAAACTGGGAATAAACAGGGAGACAAAAGAGCTCCACTCAGCCCCCTAGGACAAGGGATCCTTGGCAGAATGAAGGATTCCTGGCATTGCTACAAAAAAAGTAGCCTCTGGCCTGGTCACATTTTTGCTTTGATGAAAGCCTATTCCAGAGCAGAAAAATATTCTTTGTTTCACAGCAAGAAACCAACGCACAAACACAGCCATCTCTACTATCCTGAGAGGCTTTAATGCAGCACCGAACCCCTTTCTTCTCAAGCAGGGCATCTGGGTTGTAATTACTAGCAAGAATGGGAAGAATTATGGATCATCCCCCCAGCCAGAAGACTAAGGAACATACCAAAGTTAGCTGACCTGTGTTTAAAACCCCTGGAAGTTTTCTCATTTGGAGTGTCTTAGGAAAGGCCTGTTAGTAAAATTTGTTGCTAGGAAGGAATGTTCTGGTAATTATTCAAACCTTTGAATCTGTTAAGAGTCTCCTAAGTCTCTTCTGTTTTATAGGCCAAAGGTTACAATAAGAAAAAGTTCCCATTAAGATAAAATTCATAGGAATCATAGAGGTTGATGAAACAAGTCAAAAGAGAAGGGATGAGGTTAAAATAGTCTTTTCATCTTAGCTTGGAGAGATTTTACAAAATTTTCAAGATAAAATATCTTTTGTTGTCCAGATCATTTTCAGTTCAAGGGCCTGTAAGAAGAGGGTAAGGCAATATTAAATCTTCCATTCCAGTGTCTTTTTCTACATACATGACAAGAAGAAAATTCTTTATGTCATCTCTGAATTTACGACTAGTAACACAAGGAAAAGAAGCCCAGTTCTGGGCTCCTCATTAGGAGAGAGACATGCAGCTACCGGACAGAGTCCAGCGCAGCCCATCCATGCAGATGATCAGGGGCCTGGAGCATCTCCATTATGAGGAAAGGCTGAGAGAGCTGGGCCTGTTCAGCCTGAAGCAGAGAAAACCTACAGAGATCTCATCAGTGTATACAAATATCTTAACGGAAACTGTTAAGAACACAGGCCAGACTATTTTCAGTAGCAGCCAGCAACAGGGCAAGAGGCATCGGCCACAAACTCAAGCATAGGGAGATCCATCTGAACATGGAAACACTTCTTGCCTGTGAGGCTGACAGGGCACTGGGACAGGCTGCCCAGAGAAGTTGTGCAGTCTCCATCCCTGGAGATACTCAAAGCCGCCTGGACACCATCCTGTGCCACATTCTTTAGGTGACTCCACTTGTGCAGGGGAGTTGGACTAGATGATCTCTAGAGGTCCCTTCCGATCTCAACCATTCTGTGAACTGAGAGTTTAAATGATGTTAAAATTATTTTTTTGCAGATGAAATATGCAATTTGGAGACATATGAGGCTCCCGCAGTTAAAGCAGCTTGAATATGTACAGTACAGACCTGCCTGAGCAAGGGTTTGACTCATTCTCTTGAAGCCATTGTGACTACTGTAGCTGAATTTTTGGAAACTTGGAAAAAACAGTGACAATGTGCCATTAGTTGTTGGCTTCTCCCCAATGTCCCAAGGGCCTTGTTCTTTCCTAGCAAAGGCACGGTACTACCTGTTTTGGCGGGATCCCACTGTAACTTCCTTCCATCTGAGATACCTACTAGAGATGTAGAAGATGAGCAGCTGATAACGCTCCCTTTGAAAATAAGGAGAATATTTTCCACTGAGGTCCTTGGAAATACAAACAAAAATATTTACCTGTAATTTGTTCTCTGACCCTTCCATCTCACTACAACCAGGCCTCTGGCCTTTTACATCAACGTGCTGTTGACAGGAAGAGGCCTTGCCTCTATGCCAAGCCAATGCCACATGGAAGGAGCTGTACACCAAGGATGTGAATGCCACTTAGATAAGCTGGGCCTTAGGCTGGGAAATCAGAGTTCAAGAAAAAGAAAAGTGGTTTGGCGAAGAAATAGACCCTAGTCTCAGAACACTTTCTGCAGTCCTCCTCTTTTATCTAAATTAGCCTTCGCCGGAGAAAGTTGGTTAAAGGTTGTCATACTACAGGAAAAATAATTTTAAAAAATCAAGGAGGTGGCATTATCTTTACTACATTAGTCCTGTTAATGATTATCTCCTTACCAACTGATCTCAGCAGCAAATTACAGAACAGATCTCCAGTTTCTCATCTGAACTCACCATTCCCTCTGTATTTCTTAAGAGTTGTCATAGTGGGTTCTTCCTGAACTGCCTTAAGCTACAGATTTTATGGGTCCTTACAGGTTATGTAAGACTAACCTGCACTCACGACAACACTGATCTTTAACACATGAACATCTAAGAAGGTACAGGACATACTCTAACTATTTAAACTTTGTGTTTTAAACACAGACTATATTTTTCAAAACCCAAGATTAATAATTAGATTTTTTCTAATACAAGATTGTTCTATTTAAATAATATTTGGCTTAGGTAGTACAGAAAATTGATTTCAGACTGTGAGTATATACTTTACTTTGTAGCATGTAGGCACTGCTTTGCTGTGTGCTGCAAATTTATCTGTAGTTATTGCACGGTCAGAACACTCAAAGAATCTAATAATAAGCATGAGCGTGTGCTACTGTACAAATGCAAACCTCTGCTTCCTGTGGACTTACTTGTTTGGATTCAAGATTCCCGTGTGGATTCAAAGTGACCATGTCCCCTCAGCTGGTGGCAGAAGAGGAGATGGGGCAGTGTTTGATAGGAACACATGTAACAGGCCAGGGCAAAGGGCTCCCTCCCCTTTGCACCCCAATCCACTCCAGGCGGGAGGCTGCCCTAGCCCCCCATCAGCCACACCAGCAAACGGTACCCAAGGCTCATAATCTGTCCCCAAAACCATCATATCTATGAAAACAGATCCCTTAAATAAATACACAGACACCTATCCGGGCACTTGCCATGTTAAAAAACAAAGATTACAATGTAAGGGTTATGTACAGCTAAGATACTAGTTCCCTGGATTTGGACCAGGAAGCACACTGTTGCATTAATTACCCAAGTAACTAAGCGTAACTGGAACATCCTAGCACAGTTCCAAGATAGCTGAGCATTCATAACAGCTATGAAGCCTTGTCAGTCAGATGCATCGAAAGAGAGGACCTAGATCGCAGAGCAGCTCAAGGAAACAGGCATGCTCTTACGCACACAGACGCTGATGCACACAAACGTGGTGCAAACAGGATTTCCCTTGCTCCAGCAGGCTTGCATATACAAAGAACCAGACTGCCTTTTTTTGCCATCGAAAAGAGAGATAGAAAGAGCAATATCTTAGGTGACTGC
>NW_010578563.1:63917-90056 GCF_000705375.1 Tinamus guttatus | reverse complement strand
GATGCCCTTTTTTTGGAGGAGGAAGTCGATGGACAGAGGCAGAATCTATCTCTACGCTCCTGTCAGAAAGCCCCGTTGCTCCCATGTGGGAGCTGCTCTGCCTTGGGAGCTCAAACCTAGCAGGGAGCAGCCATTCTGCTCACTTTTCGGGTGCTGCAGAAGGGTGCTATCACATGCTGTGACAGAAATGGTGAGATTTGTTGCTTGAGCTATAATTCCGTAAGTGTGAATGCTTTTCAGTGCTAATTTTGACTTGGAGACCAAAGACTAATTTTAACTTAAAGCCTCGATTCTCTGTGCTGCGGAATTAAAGCTAGGATACATTCAAGGGACATTATAAATACAGTGTGCCTATCCTAACTGTTTGCTTTCTATTTTGAGCTTGTAGTAAGTATTCAATGGAGTGATTCCTTTTGTAAGGGGATGTTGACTTTTTTGCGAGTTATAATTGAAATTGAGAGATTGCAAACTGTAACTTTGTCTTAGGTGCGTGGTTATGCTGTCTGTTGAAAGAAAGAATGGCCCAGAAAACCATGTCTGGTACTGCAGATTTTGTATATATTTTAAGGTCTGCAAGGGCAGGCAGTATATCAAAGCTGCTGAATAGCAAATGAATCACTTATGTATTTGCTATGAAACTATTGAAGATAGGCACAAACTGTTTGGTGTTTATGCAGTGGCAATAGCCCATATTTTTCTTTTAAACAAACAGGAGAGAATCAGAATAATCTTAATGATATGACAAATACACACTATTTTTCTTCTTTAGAGCCTTGTCAGCTTTTTCAGAAATATAGTTTTTTTGATTTGGATTAAGGGCTAGGAAGAGAGCCAGGAGAAACTGCTATCTTCTCATTTCTCCCTGTCCTGAGTTTGACTATGATTAGTCAAAGCATCTTAGGGATAGTTACAAAAGCAGTTTTTTTTGTTTGTGTTTTTTAAAATTTTATTATTGTAAATTGTTCATAAAAATAAATGTGGGATTCAGGCTCATGAATGGACATACTGCAAATCTGACGAATTATGCTGGTGCAGCCAGCAGAAGAGACATTTGGCGTGAGACCTGTCAAATTTGCTTAGATTTTGAATTTTGAGTATCCAATGTATAATACATTCCTGCAATTTGCTTAGATTTTGAATTTTGAGTATAATACATTCCTGCGATAGAGAGCTTATTAAAAACCTATTGGAGAGAAGGCATATGCATTAAAACATCCTCAAAAGAATTTTGAACAATGAATGCATTTATGGAAAACATGTTCTGTTTCTAGGCAATTCTTGTTGAGTAATAAGTGCTAAATTTGACTTAATTGCTCACTATTATTATTTCTCGCTGTTTCATGTGGTAAACCCATTGAAAATGACCTAATTTTGTGAATTGGGGATTAAGTAAAAAGAAAATGAAATAACAAGTATGGTTTATACTATTGTGCACTGAGAAATGTATTCTAATGCCCTTTATAAAACAAAGATTACGCCAAAATACCTTGGTAAATCTTTTCTGAAAAATAGAGAGATTCTAATGTATTGTGTTCGTATGAGGTAGGCTGGAACTGTGCAGTCAGTGTGTGAAACCAGTGTGAGAGTTTGAATCTTGCTCTGATTTTGTGCCAAAGGCACCTCTTTTGATTTGGCTCTAAATGAGTGTCTTACCATTAGTGCTCAAGAAACAAAGGAGCCAGGTGTGAGATGAGCTGTATTGCTCTTCTGAACTGCCCTGTGGGCCAGAGAAACCCAAGTGCCTTAACCAACTGGTTAGTTTAGACTTCAAAATAGACCTTCCGGCGTTTTATGCGGTATGGTTAAAAAGAAGACTTTTTTCTTAGGTGGTGAATATATTCATAACTGCTTTATTAAGCCTTTGAGAAATCTGAACTGCGCATGTGGAATGGCATGTCCAGGCTATGGAAAAGAGATAATGTTAGGCAACAATATGTTGCCTAATTTGCCAAGTTCTATTCATGAGAAATGGTTTACTTATTACCATACCTGAGCAAAGCGAAGCACATACTCAGAAAGGAAAATGGACTGATCACATCCTTGTCTTGTACTTAAGACTTCTTATATAAATGTTTTCCTCTTTTATTATTCCTTCTTTTGGAAATGCATGAAATGTTCCTGAAGTTTAATGTAATGTCTTAATATGGAGAAATAAAGCATATTCATTACTTCATCCTTTTCCTAGGGTGAGGAGCGCATACTGTGTAATGTGTTGTTGGAGCGTTGCTGCTTTTTAAGTAATGCATATGATTTATGCTAGAGAGGATTCAAAGAAATGCATCTTGCATTTGAAGAAGAAATTGATGGGTGTATGGCAGCTGTTAGCTCCTGGCACAGGTCATTCTGCAGCCAAAGATGAGCAGGGCTCTGTCTGGATTTGATGCATTTTGCTGTGGAAAACTTGTTGTGTCAGGGGACTGGAGTTATTGATTGTGATGGTCTTTGCCATTGAACTTCTAGATATCTTGATGTTAAGCTCCTGAGTGCCTTGAAAGGAGGAACATATAAATATGTGTCTGTATGTCTATATAAACATATAGACACACACACACATGCATGTATACATATACATCATGTTTTCAAATCCTGTATGGGCTATCACATGGGAACATGTAGAGGTGTATGCCCAAAGACAGTGTTTCATGCTTATATGCAGCTGATTATGCACTGTTGCCTTTGTACACGATCCCTGTGCACTGCTTGACATGTCAAGAGGTGCAGTTAAAAGGTGAGCTTTCAGATTAGCTATTCAGATCTGGTAAGAATGGAAAAAAGAGGTGGGGACCTACTGGGTTTGCATTTCTAAGTGCATGCACCTGCAGTTTTGATATAAATCAATGCAGTTATAATTAATGTGGTCTTTCTATTACAATTTCTGTTCATGCAATTAGAGTTGAACAATGAAGTGGAAGGGTAACCTTTATATAAGTCTTTCTTCAAGAATGGTTTCCTTCGGGAGAGTCTGAAGTCCCTATTTTTAACTCTTAGGCATAATTACTATTATGTGTAGTCTATATGGCAGCCTGCTCCTTTTACTTCACCCTTTTTTAAAAGAGTAATTGTTAGGAAAGATATCTTCTTTCTGTGTATAATTTGTTAAGACAGAGCAGCATCCATCCATAACTGAGGCAATATTGCAAAAGAAGTGAATAGGATTACAAGAAGTACTCATGAAGGATGAAATTCTAATTTTGAATTTCAAAAGCATCTATTTTTCTGAAAGTGCAGAGATTTTTGATAGGTGGCATGCTAAAGATTTGTGTTTGATTTGGAATAATCTGGGATAAATCGGAGGCATATTACAGTAATGTGCAGCTGGCATCAGTAAATTAAGAATCAGACTATGTATCTGAATCTTTAACCACAGAAAAATAACTAATCTGTTAGTGTCTTAACTTCTGGTTTATGTGTAATCTCTTATAAAAACTGGTAATATACTAACATTTTAGCTGCATTATGAAAGTATTATTGTGTATTTCTTTCACTTTATTCATTACGTATTACTGTTAAATAGCCAAATTAAGCTCAAAAAGGAGTTTGTTTTCTGTTAACTGACGTCTGTATGGGAAATTTGGTAAAAAAGTACTGTGTTTCTAGTGCTCAAGATCCACACTTCGTTTACTAGCAATGAAGTTCAAACCAGCTGCCAATTGCAGGCAGTCACGGTGTGCCTGTGCCCACAGGTTGCCCATGGAGGTTGCCCAGGCTCCACTTGGGGTGGACAAGGCCCTGAGCAACCTGCTGTGACCCCAGAGCTGACCCTACTGTGAGGAGAAGATGGGACTAGAAACCTCCTAGGTCCCTTTCAACCCAAATGACCTCCGTTGGTGTTAAGAATCAGATTCCCGTTCAGACACCGACGATGGCCTTGTAGCTGCCACCGCAATGCAACATTTTTACTGCTTTTTTTTTAAGCTATTTGCAATTAGTAGGAGGTGGTTGAACAGAACTCGTTCCTTATTTTACTAGAAAACTTTCACATAGTGGCAATTAGTCCTTTTTTGGTTTACTCATGAAGAGTTATTCCTCATGTTATTCCTCATTCAATTGATATAAACATATACTTCTTTTTTGAAATAAGAAGTCATAAGTAGTGCCCCCACTTGTTTCCCAGAGGAATATAAACACAGTCCTATTCCAAAGCATTCCTTGTTTCAAACTCTGGTTTCGTAATGTTATAGTTATAGCATAAGTCATTCAACAGGCAGACATATGAACTGGTGCTGATAGCTTTGCCCATCAGGGACAAGGAAAATAAGACTGATTTTTTTCAAATTAAAATAAAGCATTTATAAACTCAGAGTTTTTTTTTTTTTTTCCCTTACACTTTCCCTTTTACACTTACATAGCAACAGGACTCTTTTACTGAAATTTGTTTCTCCTTTTCTTTTTTCCATGAAGTTCCTAAGCTCAGTTAGGAGGTGCAAGAAATATTTTGCTTTGGCTTGCTTAAATGCATCATAAATACGTCAGAGTCTGTTAAATGGCTACATCTCCATTATAGCTGACTTATGCACCTTTCTGATTAATGCACAACAATCTAATAGATTGGAAGTTTATCATCTGGCAAGTACTTGAATGTCAAACATTTTGTATGAAAGCCTGTCTTTTAAATCACATGACAGTATTCTCTAATATTAAATCAGCATTTAAACTATTATTAATACTATATCTCTATTTCTCAGCATAACTGCTTATCTTGACTAAGTGGGATGTCCAGCCTTGTTACAAACTAGATTCAGATCATAACTGTAAGCGGAGATCTTCAAGGTTAGTGTGTAATTAATATTGATGCAGATGACAACAGTTAAAGTGAGTCCAAGATCATGTACTCACTGGGGACTGAGTTATATTTGAAAATACTGTGTTAAACTATTTCAAAATCTAGACCGAATGCAGAGAGGACAGCTCACTGCAAACCCTCTTCAGCCTTGTTGGCTATTCGTTCCAGATGTTCAGTGGGAATGGTATCTAGCATGGTGTAATATCTTTAACTTTTTTAAGGTTAAAAAACACAAAATATTGTGATGTATAAAGATAGGTTTGCATCTGTGTTTATTGCAATGCAGCTTAATAATGAAGGGAGAGACAATAAAAGGTAAAGTTGAAACTTTCTATACCTAAGTAAAATGTTCAGACAGTGATCAGAGGGACCCGAGCAGAGTTGATTCTCTGTAAGCTTCATAGAAAGCTTGCTAGCATTCTTAACAGCTTCTTAAAATTTCTGTGGGTTTTGTTTCAAAGTTGTGGACTGTAAGAAATGCTTTATCTGGGATTTGTGTGCTGAACTGTAGGTACATAATCTACTAATAGCAATGACTTATTGTTAGCAAAATTATCTTCGGAGTTTGCCAATATCTTCAAGAAGACTATGGTGTTTCCCCATGGAAATATACTCAACGTGACATGTTGGATTTCTTTGTAAGGAGTATTTCTTCACAGAAGATAGGGAATATCATCCTGTTTTTGTAAGAAACTAAACTCTGATTGACGTTCATAGGAGAAAAAGGCACTTAGTACTTTATAACAGTATCTTGCAATATCACAGTTTATGTTGTTAGAATAAAATATGACAGGATAAATTGAAGGGGATTTAGACAGTGTGTGTCATTAGCAGTTCTTGTGTAGGAAAGAGATGGTGAGCAAAGCTTAGTGCAATGAAGCCAAATCTTGGTTTCAAGAATAGCTGTTTGTAGTTCTGATGATAAAGCTGTCCAAAGAATGAAAAATCTCGTCAGAGAATACTTGACTGCTTATCAGACACTTACTGCTAGAGCGAGTAGGTTATCTAGCAATCTTCATAAGCAGACTGAAGAATTTTAAAGTGTTGATTTCAGCATCATCACTGCATAATTCAAGTCTGTTGCATCTATAGAATCAATGATTGAAATTTAAAGTACTATGATTCCTCCACAGAAGTTAATCAGGAACAGAAACTTAGGGTTGGAAATACAAAATACAGGCAATGTCTATACTTCTAGTTATGTATAAGTGCAGTGTGTTATGCTGAATACTGCAGCTGCTACATGACATTCTGTATGTAGACAATATTCAGTTTATCTTTTGGGGATGCTTGTTTACTAACTCCTTGAAGCTTGTAGATATTTTTCAATGTAAATATGCTGTAATGATGCACTAGCAGAATATTTTTCAATGTAAACATGCTGTAATGATGAACTAGCAGAATATTTGTTTAGCATGTCTACTAAGAGAGCTTACTTTTTATACAAAAAGTGGGACATACTGAATATGTTATCAAATATTTTTTAATGTCTTTATCTTAACTGCAGTAGATCTTTCTCCCAACTTACTTTTTATACAAAAAGTGGGACATGCTAAATATGTTATCAAATAATTTTTAATGTCTGAACTGCAGTAGATACCGTATCTTTCTCCCAGGTCAAACACCAAAATGCTTCAAATTGCTGGTATTTTGGTGCCTTGGATTTGAGAAGTTTTGCTATCCTGATGGATTATGTGTCTAAATCAAAATGGCATAATGTTACATACAAAACACAGCCTCCTACAGCAAACTACTTTCAGATAACTATAAGATTTAACCTGCACACACAGACAAAAGGAAATTCAGAGATGTGGTGCACACTTCTGTGTCTAAATAGTATAGCAAATGCTGTTGTTAAATTCTTTCAAATTCAGAAAAAAGAAGTGAAGTAACAGTAGAAATCTACTCTGCCATTTAAGTTGGTTGTCGTATACGTTGTATAGAATTTTGAACTTCAAATGTCAGGGCTGGTGCTGGATGTAGTAGCTGAATGCTAGCTGGCACTGCAGAGATCTCTCCTCTTCTTCCAAAGACTTTCTGGGACATTGGGAAAACTGAATAATCCTGATTCTCACTTACAAAATAGGAAGGATACTTTCATACTTCACACTGATATTGAAAAGATACTATGTGCTAGATGATGAAACGCTGAAAAATTATGCTAATCAATGGATTTTAACTTCTAAGTGTTTTGCTTTTGTGGTTTTAAATGGTAATATAAACTATAGCCATCTAGGCCTGACTTGAGCATCAATTTTTATTTATAATCTCATGAAGTCTTTGCAAAACCATTTAGAAAAGTAGACACCATAGAAGCTTTGATCAACGGATGACTTATCTACACGAATGTGTTAACAAGGTCAGGGTGATGAGGTAAGCTGAGTGCTTAGTAAAATCAAAACAGTTTACCATATGTAAGAAGAAAAAAGACAATTCAGTTGTGAGTAGTCGTGTTCCTATGGCTGCTCTCCTTACCTTTCATCTAGATAGACTGCCAAGAAGGAGAAGGGAAGCATCTATAACACAACAAATAAGGGGCTTTTGGTTTTGATTTGAGTATGAGTACCATTGCAGTGCAGGCAAATGCTAATAATTTATGCATGTATATGCTTTTGGATACTTTTTGGGGCACTTCAGCTTCTTGCCTTCACACTGCAGTGAGCACATATATATATTTTTTCTTTTGTAACAGCTGTGAAATAAGTTGTGGCTGGGAGGCATGTTCTTTACTTGAGAAAGGGGGAACGGTGCCTCTGGGGTTTCTGTGCATCGTTTGTGTGGTTTGTGAAATCGTTTTCTGCAAATACTGCTGTGCTGTATTGCAATGACTAAAGAAAGGTACAGGAACAAAACACAACTGATCCCAGCACTGTTATCTGAAACCCATTATTAAACTCATGTTTTGATTTTTTTTGTAATGCATTGTATGGCTATCCATACAATCCATATAGCAATCCATATACCAATATCACACTATGAGTGATAGATCTCATTTTGGGATAAAATGTGCCTACGCGGGTCATTTAGCAACCTTAATCTAATTTTCTATGAAAGCAATTTATAAATGTCATGATCTCTAAAGAAATGAAATTGCTTTGTATACACTTTGTTTATATGGAGCCAATACACAGCCAGAGCAATGCATGTATTGTAATTTATTAATGTTATGTCTATCACTCTTGTCCAATTTAAAGCACATTATAAAAGCAAATATTACCAACAGGGTTAACACGAATAAGAATGAAACTTTCAAAACCAATGCTCGCGTTTTGTGTATATGTCACGTACGCTGTCTTCATGCAGTTGTTTCTGCCAAACGATTGTTTAGGCTCTGGATATCTCTGTGTCTTTTCAAAGGTCAGGCAGTCTTACCTGAGCAGCTTTTGGGTGCGTTGCAGGTACATTGCCTGCATTGCTTTAAGGTCATGCAATGCTGTAACTGTCAGTAATAATTTCATTGCATATATACTGTATGTGTTTTAAATATTCATGCTATTAATCCTATGCTTTGCTATACATGCTATATAAAATGCTATAATATTACCATGGTAGTAGCCATATCTTTATAAATCTAAGTTTGTAATTCTCTTGTAACCTTTTATGGCATATTCAAAATGGGAGAGGATATAAAACACCCACTGTTTTAAGTGGTGTTATATATTAAGAATGGTATAATGCTTAGCGGACTCGTTACTTTTTCAATATTTTTCAGTTATTTAGAACTGGAATGTATTTCCATTATTGCGCCTATCAAAGTTATATATTCAGTAACTGGAAGTTTTTAGTCAATATCAGCTTTTTTTTTTCTTACTGGTATCTATCTTTCTGGTCACTTGTACTATTTGGAATTATTCATTTTAGTTCATTCCCTTAAATGCATTGTAGCACTTAAAATAATGCTAAATCTGGAATCCTCATGCATAGATAAACAACGTCAAAGCAGCTCATTTCGGTTAACAATTACATGTTGCTAATGCAATGCCATACACAGCAGAATGCTCTGAAAAATAAAAGTGTTTCTTTTCTTGTCCTGTTTCTTATGTAGCTTCAGTCACAGTTACCTTTTGGGAAAACAAAGCTATTCTGAGCATCATCTTTGCTACTGCTGTAGCCGCTACTGCTTTTTTAACATTATCATTTTTACTGTCCTGTCTGGTTAAAGCCAGGCTTTGTCACTAGCAGCCCTGATTTCTGTTTGCCCCTGCAGGCTATAAATAGTATCCCTCTGCTATTCCTTATTTTATTATTCATGAAAACCTGCAGCCCTTGCCTTTATCCACTTGCAAGCTGCTGTGTCTCTCATTCGTGCCCGTTCTTCCGAAAAAGCCTGCAGACCGCGGCGCCACACGTGCTTCCCTCTTCCCCGGCGGCTGGAGAGAAAGATCCGACGCGGCGTTGCCGGTGACTCAGTCACCCTTGCTGGTAAGAAAATGGCCAGCAATTAGGCAGCTGCACAAGCAGGGATTTCAGCGAGGCTGAAGAGATGCAGCTTAAACCTGGAGCTAGTCAGAGCGCTCCAAACTGGTAGAGCACCAGAGCACGAGCTGTTTGCTGCACTACAGAGCCAGGCGGAGAGTATGCCCGGCTTGAGACATCTATACACCAAGACCTGCTGCGTGGTGGTCCTGCTCCAAACGGGACAGGACCCCCAAGCAGGGTTTCCAAATATGCTGGGAACAGCACAGCTGATTTGGGGGGCAGCCACAAAGTCACTTTCTGTTTTTGCATGGAGTTTTCTAGATTCCTACATTTCACCTAGATGTGAGATGAGTATACCCAGTAAATGCCAAAAATGTATTTGTGTGTATGTGGGTGTGTATATAATCTTTAATGTGTCATTGGTTTCCAAAGGATAAGAGACTTTTCCATAGAAACCTTTTAATAACAAACCTAAGATTTGACATTTCTTGTCTTGTCTATAACTGTGAAACTAGAAATCTATGGTAAGATTAAAAAGGACATTTTGAAGTCTGTAACTGTGATATTAATGATTAATTCAAAACAATGCCACATTAAGGCTTCTTTTTTTGTGTGATTTTGAGGAAATACTGGTTTTGTGGGTAACAACAGATTCATTCTTACAGCTGAAATTTATGAGAAAGGAGAAAGCCTGTAATCTTTTCCCAGTTTAGGCTCTGGCTATAATATGTGATGGCAAATGCAGTTTGCACATTTCATGGCAACTGGAGCGGGGGGCAAAAAAAGAAGAGCCACATAGAAGTGGCTTGAGCTAAGGATCTGCCTTTAGACTTGACTGTGGCCATGAATGAAGATGGACAAAGCCAACAGGATTTTGTTCCAGCACTTTCTGCCATCTTAACAAGCGTACTCCATACATCTGCATCTTAACTTGCAGATAGTCAGCTCTAGTAACTTGCAGTTTTAATTAATTTGTTTTAATTTGTAGAGGCAAGGTCTCCATTAAGATGAGAAAACGTGCATACTTGCTTGCAGGTTCGTTTCTGTGCAATCCTGAACCCAAAAGTCTGTGTATCATTTTCTCTTACTTTCTCCTTTTTCCTTCCAATAATAAAAGAATTGTACTGTTCTTTAGGTTTCCTGAGGGACAGTAGCTTTTGCAGTTTTCTGTGAAAGCCAAGGATCTGTTCTCTTCTAGGAGCTAATTCCAGCTCTGAGTGTGCCAGGCAAAAGCTCTCATACTTTCATGAACTTCACTAATGAAAGCAGCAGCCCTATAGCTGTAGTGGGACGTTGTTTTTCTGGAGGATCACATAGAGAGGTTGTATGATGATCAGTTTTAAAGAGTTCTCAAAAGTACTAAGTTTTATTCAGCATTTAGCAGGGCTGGAAGGTAGGGATGCACTTAATCACATTCTATTGATTTCTTTGTTCTGACCAAATTAGGTCCTTTAAAGATTAAAAGTGCATAAAGGGAGAGATGAATTATAAAGACTCTTTGGGGCCTTAGCTATGTAAGTAAAATGGGGACATTATAGTTCAGCCTTTATTTGACACGAGGAAGTCCAACCTTCTGTAAGCCCTAGAAAGAGGAAGGTATTTTTATGGCTGTGGCTGTAGTTAGATATATAGAAAGAGTTGTAAATCCAGGTGAAAAGCCTCGTTACCAAAGGCTTCAATGATGTCAGGTCAGACATTTATCGTGGGGAGTGCTATTACGGAAGAAATTTTGTATTCCCATCTGCTTCTCTCCTTACCAGCAGCACTTGAGTCCTTCCTGCGTTTAGTTCATCTAGTTGCTTACCTCAGTTACTGAGTAACTTGTGAAGCATGACTAAAAAATGGGTGTCACGGGCATAGCGTTAGTGTCATCTGCTGTTTCCTTGTTTCTCTATGGGCACCATGAGCGATGGGGAGGAATCTCTGTGGGACGCTGTAAGAGACAGGACTAGCTATAAAGAAGTATATTCACTAGGCAACAGTTATTCTGAGGTTACTATGACAATCACTGTTTTAAAGCTGGTTGGAATTTGCTATACTTTATGCACGTGTATGTTGGAGGCACGGTGTTTCATACCCTCAAGAGAGCCCTTATTCTCAGCCTAAGGAATAAGACTTCCTTAGAAGGAATGAGAACATCAGCCCATGGACTACAATATACTGCTCTGCAGTATAAAATCCCCTTTCTGGGACTTCATGTGGATGATCTGGAAGAGGAAAATATATTAGGAGCCTGACATTTATGGCGTTCTCTATGAGGCGGGGGGGATGAACTTTGGTTTGGTCAGGGAACCGAGGGATCTATTTGCCTCTCCCAGTCAGTTATTGATAACCTCTGAGCTGTAATACACTGTATACTCTCTGCACACACAGTGTATCTTCCGGCAAACTTCCGACGTCCCTCTCTAGGCTTCAGGTCACAGTGGTGTAGAAACCAGTTGTACCAACTTTATGGCTGCCGGTAGACTCCCTTGTGGAAGGCTGCTTCATTCCTTCTGCCTGCTCCCGAAGAAGCAATGAGATCTTGAATGTGAAGAGTTAAAAAATGTGCTGCGGATGAGTAAAACAGCCAAGGGCATGTGAAACACTCATACATATGATAAAGCTGGCAGAATTAAGAATTCTGAATTGGTTTGTCATCTGTCAGATTCCTATTGTGGCTTTGAAATATTTGCTTTATCACAGCAAATATTGTTGTATTTTGTATCCACTGTGTCTAGTCAGGCACAAAGTCATTGGATTCTTTCACTATTTCCTTTATGCTCGTGCCATTATGTTGCAACCAAGCAGTCAGCTGAGTCATGGCAACATGTGATCGTCAATGGTTGAGAGCATGACACCACGTTTTGTAAATGGTTCGGGTGGTATGGTACGCTGTTATTTTAAAGCAAAAGTCTTACACTGTTTGCCAAGGACCCATCATTGTTAATGCTGAGCTTATTGCAGTTCAGTTGTTTATCAGAGCACAAACAAAATAGACTCTAATACGGAAAGTGGCCAAGCAGCTAGCACGAAAAATGAAAGGCTGAGCCTGAGATGCAAAGAGTTAAGCTTAAGAAGCCAAGTAAACCTAAGAAAATGCACCCATTTTGCTTATTCTTCCAAAAATACCCTCATTCTTCACTATATCTTCTTTTGAAAAAAATGCGGTTTTGTATCTTTTTTCTCTTAAAATTAAAAAAAAAAAAGTTGAAGATTTGCTAGGTCTTTCCCACTGGGGTATCTACTAGAACATAACTCTGCCTCTCTCAGTCCATAGTTCCCCTTCATTGTACCTCTGCTCTCAGCATCCCTGTTGCTGGCAGTCAGGTGTTGGAGATGTGTATGCTTTGAACCAGCTTCAGCAATCCTGACTTTTTCTCCCAAGAACACAAGGTTATGGGATTTTGCTGTCAAAATGGCACCCTCTGGACATGGGTTTGCCTCTGAAAGAGAAATCTATTATCCACTTACTTGTCCAGGAACTGTAAATGTTACTTAAAAAAAATTTGCTTGCCAAATCCTATGGGGCACTCATGTAATGGGGAATTCTGCAGTCTTTTATTGTTGTCTGATGCATGTTTGAAAAGCAATCACAATGGATTTAATGAAATTAACTGTCTGTCTGAAAACAAATGAATGTACAATGTATTCTAGAATCCCGATTTGCTGTTATTGTTAAGAATGTGTCAGTGTTTTTACTGCAGAGATTTTTCATATTTGATGCAAAATCATTTCCATTGGGCCAAAATTTGGTATGCTAGCTCAGTCTGTGTTTAGACATCTAAATAAATCACCTGGTTTATCAAAGTATTCATCACACTAAAGTCAACATGCAATAGAAGTAGAAAGCATTGCAGTAGGACTTTCTGGCAATCAGCACTTTTGAAAATGAGGCACTTTTGATTTAGGAAATCGACTTTAGGCAATAATGCTTTAAAATTTGTGTTTTAGTGCATAAAAATATGTGCTGCAGAGCTTTTGTATCAAGAGAACACTGTCTTAAAATAATCTACTCCACCACCAGCTACCATTTCTAAGTCTATGGATGGTTTGTCAGCGTGATGGCATGGCTCTCCTTGATGAAACATTTTAAAACTGGCTGTTTCTTTATTTGGAGTGTATCTTTTTCTATGTCTTTCTAAGCCATGTCAAGCCTTCTACATTACAGTCTGCACTGTCAAAACATTCGCAGTGTCTTGACACAGTTTTAAAGTGGGAAATCTCAGCAGCTGAATGCAGATTGAAAATGTGAGTAATGCACTTTGGGGGCTAAGAAGTTTGGGAAAGGTTGAGAGGTTTAGGTAAATACATAACTCTGAAATAGGTTCATGAAAAAAATAATGAGGAAATTCACTCGCTGACTTTGTATTTTTTTGATAGGTATGTTCCGTTTAACTTAGCAGTCTGTAAACCGTTGTTGGCCTGTGCAAAGGCTGCTGGAAGTAAACAGTTTACAGTCCTTGCTGACAGTTGCTTTAGCTCTAATGTGGCGCTGCAGAGTCCTTAAACAGTGCAAATAGTTTAAAAGAAACTCAATCTCTGTTAAACTAGTGGTTGAGACATTTAGGTAAAGAAGGGGTAGGGTAAGTTTCTGATGGGGTTTAGCAGTGATATTTAGAGATCTTTCATATAATGCTGTACAAATTGTTACCTAGAACAGACCAAAAGGGAAAAAGAGGCAAAGGAAACCATCACAGATGAGAAATGGTAGAAGGAGTAAATGCTTTGTCTGCAAAAGTATAACGGGACGGACTACCAAGCAATATGGTGATTTAGGTAACTATGAGTTGTAAAAATCAGGCTTTAATCAGGTTGAGTCTGCTTAGAAAAGGAGTGATACCATAATCATACAATCATAGAATCCTTAAGGTTGGAAGGGACCTTTAGAGATTATGCCTCATCCCTTTAGAGTCCAACCCCCCTGCACATGCAGGGTCACTTAGAGCATGTGGCACAGGATTGTGTTCAAGTGGGTTTTGAAGATGTCCAGAGAAGGAGACTGCACAACCTCTTTTGGCAACCTGTTCCAGGGCTCTGTCACCCTCACCGTCAAGAGTTTTTTCTTTAAGTTCCTGTGGAACTTTTGGTGCTTCAGTTTGTGGCCATTTTCTCTTATCCTATCACTGGCTGTCACTGAAAAGAGGCTGGCCTCATCTTCCTCACTCCCTCCCTTAAGATATTTATAGACACTGATTAGATCCCCTCTCAGCCTTCTCTTCTTTAGTCTCTCTCAGCCTCTCCTCATAGGGCAGAAGTTCCAGGCCCCTGATCATCCTTGTAGCCCTGCGCTGGACTCTCTCCAGTAGCTCCACATCCCTCTTGTATTGGGGAGCCCAGAACTGGACACAGTACTCCACATGTGGCCTCACCAGGGCTGAGTAGAGGGGCCGGATCCCCCTCCCTTGACTGTTGACAACACTCCTCCTAATGCAGGCCAGGAACCCATTGGCCTTCTTGGCCACAAGGGCACATTGCTGCCTCATAGTTAATTGCTGCCTCATGGTTAACTTAGTTAACCAGGGTTAACCAGGACTCTCAACCCCTAATCTGTACTGCCTGGGATTATTTCTCCCCAAGTGCAGGACCCTGCACTTGTCCTTATTGAACCTCATGAGGTTCTTCTCTGCCCAACTCTGCATCCTGTCTAGGTCCCTCTGAATGGCAGCACAGCCCTCTGGAGTGTCGGCCATCCCACCCAGTTTGGTATTGTCTGCAAACTTGCTCAG
Source organism: Tinamus guttatus (assembly GCF_000705375.1). The sequence goes on along the minus strand of NW_010578563.1, from coordinate 75,146 downwards.
GGTGCACTCTGTCCCTTCATCCAGGTAAATGATGAATAAATTGAGTAGGACTGGATCAAGGACTGACCCTTGTGAGACACCACTAACTACAGGCCTCCAGCTAGACTCTGTGCTGCTGATCACAATCCTCTGAGCTCTGCCATCCAGCCAGTTCCTAATCCACCTCACTGTCCACACATCTAACCCACACTTCTGAAGCTTGCCCAAGAGGATGCTGTGAGGGACGGTGTCAAAAGCCTTGCTGAAGTCCAGATAGATGACATCCACTGCTTTACCATTATCTACCCAGCCAGTCATTCCATCATAGAAGGCTATCAGGTTAGTTGAGCATGATTTCTCCTTGGTGAATCGATGCTGACTACTCCCGAGTACCTTCTTGTCCTCCACGTGCTTAGAGACAGCAGCCAGGGTGAGCTACTCCATCACCTTTCCAAGGATGGAGGTGAGGCTGACTGGCCTGTAGTTGCCTGGGTCCTCCTTCATATTTTTCTTGCCATAATCACCACAACTTGCCATATTTGTAGTCAAGCAGCTCAATGCTAGTGATTAGACAATAAAAGATGGGCTCCGCCCTGGAGCAGTGTTCTTCTGGCACTGAGTCATGTTCACACTGAGTTCCCACCTGCAGGCACAATGAGACACCCTTTTCCTCCTAAAGTGATCTTTAGGAAAGCTTAGGGAAGATTTAGCATGGGTTAGGCTAACCTCCTGTTAATGTTTATTTAGACCTTTAAACTTAGAATAATTGTAAGATTCCTTTTTACAAATGAATAAAATTACATTTCTAACACATTTCTCTTTTACATTACTTATCATGATTTATTTGCAGTGTTCCATGGTAAATATTTTATGCAATCTTTTAAAGCAAGACTTTGAATATTCGCTTTGAACCAGAAACTAATTTGATGAATACTTTTGCTTTCCATCTTATTTGGGAAAGTCATCACTTCTCTTCTGCCTGTAATTCTATGTGTTTCTTCACTCATGGTAGGCACGTTGTTTAGTGGCACATTTCTTATTGGCTCATGAGAAATGTCATGGTTTGAAGGTGATCTGTTGATCCAGACTGCTTGGGAACCACTGGTTAGGCCTTTTTTTTTTTTTTTTTCCCCCAGCCGTCTCAAGCTCTCCCTCACCAGGTGTTAGCTATGTAGGCTTCTGGTGCTGAAGCAGGTCAAAGGGGTGTGCCAAGTATACGTAGGAAGGTGTGGGAACAGTGCTTTTGAAATCCTGAGTCAGACTGAGTGGTGAGAACTGATCGCATTTACTGAAGGTGAAGGCAAGGTAGCCTGCAATAAAAATGTCTGATTGCTGAGTGTTGCCTTGGGTTCACTGTTGCGGAGGAAATGAGCCTATCCAGCACATTTATGGCTGTAAGTGCCCTTAAGAGGAGGACATGATATAATTAATTTGTTGTAGGAGTATGTATTTTCAAAGTGTTTGATTTATGACATTTTCACTTCAAGAATGTAGAAATTAGAAAACATTTCTTGTGTATGATTTAAAAAAAGGCGATGCTGATGTTGCGTTTCTCTCGTTTAGGTTTGTTCAGAATTTAAAAAGTGGGATGAGTCCGTATATGATATATTTTATGCATTTAGAGCTTGACCTGATGCCATGGGGGATCCTGATTTGCCTGTAGTGAGCAGCTCGAAGATACTGATCTGGCTCTCCTGGATATGCTTTTTCATTTCGTAAGTTATTTCCCAATGATTGGTAGCTTAACTGCTGTTATATTAAAAACTCATGTTATCAACTCTGACATGGACTTCTCATTAATCATCAGGACTGCTCCATCAGACAGCAAGCAGCATGGCAAAACCTATGTAACAGTTGTCCCGTGCTTTGGGCTATGGTGCTGCATGGAATGAAACCACAAGGGTTGATGTTTTTCACAAGAGAAGGACTTCTTCACATTAAAATTGTTTCTAGTGTAGTGCTGCCTCATGTATCATTGTAGTTGCGATCCATTTACTGCACTGGAACTGGGAATAAATTCTCTGGCAGCTGCAGTGTGGGGGCTTTGAAAATACTTGCAAATGAGGCCAAATTCACTAAGTGCTTTCTGCTGGGGAAAAAAAAAGGAAAAGGCTGAAGGGCTAGAAACCTGCTGAGGGAAGATGTGCCGCTGCTTTTTTACCAAGTGTCTGAGTGATGAAACAACCCCCTCAGGTCTCAGGAAGGGAATTCTTGGAAAAAGAGCTAGCTGCTGTGGTTACTATTAATGCTGGCTTTTGTTTTTCAAATGGATGAATAAAATGAAGTATTGGTGAAATTGAACAATTATGTCAAATTATGTTGTTTTTTGTTCCTCCTTTTGATGAGGTAAAAGAAATCCTTGGATTTTTTTCCTTGCTTTCCTTGTTCAGCAGCTGAAATCACTTCCTCACGTGGCCAAACTCTACCCAGTCTGTGTACGGTACTGGGATATAGAGAAGCAAGCTGCAAATTACATGTTTTCTCTTCTCACTATTGTAATTTAGGATGCTTGGTAAATTACTGCTTCTCTGTCCAACTGCATATTCTCCATTGTAGATTGTAAACCCTAGGAGAAAGAGTTGGACATTAACTGAAACTGGGTCTATCAGCAGAATGGGCAGGAGGGTAATGTCAGTGCTGCTTGACTGTATGGTTCACAGGTGTATGCATAGGGGAAATTAAAGAATTTTCGCAAGTCATCTTACCTCTAATGCCAGAGCAGCTGGTGGTTACACATCCCCTGAATGATCTGGCCATTTCTGTGATATAGATAGGCCGGGCATGGTTCATGAGGCAACAAAATGATCAGTGTCATGTTTTCAGGGTGACAGGTACCTGTTGCCCATTGACTACTGATCCAGGGGAGCCCATGGCTGGGGGCAGGGGAAGATGTAGCGCAGGCCACTTGGAGCTCACAGTGATTTATGTTGAATCGGGTGGGGTTGATGGAACTGTGGCTTCTGGCACACCAGTATGTCACAGAATAGTACACAGTAACTGAGAGCCTTCCTCGTGCTTGTATTTTCCTTCTGCTTGAATTTTGTGTGACTTTTGAGGACTGGTCCGTTGTATACTTATGTGCATATTGTACACTGGCTGATGACAATGACACTGTAGGTTTGTCAGGAATGTTAATGGAAGTTTTGTTGACAGTCATCCTGAAAAGCTCACAGTGATAGTTCCTTTAAGTGGTCCTTAAATCATTCTTCTCTGGAATGAGTGAAAATATAGTAGTAACGTCACTCAGCCATAATTCATTTAATCTCATCATGGCAAATGTCGCTGTCTTATCAGGTCAGTGACGTCCCCGTGCAGAATGCCAACTCTGTGAACGTTAGGAACTGGGCAGGACAGACACTTGCAAACAGATCATTGTGTCTGCTCCAGATTTAGTGCCATTCTAGAGATCTTCTCTGTGCAATATGGCATCTCTCTCTGTGTCACCTCATGATCGTTTTCCGCTAAACATAGATTTGTAGAGAAAATTTGTAATAGATGGATATAACACGTGAGAGAGACCAATCTAATAATTCAAAAAAGCAAAAGGACAAATACAAGAACTTCTGGCGACTGATGGAGGAAAGTGTTGAACACATCCACCTTTTTGTTTTAGTGAAATATCCTTATTCAAAGGATATTTTTGATCCTGTGCACACTGTACTTATTTTCATGATGATGATGATGAGGATGTCCATGATGACATGGTACAAAGAAAGGAGTCTTGGAATAGGGAACTATGCTTAGCATTGATTTTCTTTTGCTTTCCAAGGCCGTATCAGTTAAGATTTTTTTTTAATCTCTTCTCTGCCCTCATCCTGCCTCTCCTTGTTCTAGCCTTTTTCTTTTATAATATAGCCATGGCTACACTTATTTTTACACAGTAGCTGTTAATCTAACGGTGTTACTGGAAGGTGAGAAGTTGAAGCAATGAGCAGTGCGTCACTCATAGGATTGACCTCATTTCTTTTTAATTCTTCTCTTATGATGTGAGTAAAAAATGCCTAGAAGACTGTGAACGTGGCTCACGTGTGCATGTTCTGAATCTGCTTGCACAAATGAAGCCAGCTGAAGAGCTCTTTGGTCTGAGCTTGGTTATTGCCAACTTGCCGCCTCAGCAGAATACAATTCTCCAATTGTATTGGTGCAGCTGGTCTGTGGATTTGTTTTGCATGCTAAGTACGTGGAATAATCTCTGTTAAAAAAAATAATAAAAAAAAAACTCTTCAGAAAAAGTGCTCAGTTCAAAAGTTCTGCTGAGAATGATGGTAGATGCATAAGCACAAGAAGCCAGTGTGGGAGTCCCTTGAACTGGCGTTGCCATGGACAAGTTGTTTCTGGAGCCGTGTCTTGACATGGAAATACCCAGAGATACAGTAGGGTCAGTAGGGTCCTTGTAGGGTCATACGAGGGAGAGACTATACAGCTCTCTCCCGCCCTTTTTACAGCACTCCACAGAGCAGTTATTTAGACGGTAGGTGAGACCAGTCCCCATGCTCTGCAGGTCCAAACAGCGGTCGGCCAAGCAGCATATGCTGCCACTGGGAATGGCCGTGGGGAGGGAAGGACTGTGACATGGGGTAATGCTGTAATCTCTTTGTGGATCAAACCTTCCCTGCAGGGTCATGGAGCGCCAAGGGAAAAGGGCAGAGTGGCCAGGCCTGCATCTCAGACGGTGATAGCACAGTGCCTGTGTGGAGCTGCTCGTGGGCCCTGGCCATGGCACAGTGTTGTGTTGTGTTATGCTCTGTTGTGCTGTGTTGGAGGCAGCTGGCCATCGGTCAGTGCTGTGCGAAGAGGGGCACATTGCTGCACCTCCGTGCATGCCTCGGCACAGCCACCATCCTTTCCATAAGCTCAGGTGACGTGAGCCTGGGCTATGCTCTGAAAGTACTAATGCCAAAATAGATCAAAATAATAGTTATCTTGGCAGTTACTGCTGCAGTGACTTATGTGCTTGTTTTTTAAGAGTAGTATGTTCTATGTGGAAAGGAGTTGAGATGACCTTTTCCATTTTCTCTGAGTTTGTTTTTGTTTTTCCTGATAAATGTTATTTTTTTCGCTTGGCAGGGTCATCTCATTTCTAGAATTTCTAAAATAGTTTCTTTATGTATAGAAACAGCTTTTTGCTTTTTTAAAAACAAAAATACCGAAACATATCTCATAAATTAAGACCAACTTAAGATACATCAATGGCAGAGCTAAGGAGCCCAGGAATCCAGTATTTGTATTCCACTGTAATACAGTGTGGAGGGAGTAGAGAAGCTCAGATATTCAACTTGCAGACAATATGTTTTTCATTAAGACTCCCTGTATTCTCAAGGGTCCCTCTGTTCAGACCAGATTGTAGATTCATAGTGGATTTTTGTGCAGGTTGGTGACAGCGATCGGTAAGTACAAGCACTATATCACCTTTGTATTTTTGCTCTAGTCACCTAAAGCATGTGTGGGTAGGGACAATTGGAAAGTATATTGCCCTTTTGATTCTTTTCCTCCCTTCCTTTTTCTTTTCCTGAGCCTCAATGGTGGAAAAAGTTTCAAATAGTTACAATTTCTTAAATTTGTGCCTTGAAAATGGCCTGCTGACTGTGTTAACATTAAAAAAAAATAACTGTTGATAAAGTAAATCTTTGAAGTACTTCTCAGTATGATGTCTAAATGCAGTAGTTATATGAGAAATATATATGAGAAAAATAGCAATATTCCTTGGTGCCCAGAAAGTGAAAATGCTGATTTTGAATACTCTGAAATAGCATGTTTTCATGATCTTAATAGAGAACAATATATGTTAGCCACTTCAGGAAAGAAGTGACGTACAGAAGGATTATTTCTGAGAATTTTAATGTCCTAAAGTACCGGCTTAAGGTAGTTATGTTTATTGGAACAAGTTTTACTCATCAGTGAGACTCAACTCCCCAGATAATGAATACTGAGTATGAGATTTTTTGTGTTGTAAGGATGAACAAGGAAGGTGTAAAGAAAAACAGACTAACAAATAACAGCATCACTGCTGCTCAAATTTTAACTACTAGCTGCTTTCCCCACTTTGTAATAATCCTGTGTGATTAAAGATTTGAAATCAAAGATCTCGGCCAAGTGGTGCAGGACATCACATTGTGTTTTCACATTGAAGAGGAGCTCTGTTTTTTACTGTACAGAGATGAAGCCTTCAGTTTGTCATGAGATGCAGCTAGTCCATTGGCAGAGTGTGTTCACACATGGGAAACAGTTCAGAGTCCATACCCCACTAAAGCCCGTGGCTGAAAAATCCTGGTGGATGTTTGGAATAGGGACTCATTGACATTACTAGCAGCAGGACTGAGCCCCAGTGCTGATCACAAGGCAGATTCTTACTCATCTGGATTAATTTTAAGTCATGCTCGACTTTTCAGAAGGTTTAAACTCTTTTGCAAATTTGAAGGGATAGCAGCAAGCTGCTTGGCAATTATCAATAGACAAGTATTATATCCAAGATTTAAAATTGTATGTGCGTGGATAGTATTACAAATTTAAATATTTTCTTTGTAGTGCCTATTAAGTTTAAATATTCTTCAGGTTTTGAAGAAATGTTTTCCTTTTTTTCTCTATCTAGCATTTTCAGGCCATGTGAGTGTTTTCAAGATCAAATTATTGTGGCCAAGTAGCCACAAAGTAGTGGCTTCAATATGGAGGTTCATTAGCAGTCTCTCCAAGACTTAAGCTTCTCAACTGTTTATTTTTTATAAAAGTAAAGCCACCTTTGAGAGTAGTATCTCGTATGTGACAGCAGCAGCCGACCCTGTATAACACGTGCGCGCGCACACACACACACACACACACACACACGTATTTAAATACATATACAGGTTAGCTGAAGAGAAGAACAGATCTCCTTTTATTCCCAAGCACACAAATTGCTATGTCTCTGTTTTCAGTGGGAGTTATTCTAATCCTATCAGAGATGAATAAATCTACTAGGAGTGGTTAATTTCAAAGGAGATTCTCAAAAGAACTGAGCTAGCAGATTTATTCTTAATATGTAAAGTGTACTTGACAGGTTTCCAGAGGAAGACACATGATGTTAAAAAGACGCCCTCTATACAAGGGTCTTGGGGAATAAGATAATTTGGGGGATGGGAGTCAAATGCATGTTAGAAAAAGCCACTGTGAACAGGAAAATATTTTACAGCAAGGTACATCTTTGCTGACCCTGAAGTAGTGCATTGTCTATTAGTATAAAAGTTCACTAGGTTCTTTCCAATAAAATTGTGTTTTGAATAATTTGTTTGGTATATGAATGATGGGAATGTTTTCAAAACAACTATCAATCTGACCTTGCAAGCAACTTCACAATAAAGAAAGGAATTGATTCAATGTACTGAGAAGTCATTACTTGTTTCATATAAACATTTTTTGTAATTTCAGCATTTCTAAGAAAATTATTTCATCCATCCATTCATTCATTTCAGCATAGGGTTTTTTTTTCCAGATTTCCTCATGTTCAAGGGAATGAAGTTTCATGCTACAATACAGTAGAAGATGATCTTATTCATGTGACAATAATATCTCTACTTTCTCATGCATTCTCAGCCTGTGCTTTTACTTGTGCTGATTTAAATGGGAATACCTGAAAATGGGACATCCATTCATCTTTATAATCATTGGTGAAATGAGTAGTGCATATTCATCTTGAATATCATCTTGCTTCCTCATTATCTTCTGTTTTTCAGAGGTGTAGGCAGTGGAATAAATTAAAGTTGCGTTTTCTAACATTGCATGAAGATACAGAGATTGATAAAACTGTACATGGAATTAATGGTTTCAGTACTTAAAAGATATAATTCATAGAATTACTGGAAGTTATTAAAAGTTTGGTTATGGAAACAATAAAAATTTTTGCCCTAAAGCTGGTTTGTAATGAAGCCTGAATTTAATTCTCAAGAAAATTACTGCCACATTCATGATGAAATTCCAATACAATTATGTGTACAAGAAAAGAAAGAGACTTTTTATTTTTTTGTTCAATCAAGTGTCAGTTATGTGAGGAGATGCTGTTCTTACTCAATTATGGTAGAAATTTCATAGTAAGAATTTCACTACCTTTAAAGAGAAGTAAATTAATCGAGACATTCAAATCCAGCTTGGTTACTCGAACTCGAGGAAATTTTCTCAAGGACTGTTGGTGCCTATAATTCTTTTTCTCCATGGATTAACTGTCAAGTTCCTTTAATCTAGTTGGGATAAGTAATAAATCTTTCCCTTAATGTAAGAAGATTATTGGTTGTCAGCATTATTATCACCTATAAATACGTAGGATCGTTAAAAGTAAACAATGCCAAATTATGGCTGTCTCCCCTAAATTTGTTCTACATTTGCTTCCTACATTTCAAAGCTGATGCAGAAGATCAGCTTCTGCTGATAACAATACAAGGTAGAAAGTGATGTTGTAATGCATTTTTTGTTAAAACTGACTGTTTGCAGAGGAGGTGGTAATGTCGGAAATCTCTTTTTTTTAATGTATCTTAAGTAATGATAGTAAATTGTACATGAGCAAAGGAATCTTTTTAGGTATTTCATTTTCCTTGTGCAGACAGTGTGGTCTTTTCAGGACAAAGCTACTTGTGTCTCACTAATCAAACACATTTAGATGCAATCACCTAAAAGAAGGAATTGGGGGCTATCTTGACAGAAACCCTAACATGTATTGTAATCTTCCGTTCAAATTAAAATTACAATTTTTATTTATCAAAGCTAGCTGTATTTTCTCTCAAGGATAATATAGTCTGAGCTAAACCACTTGGGGTTATAACTAACTGAAACAGTTGACATTTTCAAGAAGGTCAATCTTTAAATAAACTAGTGAAATCATTACAAACAAAGCATGAGTTTTAATTCCTTGGCAAAGTTTTCACCACCTTCTCCTCAGGCAGAGTGCTGAAAGATGCATTGCTTGAAAAGTGGTGCCTGCTACAGTGACTTCTTCCTCGTGCTTTTCTACTTTTGCTAGTGGTTTGAAGGAGACAGAGCTTGTTTATTTTCTGCAACGTGCTTAATGCAACTTGAGGGAAATTGAAGTTGAGAGATGGAAGCAGAGCATGTACTACCAGCCTGGTTCAGATAGATGTGCACTCTCCCCTTTTCAGAGTGTCTCCTTTTTCAGAAGATGAGTCATATCTATATATCTATCTACATATAGATATATAGATACACACACATATATATATATACACACACAGTTTATGTATATAATATATATGCAATACAATATAGCTAATATGTAACAGGAATTTAATCTTTTTTCTAGTCAAAGGAACTCTTGGAAAATCTCTGAAATGTAACTCCCTTCAGCTTCTGCTGGAAATAATTTAAAATGTACCTTTTCCATGTATAAAGGTTTTTCTCAACAAAATCTATGTAATACTGAATAATTCTTCAATATTTTAAAACTACAAAATTCTCAAAGGTGATATTTTACCTTTCTCCAAATAACCTCATGAGCTACTCTTGTTGCTTTAAGCTTGGACAGGTAATTGTAAAATTAGAAAGAGTATTATATTCAAGTATTTTCATATAGTAGTAATTGCACTAAGTTGCATTGTTGTCTGTACACATAAAAATCGTTTTTTACAACCGCTGATACATTATATATGTATATTATGTTCAGATCTCAAAGGTGTATACTAAAGCACCCTCTCAGAAACATGTAGTTTCACTATTTTTTTTCTAAAAATCTCTTACCAATTGTGCACAGTTTCTGTATAATTATATGAAAGTACTATATTGTTATTTCTAACCATTTTCAAACAAAGAAATATCTGTAATTTATTAAAATAGAATTTCTATGTGAAGAAGGAAAGGGAAGTGGAAATGTGAATTAAATCATGTGGACCTGATAAATCAGGTATTTCTCTTTTGAGATCCTAGAAAAAAATCTCTTCTATTTTATAGTGAGAAATTAGAAGGGTGAGGTGAGAGGTGATGTTTTCTTATGTTTTCTGAGAGAAAATTTCCCAGGAGTTTCTATAAGTAGAAAATCCATTTCGCTCAGGGAAGCAAGGAACCAATAGCTGTCAAGAGGAGAAGATAAAGGTCCGTTAGAAACAGGGCAGACCAAGCAAAACAGGAATCCTCTGGAGTGAGATCAGGAGTTGGAGCCGTTTAATCTGTGTGCTGTTGCACACTACAGTAGGTTTTCAAATGCAGCTTTTCAGCTTCCATCTTCTTACCCACAGCAGTTGACTGGCAATAGGTAGTCTCAAGGACTGGAGAAAGATATGGAGAAAACTACCCCTTTCTGTGGCCTGGCTGCATAGAAGTGTGATGCTGGGGCAGGAGAATGGAAGAGTGACCATAAGCATCTGGCCCAGGTCTGCAAAACTTGTATTGGCTCCTGGGGCCCATGGGGATACATTTTCACTAAAGCAGTCACAAAGTCTCTCCAAATCCCCTTCCCTCATTGTTGTATTCAGTGGAATTGTATTACTCCAAGAGACTAACCACAAACATGGAGAAAAGGGGTTTTCTTTTAGTAGGTTGAATTTCCTGCTTAGGTATGGAAAATATGAATGGATATGGGAACTGTTGGCCTTTTGAGAAAAAGCTTTAGCTGTCAGCACAACCCTACAGATTGGATTTGCAGTGACTCTGCTCCTTTTACCTCCACTACATTTTTTTTTGTAATTTCTCACCATTCGCTTTCACGCTCTACCTCTCTTTTTTTTTCTTCTTTTTTTTCTTTTTAAGTCAGAGAAGGGGAAAAGATGGGTTATATCTATTATGACTTGGTGTCTGGTAGTAAGATCATTCTGCAGATGTTCTAAAAATAATCTGAGTAAACGCTTTAGAAGTGGAACCGTAATTCATGCTGGTGAAGCAAAGTGATGTTCTTCTAACTGAACATTCATGGGAGATAGGGTGATATACCAATGGCACAGGTTGTTCTGAGGTGGAAGAGGAATTCAGGGTTGTATTACCTTACTGCCATTTGTCATGTTTTCATTTCGCTGCTGGTGAGTCATCTCGTCAAAACGCTAAGTTGGCTCTTGCCTCCTGACAGTGGTGCTGAGCTCAGGCCTTGATTCCAGAGCCCCAGCACGTTGGGCTCTGTGAGGCTGACTCATCCTAGGGCCTATCCTGCTTGAATGAAAAGTGAAGCAATGCAAATGAATTGTCCTTCAGAAAGAAGTGAAATATTTTGAAAAGTGTTTTGTAGAAGCTGACCTAAAAGTAACTGAAATGAAACATCTGTGTCTATCACCAGATTCCAGAGAAAAG
>NW_010578563.1:34691-59359 GCF_000705375.1 Tinamus guttatus | reverse complement strand
CCTTTTCCTTTTCCTTTTCCTTTTCCTTTTCCTTTTCCTTTTCCTTTTCCTTTTCCTTTTCCTTTTCCTTTTCCTTTTCCTTTTCCTTTTCCTTTTCCTTTTCCTTTTCCTTTTCCTTTTCCTTTTCCTTTTCCTTTTCCTTTTCTTTTTCCTTTTCTTTCTTTTTTTTTGCCAAGGATTTATGAACTTCCAAATTTCTGGCTCATGTCGCATCGTGTATTCAACTGAAAAACAACCTAGAATTCAAAGGATATTTTTTGGCCTGGATAAAGTGCACTCTATTAAATTAAGCAGATCTATTGACTGCCTTTCTTGGTGATTTGATATATTTTACATGATACAGGTTTTTTTTGGAAGCAGTATTTTCCAATAATTTATTTGACAGTCTATCACATTTTCTCTGGTCTCACCTCTGAATGCCTAGAACGTGCCCTTATTTAATAAGTGATTTTTGAGATTTCATACCATAGGAAGTTGTCCTATCTCAAGGACACCATATGTGTACTGTTTTTGGTGAATTCTCTGCTATATAGTTATGTATATATTTTTAAAATCTTTTTTTTTATCCTATTGCTAGAAGGAAACAAATGCCTTTAGGAAAATGTAGGCAAATCCTATTTCCCCCCTCTCAAATGCCTTTATTTTAGGAGGGAGGAATCATCTGCACAGTACTGTAATTTCTTCCCACTGATGTTCACACTGGCTGAAAATAGAGAAAAGAAATGCAGTCCTTGTTATGGACAGATTTAGAGAGTGACATTTGCTTCACTAAAAGCTTCCTTGTTTCAAATTTTTAAAACTCCACAGTGACAGTGTTTTCCACAGATGTTACCAGTGTCTCTACGTGACCTTGCCACTTGCATGAAAAGTGATTACCAATAACTTGTGCTATCCACATTTTGTTATGCATGCAGGCTCCTGTTGCAGCAGCTTTTGTAAATATTGTCTAATGGACACTGATGAATATTTAGATAGGCCTGGTTGCATTTAAATCTAGTCACTTTGTTAAATGCTATCATTCCTTGAATTTTGAATCTTCACATCGTACTTTAAATTTGTTTTTGGATATGATGTTCACAGTTCAGAATTAGCCTTATATTTAGTCTCACATTTTTAAAACACTCATCAGTTTCTTCTGTGGTTCATTTATAAATGAATAATAGAATTTTTCTTCTTTCAGGTAATTTTTTCTTGCTTCTTAAGAGATTCTATGATATATTTTTTTTAATCAATATGTGAGCATGTTCTAGTTTAACAAATGCTCTTTTTAGCCCTTAAACTAAGATGAAAGATGGCCAGATAGTTATACACTTTCAGTGGGAAATATAAAGGAAGATGTTCCCTTATAGGTAATGAGAAGATGTTATTTTCAGACTTACAGAAGCTTAGGGTTGTCAAAATTTTAAAATAAAAGGTAGTTTTTCAAGGATATAATGTCTTTATGACTTGTAGTACATTCAAGTTTTTTTTTTCATTTTCCCTTGAGCAAGAGGTAGTTTTGAGGAATAAAATGTGCATTTGAATATTTTATTCTCACCCTAGTACTGGGTTGTGTATGGGTCGAGTGCCTTTGATTCAAGGTCCTCTCTTCTAAAAGCACTCTCTGTAATCATTGTAGGTACCTCCTTTCTTTCAGGAGGAATGCTTGAGAGGAACTTGATCAAAAATCTACCTTGCCTTTCCATCCAGTACATTCAAAATGAAGCATTTAAGATATGCATCATACAATAGTTTCTCTTGGAATATCTCCAAAGGCACCCACAACATCTCTTGGCAACCTGGTTCAGCGTTTGACCTCATTTCATGCATTAGCAGAGAAGTGCAAATCTTTGATGAAGAAGAGACTTTCTGTTTGGCTTTACAGAGCCTCATTTTCTAAAGAACTCCATCTGCAACCTGTCTTGATTTTCGTTTTCATAGCGATGGGTTCTTGATTGTTCATGGGGAAACTATACTCTAGGATCCAGACTGTGCTTCTCTTTTTCTTCCCCTTTACTAATTTCAAGTCATCTGCACACAAGAAGACCAGACCAGTTATAGTTAGGTTTGTCATTTTGTAGGAAGTGATTTTGTCTTTGTAGGATGTTGTCTTTGGTCGTCTAGAAGTATTCCTAAACTTCTTATTTTTATTTTGGATAATGTCTGATGAAAGAAGGCAAGGTTAAGGTAGATGTGGAAGACACACTCTTCAAGTTAATTCCATGACTACTCTGGAGACTATGACTTAAGAAAAAATATAGTAAAATGAAAAATGAAAAGTTTGGCAAGTGACAAAAAATGGCAAATCAAAGAGCTTTTTAATAATTTATGATGATTAAAAATGCCAGATAAGTAACATATTTTTTGGTATTGCCCAAAAATAAGCAAGGATGGAGTTATTAGATACAAGTCACAAAACGGAAGGGAGGAAAAAGAAGACAGGAAGGAAGATCATGGCTTTGGCAGGAGCTATGTTTGACGCAAAAGGATCTTTTCTGAGTATACTACTAAGGAAATTGCACTATATTGTTTGTTTGTTAATACCAGAAAAAAAAAAGTCTAATACTGTGCCTTCTGCTATCAGATACATATTATGTCTGCCTGCTCCCTTACAAAATCCCTAGGGTCTACCTAAAGGATTTGGAAATCACATTATGGGTTGACATCAGAAAGATAATGCTGTCTGCTTCAAGACATTTTTCCAGAAATTCTAGACAGAATGAACGTATCCTATAATTTGCTTACTGGTGATATGTGTCATGGATCTCAAGGTCAAAGGCACTAGAGTGCATTTGTTCTAATTTTAAGAGTTGTAACTTTAATGGTCAGTATTTCTATATTTACTTTTACTAGTGAAATTAGAAGCCTGCCTTTCGCATATAAGGAGTGCACCAGGCCTGGAACTTGCTCTTCAGCCACCTGGTCTTATTCAAAGCACTTCCTCCCCTGTACTGGTCTCCTTGCAGAGCTGGCTTACATGTCTAGAGCCCAAGAGAGGGTGAAACCTCACACCGAGCAGAAAGGTGGATGAGTAAATGAGGCTTTGGTAAGATCCGTCTAGAGGCTTCTGGGTTAGACTCTGTTCTGAGTTAATTAATACTGCTTAATTCAAGTGGTTTTTCCCACTGTTAAAAGCCTGTCTGAAGATTGGGACATAATGATAAGGACTTTTTTTGAACACAGTGGAGTAGTAGGAGAATGGAAATCCTGAAATGAGAAAAAGATTCTGTAAGATTGGGACCACTCATTTTGTGAGATAAATGGATAGTAGGGAAAACAAAAGAAAGTTAATTAAAGCTCTGACTACTTCTTGAGATACAAGGGCAGCAAACCTATGATTAAACTGAAGCATAACTAGATGAAAATTGATTAAATATTTGTATTGCAAAATAATAATAATAATAATAATAAATAGACCAACACTGCCACTGGTTATCAGAGAAGAAAAAAACATGACTGGAGATTATATGGGCCATGAAGCCTTTAGACAAAAAGAAAAACTAATATCTAAGCTCTTGTCTCAGTCACTGCTATGCCATTACCTTCAGTGCCATCACTTCAATAAGCAAAGCACTGCCGGCAGGGAGATTGATGCTCCCCCTCTACACAGCCCAGGTGAGGCCATCTCTGGAGTACTGTGTCCTGTCCTGGGCTTCCCTATACAGGAGAGCCATGGAGCTACTGGAGCAAGTCCACTGAAGGACCACTCAGCTGATTGAGAGACTGGAGCATCTTTCATAGGAGGAAAAGCTGGGACCTCGGCCTCTTCAGTCTGGAGAAGACTGAGGGGGAATCTCAGCAATAATGTGTATAAGCACCTGAAGAAGGCAGGTTGTCAAGAGAATGGGACAAGTGATCCAAGTCACCATCAAGTGACAGGATGGGAGGCGCAGTGGGCACAAACTGAAACAACAAAAAATCCCTCTGAACATGAGGAAGGGCTCCTTTACTGTGAACATGCCTCAGCACTGAAACAGGTTGCCCAGAGAGACTGTAGAGTCTCTCCTTAGAGATATTAAACAGTCATCTGGACAGGGTCCTGGGCAAAATGCTCTTGGTGACCCTGTTTGAGCAGAGGAGTTGAACTAGGTGATCTCCAGAGGTCCCTTCAAATCTGAACCATTCTGTGATCACACCAGTCTACTAAATGAGGATTCACCTCTGGAATTTTGGAAATTTCAGTCTCTCATTGTTTTAAGGCATAACCCAAATTTTAATTACTGAAGTCTAATTACTGAAGAAGGGAGAATTTTTCACTCCAAAGATGCAATTTAATAATTGCCTGTTTCAGATCTTCCTCTCAACTGATTTGGGGAGGCTGCTATAGGAGACATCATTGGACTAATCAGGCCAGGAACCAGGCCCAGCTTGCTTTTTGGTGCTATTAGGAAACAAAAGCTCTGTGTGTTTGAAATGGAGCTTGAACCTGTTTAGTATTGCAGTGTAATAATTACAGTTTCACCAGGATGCTCCTGAAATAGGATCTAAAACTGTAAATTCACACAGCAGCTTTCATAGGGCCAGATGCTTCTGCTCAGTCTGTGTTGACTCAGCACAAGTACTTGATGTTTTTGTATTTGAGGGAGAAGTTGCTCTTTCTAGAAAATAAAATAAAATAAAAACTTTATTATTTATCTTCTTTTAGTGATTTACAAGCCTACAATTTTGTTTTATGAAAAATCTTTTTGAAAAGATTTATGCTGCAGTGTGACAATCTAAGTATTGGACTAGCTCTGTCATCACTACAATGGACAACTCCCCGTAGGTTCATCAATTTATGTGTATATATACATATATGCAAATTATAAAATTCTTCAAGGCTATGCAAATATTTATCAAATATACTTTGGCTAGATTCCAACTGCAGAGTTACAAAAAAACAAAAAAGCTCCTATCATCTATAAAGAGTTCTTCTCTTTCTATAAGCTCTGTATGCATCTGTGTACAACTGTGCAGCTCCTACCAGCTGGAATGCAGTTTGTAAGAATGAAGCACAAGATATATGTAAAAACCAGAAAAACTTTAACCATTCAGGCTTTGCATAATTTCATAGACATAATCAAAGTGGCAACCGTACAAAGATACTAATTGCTGTGAATTCAGTTTTATTAAGAGAAGATTACTGATACTTTTGAAATTGTGTGTGGTTCTTTCTTGGGGGATTTGTTTGAAAGGAGGGATCATGACTGCTCTTTTATGTATCATTAGAATGTACTTCAGTGATTCCTTAGAAAGAAAAAGCATGATTTCTTCAATGATGATTCACTCTTAACTATATCTGACCAACATTCTGGAAAGACTTCTCTTTTTTTCTCCTTTGCCACTGTTTTGAGTTGCTGAAAATTGGAATAATTTTTATACAATCAGTCATTGCAGCTTCCTGACACTTCAGATAATTTTTGTGGCGTGCTGTCATCCAAATGATTTGATGTGTTTGGTGTGAATAGAGATGGGAACATTTTGTAAGTTATAATTGTAAGATAATTTATTCATACAGAGAAGGCATTGTATTCGATAACTGATAAATTTCATTCTGTTTTCATGATAAAAGCAGAAAGGGTGTGTGGATTGCAGCTGCTAGCTTAATAATGTTACTGATGACTAAGAATGGAATGGATCTTTCAGGGAGTTATATAATTAGTTTAAAAGCTCTTCATATTCTGCCTGTGACAGTTTATTAAAAAAAAAAGAAAAGAAAAGAAAAAAAAAAAACACTAGACCAAAAACCTGGGAGATAGAGAATTGTTTAAAACACTTAACTGTCCTAGAGGAATGCAATAGTCAGATATGCAGGTGTGAATTGAACAGGAACTCTAGGAATATTTTTAAAAGTAAGCACTGACTCTGTCCTGTATTTAAACTGAAAAAAATACTAGGCTCACTATTCCTATTAAAGACACTATGACTGGGAGGGATAAGTGAGCATTTACCTCAGACTAATTAGGAACTTGCTCAGAATTGTAGTAATTATTCAGAACTGAGGGAAGTAGCAAATAAGAGCTCTTATCTCAGTAAACAAATTGTTAATGCTTCCTAAAATGGAGCCATGACTTGGTAGTCTGAGTACACATATAGCCCACAGAGCATCCTGGTTGCTTTTTAGCCTGATGCCGATTACTGTCTCAGCAAAATACCCATAAGCAGTATGCTTACCCTTTGCGTCACAGACGTCCTTTTTGAATACATAATGTTCAGGACACTTTAAATTGGGTGTCTTTTAGAAGACATGGTAGAAAAAACCCAGAAAGAAGAAAAGGGCTTTCCAGAAAGTCAAAAAGACAAAAGAAGAAAAGGCAGACATTTAAGAAGACACAATTTCAAAGTTGAATAAAAGCCTTTTTTTCAGTCTTAGTCCAGGGATTTCTAGTCATACCCATGGAGACTGGGGGTGTATTTGCATCTCCTGTTTTCTCCTGTGGACGCAGAAGAGGGTAAATGCAAGCGGTAGGGATTGGCATCAAGAGGGTAATTGGAGATTTCTGCTTATTGCTCACATGGGAACAGTCTGTTACAAGCTGGCCCAAAGCCAGAAAAGAGAAACAGGGCAGAAAACAAAATAGCTAGTTGATTTGGATAGGAACTAATCTAAAAAGATGTAGCTACAAGAATCCTCCCGTAAGTAAAATTGTCTCTGATTTTCCTCTAGCCATGAACTTCCTTTGATGATGAGGCATGCAAATGGATAACAGGCTGTATTTTTTTTTACTATCTACATTTTTCTTCACTCTTCTTTTCTTTAATCTTAATCAAGTCATGTGGCATTTTGAGACTTTGGCTGCCTCCCGTGTAGAATGGAATTATTCCTAATATCTGGTAAATCACCGACAAATCCTCCAAAGAAAGTCACTAGTTAAGTACAAAGCATTGTTGTTGTACTGTGGAACACTTCTGGCAGATTATGTTCTACCAACGCTTCTCTTTTTCTGTGCATTTCCTAAATTGAATTTCACTTTTCTTTATTCACAAAGTGTTTTAGCCTCTTAAGGTCCCATTGTGTTTTCCATAATACTTCAATGACTTTACATTATTACAAAAATAATACTTCTTTTGTGTGAAAAGTGTATGTCGAGGAAACCAAATGTTAAATACAGCAGGTTCGATTAGCTTTTTTAAAGATCCAACTTGGAGATCAATCAGTGGAAACTGGCTGAGCTATACAGCTCTGAGTGTGTTTGATAATGATGTGTGCACAATTGGGAGAAAGGTGAGAGGCAGACACACAAGATTTGTGAAGACTTGAAAGGAGATGTTAAAAAAAAAATCCATCCATAAAGTGAAATAGACTTCTTTCTTATTCTACATTCATTAGTACTGGTTCCTTTTCTTCTTCTATGGTATTGGAAGTGTCCATGTATTCCATGTCTAGAGGCAGTTCTAAACTTACTGAAAAACAGAGTAATTCTGTTGCAGTGGACAGTCACAAATAATCCTGGAAAAATGACTTGGAAAACATTACTAAATATGGCAATGCGCGCTTAAAATTCAGCATTACAGCAGAATTCAGCCAGTGAGGTGTTGCAGTGGCAGGTTCCAGCAATCCTACCTCGGTGTACCCATAAACTTAGTTTCTTCTTGGTGCTGGCTCCCAAATGGGGAAAGTCCTGCTGGCTTCATCAGCTCAGCCCTTCACCAGTTTCTGTATGCAGTGAGTTCAGCAGCCAAGTTCTCACTTTGGTTTCGTTAAGGAACTAGCAAACCCATTTCTTCATGTGTTCAAAAGGGCCATGAGAAAAAATATTATCTTTCTAAACTATCAACTTCTTTTTAAATTAATAAATGTAGTAAGCAAACATGTTTGGTGCAGGATTACCTAGCACAAATGCAGTTTTTTTTTTTTTAATTTTGCAATTATAGAATAAGTAAATTGAACTATATGTTCTTTATACAGAGAATCACTTTAGGTTTACAGGAAAAAAGAGAAACTGAATAAATATCATTTTACTGGCTTTTGCTGCTTCTGTGATCTTAGATAGCACTAACAGGCAGAAGAGCTGCTCGGAAACACTAAGATTTGTCACATTAACTTCAACTGCTGAAAAAAGAATATTTTTTATCAGGTAGATTGTCAAATAGCTAGCACATTATTTGTTATCTTCTGAGATAGCTGGGATGTACATACCAAGTGGAGAGTAGTTATTGATTCATTTATTGCTACTCTGTGTTGTCTGACAGGAGATTAAAAGACAAGGAATAGTCTTGATCATCCATCCAACTGCCTTGTATATCGTACAGTTATGGGGGACTGTATCTAGGCCATCTGTGCAATGCCAGATAATTGAATTGCTCAGTAAAATGATTACAAAACGGCATGTTTAGCTCCTAATGTGAAAGTAAGGTAGGCCGTTACCTACGGGGATGGGTGCATTCGGCTCTGCCTTGTACTGTCGATGTGTAAGAAAGGCTGGAAAGATCCTTCCCTCTCGTTCTTTACAAAAGCAGTATGGCAAGACATCCCCAGGTGGGTCTGGTATGGAAGAAGGTAGCAAACACTGTCATTTTGGGTATCCATGTTGCTAGAAAGTGTGTAAAGGTGATAAAAGGGTGACTGCGATGGATCTCCAGCACTTCTCCCTGCTCTAAAGGAATTGATGGAGGGGGAGGATGCCATTGCACACAATACTGTTATTGTGGCTGCAAGGACTGGGGGATTTATCATCCCTGCCTCTTGGACACACAAGATTATTTCCTACATTTCAGTAGGGAATTTCTGTGTTATTACTGTATTACTGAAATAACACCGACTACGGATTTAAAAGTCCCAGAAAAGGAGATTTGTATTTCTTCTCCTGCCAGACCATTGTATGGCTGAATGCAGACTGCTTTTGTTTGTTTGTTTTTCTCTTGTTTTGTTTTGTTTTTGGTGTGTGTATGTGTGTGTATTGCATGTTCAAGTACTTTTTCCTAAAAATGGCTTTAGTATTCTTCAAATACCTGAAGAACAATGTCCTACTCCCTTAAAGAAGGGGCTATTTTATAATGAATGCATTTAATCATTTTGCATGCTAAACCATTTTGTATTCCCTCTTATCCAATTATCATTACTCTTTAAGTAAGATGCTGCTGCTAATTGAAACTGATGATTCAAAGGAGTCATATCCGAGTGCTATGGCAGGCATGCAGGGATTGCTAAAGAAGGCATTTCAAAAGGGGAGGAAATGATTAAGTCATCTCAAAACACTGAAATACATTACGACTGAGTATGCTAAATTTAAGTTCAGCATGAGCAAACACCTTTCTGGCATAAAAGAGTGTAAATCCACAGAAACAAGTACTGACACTTTGCCTACATTTGGAATATTGGCTTTCACTAATAATACTATTCAGTTTTATTTTGGTCTTTTTCCACTGTAAAATACACTTTAAGTACTTACTAATTGTCAGCACTTACTACTATGAAACGAGTATTCCTATTAATTAAATTAATCAAATACTAGAGGTATAGGGGATGTGAGCATTGATAGTAGTCAATTTACACGTTACATTTTTTTCTTTTATTTTTCTAAATCCAAAAGGAGTAGCTGAGTTGAAAATTATTGGTAACATCTTCCTCCTCTTAACTATCTTCCTAAAAAATCAAGCATAATATTGATAGAATGTAATTTTCTTACAGTGATTCTTTAACATAGTGTCACCCTTTGATGAAAGAAAATAATGCTGGAATATTCCTAGTTGCCCATTATTTTCTCAGCCATGGCTTTCTTTTTTGGAATAAATATTTCCTGTTACTTCAGAATCTCACATGCATTGCTTATCAGTCTTATGCAAATTCATGGTATTTCCATTTGTTTTCATTATCCGATATTTTATACAGATGAATGTAATTAAAACCACAAAATGCATATTTTAGCACTGAATTTTGAAGAAGAGATTGTGTCTTGCACCCCAACCAAGTCAGCAGCAGATAAAAATCTACAGAAACGGCCTGTAAAGCAGCATGGTGCTCCTGGAGAAAAAACGCCACTGTCATTTCTTCTCCTTACTGGATGGAAAAGATGAGACCCTGAGCAGAGTTATAGTCAGCATAAAAAGTTTTGCTGTAATTTCAAACAGCCCTGAATTATACCGAAGATCAGTTTAGCACTTCAGAGAACCAAAAATATTCAGGTGTCAAAACTATATGAGCATATGCTAGTCCTTTGCAGAATGTGTCTGCTTTATCTGGGATAGTGGTAACTGTATGTGCCGTGGAGTTGATCTGGGCAGATGCACAAAGTCTGTCGCACTGAAAATGGATCAGATTTACTGCATCCATATGCACATATTCTGCCCAGCACATCAGCAGACACCCTGGGAGGGACATACTTTATGCATGTGCACTCTGGAATTGGTTGATATGTAAGCAGGGAATGATTGCTGATAATTTCTAAGCATGTGGCAATGTGAAGAGATCTCCTGTCACTGTACCACCAAGCTGGCAAACACAGAGACACCTCCTTTAAAGCCCTTTGAGTCCTGCATTAATATAATTTCTAGGTAGAAATAGGGATGTGGGCAAAATTGCAGTACTCGTGTGTGTATGTGTGTGTTTCGCAGTGTGATATTTGCACATTGAACCCGACAGAAAATACTGCATTTTGGATAGGATCTGGATAGGCTGGATGGGCAGTAACAAGAGTGAAATAATCATTCATATGATGGCTCAGGAAGTGTACAGTTTACTGCAAATAACTAGGAGAATTTAGACTTGGCTGCAGCTCTGTTTTGATGATTTAATGTCTCTAGAAACATCTTACTCACCCTGAAAATCTAACTGGTAAAAGACCTGAGTTGCAGCAGAGATGTTGAATCTCATTTTCCTCAGTTCATTCCTGAGTTAGTCATTCCAGAAGTGTTAAACTCAGGCCATAACTGGTAGCCTTTGGTTATATATATATAATGTTGCTTTCACTGCAACTTTCTCAGGCAAAGAGTAAAATTGATCTAGTGAAAGTATTAATCTGTGTTCTCAGAAATATTCCCTTCAAGGCATGACTCAGATTACCAGGGAAAGTTTTTGTGTGCTTATCTTCAGTGTACCAACTGCACTGGTTGTCCCTGCTGTGCCTGACAGTATAACTCACACTCTCCACAAACAAGAGTTTGATTTTGCTTCAGGCGTTTTTCTGAAAAAAGCAAATAATCAACACTCCGGCCGAACTATAAGAAAAAGACTTACAGCTACAGATCCATTGCTTATTCGAAGGCTATCACTGCCTTGTTCAATGCTGGGACCAATGTCTTGGGGCCCAGTTCAGCCAGGCCCTTAAGATTCACATATAAATTTGAATGCTAAGTAAGTGCTTATAATTAAATATGCATATAACCTTTGCTTATATAGAATTGTGGAATATATCTTGTGTGATTTCAAAATCTAAAAGTTTAGGTATATCAGAATATTTTGAAGAAGTGACTTAAAACAAGTCTAGTTGGATTGTGAAACATAAATGTCAGGTATTGCATAAGAAAGCTGGAGAACCTGGTTCTACAAAAGTTGGGGTTTTTTTCTTTCCTTTATACCACAATCTTGAGAAAAAAAAATGGATGTTTATTAATTTCCTGAAGCAGCCTATCCTTAGAAGAAAGATATTGTTCAAACCAGGTGAAACTTAAATGCAACTGAGTGCTCCCAAATTTTCCAAGCAATAATCCTTTTCTGTTGGAAATAGCAATGGTGCAGGAGCCTCTTGAGACATTGGTTTGCTCTTGTGCATTGTAGCTTAAATTGCAATGCAGAAACACCAAAATCTCTGTAAAGCAAAGATGAGATGCTTTGCTATATGTGTTTACAGTATAGCTTCAAAAATAGTGAGTTGCTTTTCATTTAATTTTCGACACCTGCAAGTTGCACAACCGAATATGACTTATTTACCTTAGGCTCTACTAGTTCAATAAATAGGTGACCCCGGGAGGCAATTCATCTAATCTTAAAATAGCTGTGTTTTATCATATGAACATCAGGAGATGTCTGACCCAGAAACCTGAGCATCTTGATTTTAAATGTCTGAGCTGTTAGCCTGTCCTTAGTCAGGAAAGTGTTTTTCCAGTTCAGTATCACCCATGTGAGGGCAATATTTTTCTTCAGTGAGCAAAGTTCAAAAACAGCCAGCTGGCAGGTAAAACTTGTTTAACTTTGTAAGGTTTATTACAGAAGGTGTAGGCTGGGAAGGGATTTACGAGATCAAGATACACTATAGCCTGTTGAAAGGGCTCAGTTTTCTCTAGAAGGTTGTATTTGGTCTCTGTTACCTAAGAAATGATTTAAAGAAAAGAAAATTAGAATACTATAGCTAGCAAAGAATTATTCCCTATGACTCTATGCTTGACAATGTTAAACTTAGACCTCCGAGAAGTTAGCAGGTGGCAAAGGTTGATTTCAGATCTCTACTTACAGAGTCTCATATACCTACGTAGTATTGATTCCATTAAGGTATTAATGGCTTACATGTGGATTAAGGGAAAAGGCAATATCCTTTTATATTTCTTACTTCTTTTTTTAAGTTTGGTTTGAGTTTAGACTTTTGATTGTCACCTATTTTTAATAAAATTCAATTAATGATTCAATTAATTAAAATTCAATAAATTTTAATTAAAAAAAGAATAATTTGGCTCATTCCAGAGATTCTTCATAGTCTTATTTAGGAAGGAAATAGAAAGCAGAGCATATAAATAGAGCTAGGACCAGCTAGAGATAATTCTGCCTTTGCAGGTGTGCAGCCCTCAGCAAGTTCAAGGTGCACAAGGCATCTCCTCACTGGTGCAGGTCTGACTTATTTAGCAAAGAGAGAGAGGCACAGCAACCAACAAGTACAAGAGGAAATTGTAGTTTAATGAAGGAGTATGAGGGGTCATCTAAATTAGCCCTTTCATTATCATTGCAGTGTAACTTGGTGTTTAATCTAAGAAGTTTCGTTCATCATTAGCATTTGTGGCGTGGGAAATCTAGCACAGATGTTCCCATATTTCTCTTGCTCCTATCCCACCACCGTTTGGCTGTCTCTGCACCATGCGGGAGGATGATGGAGCCAGTGCAAAAGAGCCTGGAGACCTGGGATGGCCTGAGCTTAGACCACCTGATCCTATGTAGAACATAATGCAGTGCCAAAGCAGGAGGGAAGAAGAGGGAGACAACATTTGCATCCCTTGCGTGAGAGCAACAGGAGGAGGCAGTAGACAGCCTGGTGCATTTTGCCGTTTGTGCTGTTTGCTGCCTATTTTCAGTGCCTCTGGCCCAGGGCAGAATTGGGGCTTCTCTGAGCACGGTGTCCCCAGCAGACCCTAGAGCCATCTGCCTGCCAGCACCCCGGGATCTACGTCTTGGAGCACATTTGCCAAGCGGATAAGGCAGCAAACACAAGCAGCTGGGAAGCAACTCTGGAGTTTAAGAACTCCAATGTGCAATTCATAATACAATTACAATGAATGATCTGGCCAATAAAATTAAATCACTGAATCGTTACATTGGGTTACTTGATTTTGCTATATTAATATATTTGTTTACTTAGGGCTTGTGAAGGAACACTGCTTTTATGAAGAGTGTCTGTTTAAGAGAAGGAAAGCGTATGCCTTTTTGATCTGTTTTTAAAATAAATTTTGTGAGAACAGCTCTTTTTTTTTTAATAAATAATACTGTAAGAAGTCTGCTAGTCTGAGTGTCAGGTTTCTGGAGGGAGTGTGTCTGTAGATCCTGATCTTCACTCATACTAATAGGGGTGATCATAACTGGCAACTAGACTGAATAAACTGAATAAAACTGCTCAAAGGGAGACCAGGAGTGATCACATATTCCTTTAGCCACTCTCTGTGGTAGGTCAACTTATACTTGCCTTACAGTCAGAATAATTTGGTTATCGCTCGTTGCATCCACTGCTTTGTCGTTTTAAGTTTTCCCAAGGCCTGATGTGTTTAAGTTTACTCTCCGTGACATTAGACATCTGATGTAACTCCTCAGGCTGCAAGATGGAATAGCACTATGGGCTTCCACCCCACAGGCAGGATTTAACAGAGGACTGCAAGAGAGTTGTGTGCAGCGTTTTCTTCAGGACAAAAGAACTCAGTATTTTTCTGCCTTTTAATGAACAAACTGTTTTGAGGAATGTGCAGTTGATTGCTGAAAATGTTTCTGCATCAGCCAAAATGTGTATCTAAGTTTTCTGCTCAACTTATCTCTAAAAATGCTAATACTATTTTATGGGAGACATTCTGAGTTTTGAGGTGGGCTGGAATAGAGTGCTATCATGATTATTAAAATTGCATTGTACTTCCTCAGCTTTCCATACTGTCACAGAGGTCTGTATAAGTTATTGCAACACTATTCCTTAAAGGCTGAGGCTGTATTTTGAAATATTTCTTGGATTTAAATCTTACCTTGGAGCTAATATAGTAATACTTATCTAGACTGACTTTTATCGTGAGGATGATGTTCCCTATGGAAAGGACAAGGAGAAACTCATCCCCTATTTAAAAATTTGTCACAGAATCACACAACTACTGAGTTTGGAAGGGACCTCTGGAGACCATCTGGCTCAATACCTCACCTCAAACAGGGTCAGCTAGAAGAGGTTGCCCAGGACAATGTCCAGCTGGATTTTGAATATCTCCAAGAATAGAGCCTCCACAATCTCCTTGGGCAAACTGCTGCAGTGTTAAACCATCCTCACAGTGAAAATCTGATGTTTAATGATGGAATTTCCTATTTTCCTATTTTTCAGTTTGTGTCCATTGCCTCTCATCCTGCCACTGGGCACACTGTAAAGAGGCTGCCCCCATCTTCTTTACACTCTCCCTTTTGTCGGTTTATATATTATTTATTTTATTTTTTTTCTCTCAATGACACAAGATTGGTTCATTTATTTAAGAGTTTCATAACTTCCCATGATATTTTTCCACCAAACAATCTTGCACTGGTAAGCACTGAATCTCTAACCCATGTAAACAAATAATAAGAAAGAATGTGTCATGCATAGATCTTCTGCCATTGTAGCTTACTGATGTAAGAGATATTTGGTTTGCAGGGAGAGACAATATCTTCTGTTATGTCAATTGATATTTTTAGAAATATAACCTCAGTGGTGGAGGATGAAAGCTCACCTGCTAGTTCTGATTCTCTCTCAGGTGACCAAATTAAATACACTGTCTCTCCTAAAACCTGTGCTGTTCTCACGTAATGTAGAGATGCAACTGTTACTGCCTTTGGGTTACGGAGCGGGCTAGATAACTTCCCCCATTCCCTGCTGGCGGAGCTCAAGTGCTGAGCTCTTTTAAATGTGAGCTTTTATCTCGTTTATGCTCACTTTCTACACAAGATCTACATGGTATCTTCACGATAGCTATTTCTGAAAGAAGTTCAATACCATAATATTGTTGACAGCCATTGTTCTGTTTACCATCGGAATGAGCTATGCATGAATTGCTGGGCATTGCCTTTTGTCTCCTGCAGATCCATTATAGCCTGGGCACTGTAAGAAAATCCCTGAGGCTTAGGAGGAGTCCTTAAAGCATTTAAATAGACATCTCAGTTTGCTTGGTTTTTTTTATATCCTCTGCTTTCAAATCAGTTGAAGATTATGCATATTATTGGAAGGAGTTAAACTTTTGCTGAATCAGAATTTGACTGGTATGTAAGTGTTATAGTGTTATAAACTGAGTGTTCTGTGAGTCCATCTGCTTTCAGTGAATACAATGAAAAAAAAACAGATAAAGTACTTTAAGAAACAGACCTTCTGTAATCTAATCCAGTCAGTATGTAATTCAATTTTATTCTGACTCAGAGGAAAGGTAATTTTTAAAAAAATCTTTATGGAAGCCAGATCAAGAGCCTTTCCATCTTGAAGACTACATATTTTAATTAGTTTAATAGCCTGAAGGCTGCTAATATAAGCAATTTAAGGTGAAAAATGGGGAAGTGGGCAAAGGAAATGTCAGGATGAATGTCCATGGAAGATACATAGCCCAAAGGGTAGCATTCACCAGAAACATTCACCAGCTTCTGAAGATCTCTGGCCTTTGGGGATGAAGGGAGAACAGGGTACCCTTCTGAGGGTTTTATAGACACTCATAGTCAGGCTCATCAAGATCTTTGTAGCATATTCCGGCCCTCAAGCAGGTCTTTGAGCAGGACCCCTAGATAACTTCTATCCAGGTCCAGCCAGCTTGGTTACACCTGTGAAAGCAGCAAAGCCAGAATCAAGCAAAGAAAAACCTCTTTAAGAAAATAGCATTTTCCTCCCAGACACATCTGTTTGCCTGCAAGTTTCTCAATCCTTCTATATAGTTTGGCAGTAGAGTTTAAATTGTTTGGTCTCATTCTTGTGCTGTAGGGATGATTTTAGTCTTGACAAGGTGTCCCCTTTGTTGTAAGACAAGACCTTGTCCTCCTTCCCTCCCTTTTCTTTCTGTTTCCTCAAATAGACTGGCTCTGTGTCTTTAAATTTTAGGTAGTAAAGGTACCTAATAATCCAACTAATCTAAAGATCTAAATGAAGGGGGATCTGTTTTTCTTTTTTTTTTCCTTTTTTTCCCAAGCACTAGCTTCTCCTGAGCAGATTAGCTGTATGCAAACAACATTGTACCTGGCCTTGGTTCTCCCTGGACCCTGTGTGGGGGGTGTGTGCTGCCCCGCAGAGTAGCATTTCTGTAGCATGAAACCCATCTTCGTTTCCTATCTTTATGGACCCTTTGGGAGGGGACAAAGAGATCCAATATGGGAGTAATTAACCTTGCAAGACTAGGGTCAAAGTTGGAGCACACCACATACATAGAGTGGTTGGAGAATTGTTTTAGTTTTGAAGCAGTCTATTCTTCATGGAGTGAACTGACCCTGCAGAAGCAACTGGATTTTGCCTTAGATAGAGAGAGTTACTTCAAGCTTAACCTAAGTGAGAGAAATAATAAGCAGTGAGGATGCCCAAGCCTTTTTTACTTAGCTGCATAGATGCATAGTAATAATCTGGCAAACTGCAGTGCTAAACTCAAAGATGCTTGAAGTGCTTTGAGCTGTGTGGCTGAGGTGACACTGTGAGCTGTCTGGGATATTTAATTTTGTTGAAAGCAAGATATCTGGGAGGAGTTCCACATTAAAATGACTGTGCTGCTTCTGACATCAGAAGGCATCATACAGGCATGGCTGTTAGCTGCATGCTGTTTGCTTGCTAGGTAGTCTTTGCCTGATAATCCTTTGAATGGTGTAACCAAAGCACCAGGACTTCTTGAGTGAAGCACCATCATATCATTTTGCAACTTATGATCCTGTTGCATTTATAATTGAATCTCCCTTTGCCAGTCTAAGACAGATTTTCTCCTTCAGGACTTTGATCTGGCTAACCTCTTGCTATATTTATGCTGCATATGTTGCATCTATATTTGGAAAGAGCCAATAAATGTGCAGTATATTTTTTTTACTGTCTATTCCCAATCCATATGTTTTTTGTTGGTGATGAAACCCTCATATTTTGTTCTGACAAAGAAAACTGGTGAATCAGCAAGGCTGAACAAGTTGAAGCAGGTTCATTTTTGCTTCCATTGTCTTTAAAAACTTAAATAGAAAAATGTAATTGTTACAACCATGGTTTTTCCAGCATGTAAAATGATTTTAGATTTCTAAAATTATTAAAGTGAACTTGAGCCTTACTGTGCTTTCAGGCTTTGGCACCCACTGACCTTTAAAAGAGACTTATTAAACAGTCAGATTTTCTTTCATTTTCTACCATAATGTCTGGAAAGTGAAATTGAAATTGCACTGTTTATAATAGTTACAGTCCAGGCTAGAAATGGTCAGTAGGAATCTCTTTGATTTAAGCATGTACAAATTATGTCAATTGTTGTACATTGATGTACAAATTATGTCAATTGTTAGGGTGATCTATTAATTTATGATGATTCATGTATGAAAAATCAATAGTCTTCTTTCCTTCCAAGTTAAAACTCCTAGTTTCTTATTTCTATCTGTTTTTCCCATTGCTCAGCTAGTATAATTGACAGTGAGTGCAATGTAGGCTTTACTTTACTTGTACATTATAAAATATGAGGCTTTGACTCTTTCATAGAAATCTATAACAAATTTTTAATATGTTAAAGAATGGTAGTGTTGGCTGAGTTACTAAGGTGTCTCAGAGGCCTCTTAAAGAAAAGCTTCCAGTTGACATGTGACAACCTTTTTTTTTCTTTTCTTTTCTTTTCTTTTCTTTTCTTTTCTTTTCTTTTCTTTTCTTTTCTTTTCTTTCCTTTCCTTTCCTTTCCTTTCCTTTTCTTTCCTTTTCTTTCCTTTCCTTTCCTTTCCTTTCCTTTCCTTTCCTTTCCTTTCCTTTCCTTTCCTTTCCTTTTTTTTTTTTTTTTTTTTTGGTGTGTGCCCTGATGTGTCTTAAATGCTGTAGCATCATCAATAGTTTATCAAATGGCACTTGAGCTACTTCGTATTTTTAGCTTTATATTAATATGCCAGTTTAAGAAGTACTGGTAAACATTTTGTTTAATTAAAGGAGAAAAGACAAAAGAGATGTTCTATGAAGTTAATGAAAAGGATATCACTCACTGCTCTCATCTTAAACTGTAGTTCATTCATAGTGTATAACTTTGATTTTGCAAGGACTTCACCTTTAGGTAAATGAGGAGAAAAAAATAAAGCTTAGAGATGTTGGTACAGCTTCACTGAAGAAAATATTATAGAAGATATTTTAGATTTCATGTACTAATACATCATGCTTACCTTCAACAGGTTTCTTGCTTCATCCATCTTCCATCTTGGAACTACTAAGGAAGTAATTTACTTGTTTTATATGTGGTTTTGGGTTTTTGTTTGCCTTTTTTAGCATTCTATAAGTCCAGAAACCCCTCTTTTCGTCACACCAGGAGAATTTCTTGCCCTCTGATAACCACAAAACTGTCTGATGGCTTGCGAGCGAACTTGCGCTCTAATCTGCTGTGGAAAGATAAGATTTCCTAAGGAGATGTCTCTCTCAAGTAAAGTCATCTTACCCATCTCTCTTTTTTAATCTAATCTCCCAAAAAAGTGAGTAGATTTCACTAGCGAACTAGGTTTGAAATCTACAGCCAGTTCTGCCACTGCCTCTCCTAGCTCTTACTTTTTGTTGCCATCAACTTTTGATATTACCCAGGAGCTACTACATATGCTCCCACTCTATAATATGAGCCTGCCACCTTATAGGTCATGAATGTGTCCACTAGTTGGGTGGCTTCGCTCTGAGGTTTAAGGAGTTAAACATTTTGCAGGGTTAGAGTCATTTGCTTTCAAAGTGAATTTTCCAACTGGTATCAAAGGGTGTGCTTTACAGTCTCCAGAAAAGTATCTCTGCAATCACTAGGTTAAAACAGTGCTTTAAATGTGCACTTAGATTCTTCAGACAAATCCTGTTAGATAATGAGGAAAATATAGTTTCTGATAGTAAGTTCACCTGGTAGACACCTGGGTATTTTTGTGCTCCTAACAGAAGACTACATATTATAGGACAAGCTGTAATTGATCCTTAGATCACCCAATGTGGCCTTTTTTCTCTGATGTGAATTACTTCCAGTCACATTGGACTTTACAAGCCAAGCTAGAGTCAAGATGAGGAGACCCACAAAGTACAGGTGTGAATTTATTTAGGCTTGGCAATTCATTTTTTTATGGTCTGAGCCTTTCCAGTGTGTCAGTTTTCACTTTCATCCTTCATAACATTGTGCTTGCCAGCTGCCTGTCCAAGTGAGAATTATGCATTCAATCAACAAGAGAATTACGGGGATGCTTTGTCAAAATGTAGATTAGAACAAAGAGGCAAACGGACGTTGCTGAGAACTTGGAACCGAATGCTGCACCTTGATGGCCTAAACTGTTGTGTGATTTTCCTAATCTTGTGCACTTTTTTTTTCTAATACTCTGTGAACAGCATAAAATAGCTATAATAAATGGAAAGGGGAAAATATGGAGAAAATACTTCATAAACTGGAATTTCCTACTGCCTTTGATGAAGTAGTGAAATGGGTTTTTGCAGGCAAAAACTTATTCTTTTCTTTTTATTGCAACTGCTGTAGATCCTTTTACTAGGCATATCTATATATATTTATAGGAACCTGATTCAATAAAAAGAAAAATTGGTTCTCTACATTTTTGATGCTTAAAACAGTGTAGGAACACTGAGATGTATGGAAAATATATATTCTAAGATGTTGTGATTATAGGTTTATACGCATAAACTTCTACAAATGATTTACAATAGCTACTTACAACTGGAACTTCTAGTGCTAAGAGAGAAGATGAGAATGGAAGATTTGTTGAAAAATAAAATATATTTCATTTTAAAAGAATGCATAAGTGACAATTACTTATTCAGTGTGGTTAGTGGCAATTCCTGAATGAAGAGCTGGGTTAAAATAAATAAATAAATAAATAAATGGCAAATAATCTGAGACGGTTTTTGCTGCCCTGTATTCCAAATGGATGGCCATAAATAACAAAAGGAGGTAAATGTCAATTTACATCCCATCACTGCACAGCCCTAGTTAATTTAGCTATCAGAAAGGAAGTTCTGAATGGACGTTTTACTGCCATATGGCATATTGCAAATGAAACCATATTTTCCCTTAAGCTTCCTTTAGTCTGCGTAGGCTCCAGCTCTGGTCTCTTTCTTGTCTTCTTTATCAAAAGAAAGGCTCTTGGTCTGCTAATTCTTCAAAATGACATGAAAATTTCAGCTGCAGTGTGAACCTGATGCACATGGGTCCTCTCAGCACACTGTCTGCCTGAACAGGTACTAGCTGGAGTTCAAGTTTACCTTTCACTTCCTGCAATATTTGAAACACTTAGCACCTATTTTACAAAGATTCTGAATTTATACTTAATGCAAGAAAATATAGATGCAGAATCTAACTAATTACTAATTTATATGGCCACAGGGCTTAAATTCCTCTCTCCTTTTTAACCTGACTTTTTGCTTCTAGCCTCTTTTCCATTAGAGAAGGAGAGATTTAAAATTCAGCCTTTTTTTTTTTTTTTTTGGTTCGTTCCCCTGGGGAATTTTGATTTGGGGATTTTGACTGATGTCCCTGGTTACTGGTGATCTCTTCTAACTACTTCTAGTCTGCCTGGTTTTGCATTTGTGATTTGACCATCTGCTTTGATGGTGTTTTCATTTAAACAGAAGATTTTCAGGATTCAGGAAACGTACATTAATCAAGTCACCTCTGCTGTAGATATCACACCAAAATGGAAGTGCAAGTATAGCAGATATGTCAGATTATTCTCACAGTAAAAAATTAAACTAGTTTAAAAAAGATATACACACCAAGTTCATAAACTCAGACTGGGATTCACACCTTCATAACACAGTGTTCCTATGACCTCATGGTAGTTATGTTTTATGAACTCTACCACATCAAACTGTGAATGTCTTAAGTTTCTGCAGATTCTATTACCACCTGTAGCCTCTCAAACAGAGAAATCTAATATATCTTTGGCAGAGGGATTCAGGCAGTAATAGAAAGAGAATGTCTGTGGAATCCTGGTTAAAAAAAAATAGTAAAATAGCTTCACCGCTGATGGAGAGCAGAGCTGGAAATCTCTTTGCGTTGACCATCATGCAATATGTGTTTATGAGGACATTGACCTGACCAATGGCAGGTCAGTGGGAAATCAGTGGGATTCAGTTCAGAAATTCATGAAAGATGAGACGTAAACCCCAAGATCTTCTAAACCATCACTGGTTTAGTATATCTAGTATATCACCCTTTTTTTTTTTTTTTTTTTCCTTTCTTCCAGTGCCTTTCTTTAACTGAAAGTAATAATGGTTTTGAGATCTTATTTTTGTGGTTGTCTATGCCAATAATCAAGAGTAACCCTTAGGATGGACAGACAAACCAACTATATGCTTTCAGTAGAGCTTCCAGCTGAAATCAATCCCACTAATGCAGATAGTGTGTTCTCTTGTCAATATCAGGCGATATTTTGATGAAGCCAAAATAATGGCAGATTATAGTTAGCTCTACTGGGGCAAAATCTAAGGCAAAACAAAGTGTCAAAATAATCCCTGAATCTTTTTTTAAGCTTCTTTTGGTCTATGTATGCGTATATGTACAAATGCACATGTGACCCTGTGTGTGCGTAGGGGTTGGACTAGATGATCTCTAGAGGTCTCTTCCAACCTTAACAATTCTAGTATTCTATGATTCTAGGATTATATATTAATCATATTCACACAAATAAAGAACAAGAAGCAATAGCATTTTGGAATAATTTTTAATTGTAGCTCATAAATTTCATAGTTTTGGGATGAGGTACTGCTTTAAAGAACATGAGAATATAGTTTCATATATGAAGATAAAAAATAAAATTAAGTAAGAAAAATAAGCCAATTTAGGAAATGTGTTAATTGCTTGTCCTCAAATTAAGGACTGCTTGTCCTCAGGTAGAAGGGAAGAGTAGACAAAAACACTGAGAAATATGAAAGAAATTATAAATGCATTTTTCCTGCTATGGGATTCTCCTCTTTGCATATCTTTGTTGTAGATGGTTAGACTAATGGTTAGACTTTTTTCTGGTATAATTTGTTTTTGGTGTAAATAAATGTTGTAGTCTGTCAAAAGAAATGCTACTCAGAGTGTAGGAACGATTATATAATTAACAATGTGTAAAAGTACATCTAGCCCTATCATGTAATCCTTTGCATACTGATTTTGAGTGTGTAATTCAGGATTTCAGGATTCTGATGCTATGGAGGGTGTTGAATTAATCACAAATAACATGGAAAACAAATAAAACTTTATTCCTATATATTCCTATGAGAATACCTTGACTTGTTTGAATATATGCTCTGTACTTCAGTTATCTGCCAAATGATTATGGGTATAAATTAAAACACAGGAAGTTCCACCTCCATGTGAGGAAGAGCTTCTTTCCTGTGAGGGTGACAGAGCCCTAGAACAGGCTGCCCAGAGAGGCTGTAGAGTCTCCGTCTCTGGAGACCTTCCAAACCCGCCTGGATGCCACCCTGTGCCACGTGCTCTAGGTGTCCCTGCTGGAGCAGGGGGGTTGGGCTAGATGATCTCTAGAGGTCCCTTCCAACCTCAACCATTCTGTGATTCTGTGAAATGCATGTTACGTAAGCAATAGTCTGTCAGACCAAAGTATCCAACTTACTTATGTAACACAATGTGAAAACTGGCCTGTTTCAAGGGCTTTTAAAGGCACTTACTCCACTGATCATATGAGCCTCATTGGGATTTACTTTAATGGTGGTGCTTATTCTTTAACACACGTATACAAGTTGAGTAGACTGGATTCCTTCTACCTGCTTGCTTTCTTGCACCATTTGCTCTGCTTCAGTTATTTTTTTTTGTCACAGATGGACATTATCAGCCTTGACCCTGCTCTACTAAGAAGGTACAGCAGCACTGACTTCAGTGCAGGCTGCACAAGTCGAGCTGGGATCGTACCGCTGTACTGCAGCAGACCTCGAATAGATCCATGTACACCTCAGCAGTGCTCCTGCAGGCATCGTATGAATGTGTCCAGCAACAGGGCAGCATGCAAAAAATTAAATTCTCCTTGATGACAGCCGTTGCTAGCTGAATGAATTATAAGGGTTTATGTAGCTGCTTCACATTCAAGGTAATGCGACCATGCAGCTTCTGTTCTGGCTGAGGAATCCCTGTGGCTCCTGTGCTGGGAATTTTCATGCTGTTTGCAGCAAAGCCAGTGCATTAACTTCTCACTGTCTTCAGATGAAACAAGGAAACTTCAAAATGTACATGAGAGGAGACAAGCTAATGGAATTGTGAAACTACTGTTTTTTTCTTTCTTTTTTTCTTTTTTTTTCTTTTAACTTATTCTCTTCCTTCCTTCCTGCTTGCCCTCTTCTTACACAAAATTTATGAACACATGCTTTTCATAATCATATACACGTTGGTGTCTGTATTGGTTGCAAAAAGAGAATCATGGATTCTGCCTAGTCTCTCCACCTGCTCGGACACCTGCCTACGCTGCTTTGACGATATTTCAAAAGTCATAAAACAATTATTATCAACCTACACATCCTCTTCACAGATACTCTGTCAGAAATGGATAAATATTTGTTTCTGTCATTTTATCTGACCTTCAAGCAGAGCAGATGTCCTTTGAAATTACTAATAGGAGGCAAAATGTTTTGCTTAGATTTGTATTATGTGGTTTCAGCAGTGACTGCACGAATATTGTATAATTGTTATAGGTTGAACAATTCTATTTTGCCTACTGTGTGTCAATTTGCATTAAAAGACAGCTTTTATGCTGTCATCTTTTGCAACTTTTTGGCACAGAAAGAATCAAGATTATTCTTCTGGAAGAGGATCTTGCTTACTATTAGTCTGTCCTTCATTATCCATCTGGATAGTGTGCAACTGCAGCGTCAGTGTGAGATCTGATGCTGTTGCTGTGTTCCATATCTTACAAGATTAGTATAGTCAGATGGCTATTACCTAGAGCATAGGATTGCATTATAATGTCCATCATTTAGCCCATGAAGTCTTGAGAGTTTTAGATTCTTCATAGTAGGATTTTTTTGATCTGAATGTAGCATTTTTTGAGCATTTTATCCTTATATCTCAGGTTACTTCTGTGCATGGGCAGGTCAAGGGTCAGCAATCAGAAATTTCCCTTATCAACATGCAGCATTTACCTGCAGTCAGCCACCTTGGCCTTTTTCTTTGTCAGGATACAAGAATCTGCTTCCTGCTGCGGGATGTGG
>NW_010578563.1:19614-34680 GCF_000705375.1 Tinamus guttatus | reverse complement strand
TATTATTTCTGGTCTTTCTCTTGGCCTCTATCTCAAGCAGATACTGGAAAGATAAGAGGTATAATACAGAACTATGGGTAGTCATCATAACCATCCTCAGTTCCAGAATGGATCTGTTCTGTAGCCTCTTTGCATGGTATTTGCTGAGGTAGAGTAGAGAAACTGTGATTGGGTAAGGATAGCTGCATGTATTGCATTTTCCATTTGATATTTAGGGCAATATGCTATTCAAAAAGCGTTGGACTTAGAGATCTGTGATTTTTTCCCCTTTTTTCCTTTAAAATATGAATAATGGATGCAAAAGTTCGGTGTAATATGGGCTTACCTACTTCTCATGTACTCTCAAGAAATTGATATTTTAGTCCAGAATAATGCTATGTCTTAAGCATTTGTGATAAAGCAGCATTAGATGTCTGGGCTATATATAGGAGCTATGCACAGAGGCTTTGGAATATACATATGGGCATTATTCTTATTCCTTTACATGTCTGACTCCAAAGTGGATGATTATGGTAGAATCTGGGGCCTGTGTTGACCTCTGTCATTTCAAGTGACAAAAAATCTAGTCCTTCATCGTGAATGCAAAAGGAAATTTAACTCTTGGGTTTGATTGCCTTGGCATCTTGGAAAATTAAGTCATTAACCTTGATGGAACATTTCATGATGCCAGTTCACATTCAAAAATAGGCTGGTATATTTTTTGACTCCTTGACAGAGCATCTGGGCTGCTTGATGAACAGCCTTTTGAGGCAGGACACATGCGAGCAGACTTGAAGCTGCACAATCAACCCTAAGCATCCAATTAGTGTTCATTGTTCTTCCAGAAGATGGATAGAGCTCACTGACCTGAACGCCTATTTTATAATTAAGAAGATGCTAAAATGACTGGTGGCCAGAAAAAGATCTGGCAGGGTTTTTGGTAGTCTATGAGGCTTGCCTTGCTGTGAAAGAGGATTTAGTATTAAATGTTATCTTTCTAAGACTACTGCAATGTGTTTCTGGGAAGGAGGGCAGGGGATACTGCTGTGTTGGTTTGGCATTTCAGAACCTTTTAAATGCAGAATATGTGAGAGAGTTTACAAGCATTCCTTTTGAACCTTTATTTCCAAACATAATCACCATTATTTCACAGCCTTTTGAGTTGTGAGTACTTCTTTTTCTTTACTCCCCAATGGCACATTCCATCTTTGTATCATAATAGGTAGCAAAATCCATAGCCTTTGTAAACTGGCTGCTGCATGTCTCTCCCATGTTATCACAGATGAAAAAGCCAGTCTTGTTTTGGCATCTGTGTTAAAGTGAGGAGTGTGTAACAGTATTACATCTGGCAAGTCATTTAGATGCCGTGTTTGATCACATCAATCATTGGCCTTGTGGCTGAGACTTTTTAATGACTGTTCCAAGGACATTAGATGAATCTGACTAAAACAAAAAGGTCCAGACCCAAAAGAGGATATCAAAATCTAAATGTGCCTCAAGCAGAATTCAGAAGCCTGGTTACAAAATCGTGATGTGGAAACTGCTGTTTCCTAACAGCAAAACCTGCTCCTAAACCTGCTGTTCCTAAACCTGCTTCCTAACCCTTGAAGAGTAGCATGAGTACTGATGTGTTTGATTTTAAAATTCGTCAGGCAGTGGGAGCAGTACTTCTATGAATACATAGACTGGTTCATTCTTCTTGATGTAGTCAAGTGCTTGTGTTTAGAACCAATCGGGATCCAGAGATCAGAGCTTCTTCCCTGTAAGCCCCTAGGGCACTGCTACCATAAATTGGATACACTGAGGACACACTGTGTTAGTGCCTGCTCCTGTCTTTCAAAATGGAGCTGGAGAAGACTGTGACAAATCTTCATTTCCTGGTGTCTTTTCCTGGTGGTTAGAAATAGATTAGGGAGGGTGGCATGATGCAAAAATGGAGCCCAAAGTGTCAAGCTCTGCTTATAACATTACCCTGGACTCTGAAACTGCCTGTAGGGAAGAGGAGGAGGAGGAGGCTGTGTCGCTAACATGTGAGAAGGAACCACGGTGGTCCACAGCTCAGCTGAGAAATGTTGATCTAATGTCATCAAAATGAGTTTGGAGCGGGAACTGACATGTGTGTTGTAGTTACTAAATACTCAGTCTTTCTTGTCTGTACCAAGCTTGAGCTCTTATCTGGTAACATGATATTGCAGTGATTGTCATCAGATTCCTCATAGGCTTTTAAGGGAATATCCTCACTCTGCTTTAGCCTTTGACCATGTGTTTTGACTTTTTGTCAGATTTGTCTAGCCCTCTTACTGCAAAATCTGGCAAGCTGGAGAGTATATGTGCTTGGACTTGAATCTTTTGTTGAAGTTAAATGCAAATATTCTGGGGCAGGGACTGACTTTTTGATGCAATTGCCCAGTGTCTGTTCCTTAAGTACCTTTTCACCTGCTCTGGATCTCTTGATATGAGACTGTTTATACCACTGATCTTTCTTTGCTGTAGAATCTAGATTTTCCCTATATAGTGGTTTAGTAGTTTGTGCACCTAAAACTATAGGCAGCTTGAGGAGGTATTTTCTGACACATGCAGTAGGACATTTTGCAGACTTGATCAGTGATCTTTTTCTCCTTCTGATTTGATGATTAATCAGAAATCATTGCATCTCTCACTAAGAAGAGGCACAGCGGAGTGCCCAGGTCTCCCCTTGATGTGTGACAGAGTATGACCTGAGAGTGCATCAGCTCCTGGGTTCCTCACCTGGGTGTAGGCACCCTGTTCTCAGATTTTAGGTGAGATTATCTGCTATGAAGTAGGGGAAACATCATAGGTGAAAAAAACTGCATGAGTTGTGCAGATGGCCATCAGATAATCGGGCATGTGTGTATGTGTGGGTGAATGTCCAAAACTGAACTTCTGAGCTCTCAAACAGCAGCCTGCTTCTTCCCAGCTGCAACTAATGCAGAGTGGCTGTAACTAATATCTGGATTAAACAGAAGTGGCATGTCCTAAATCCTCCAGTTAATAAAGAGACATGAGGCAAGCCTGGCAATTAGGAGGCTGATCACAGGCTGTACTCCTGCACATAGATTACTTAGTTTGGGAAAACTGGAGACTTAGGGCTTGGAAAAAAAAATTGCATTCCCCAAAAGAAGAAGCATTCTCAAAAAGAAAGACTCGAAAGAGGATGAAGATACTTAAGTAGAAAAAGTCGCTTTCCTTCTTAAGCAAACCCCAGTTTCCAGGTCTCCTATACACTGGCATTTACTCTTTCTCTCCTGTGATGCTCTGACTGATGTCTACTGACTAAGAGTAGCCTTAAAATTGTGCAGCTGTACCATTCCCTTAGGGAGAGGTAGTTTCTGAAGCTGGAATGATTTTTGACCACATTCGCTTTTCCTCCGTCATTCCTTAGCTAACCACGCAGTTATTTCAGGCCAGGAACTCCTATCAAGATAGCATTTTCCACTTTGCATTTAAATATAAGTTTAATACCAAACAATAAATCATAAAAAAATAATAAATATAATTTTATAATTATACTCTACCTATAGATACTCAGTATATTTTTGAATTAATTCTCCTCTTCCTCTCTTAAGTGAATGGCAACACACAATTTGAGGCTTGCAGATTCCTCAGTAAAACTTCAGCATTACATTCTCATTTCGTTAACTTGTTTTTCTTTCCCTCCTATTTTAATGCCTTTCATTTCTCTGTCCCATCCTCCACTCTGTTCTTTCTCACCGTTGTACTGAATGTTCAGGTCTTTGATAATTTTTTTTTTGCCTAATTGCTCAAAGGGCTTTTGTCAGTGCAAGTTCACTGCTGTTAAAGAGTCTGTGAAATACCTCCAATGTTCACGTACACTTTACTGGAAGGATTAATAAGCATAAAAATTCAGTATATCATTGGAGGAAGAGTTTTTTTTCTTTAGTTGTGGAAAATTACTAACAAAATATTTGATTTAGATATAATAATCTCATTAGCATTACATAGTTCATGTGTGGTTCATATTTTTTGACTAAGATGTGTTTGGTGGAAGTCATGGATCCAGTTAAACTGCTGGATTGGTCTTCTAATGTGGAGTGTGAGCAGTGTTTTTGTATCAAAATGAGAATAGAAATGAGCCATATGGGACACAGCTAGTAATATCACTGGAGGTACTTCTGGCACAGGAAGTGTACATGTGCTAGAATTAGGTCATGTTCCACGTCCAGTTTCTAGCATAAAATTGTCTGACCCTGGCACTTGCCCCAGTGCACCTGAGGGACAGTGATCTGGCTTGGCATCTGTCATTGGTTAACATCTAAAAATGGGGATTTATGGTAGTCTGTGGGGAAAAAAAAAATCAGTGCTTCAAGCAGATCTGCCATGGTCTGCATTACTTTCCCTAAGGGTGTCTGTAATTCTTGACAGATTCTTGTTTTTTTTAAAAAGAAAACAGGAAACTGGAAGGTTTTTGCTTAAAGAGAAAAAAAAATCTTCTTATAGGATTATGCTAAGCAGAAAATTCGTAGCAGATATGACGCTATAAAGACTTGGGGTATGCAGGCTATGCACCCCAGCTCTGACAGGCACAACCCCTGTTTGTTTGTTTGCTTGTTTCCCTCTTTATCTTCAGCATGGAGTGTAGATCACCAGTTGAAATCATGTGGGTACTTCTAGCTGGCTGGTTCCTTGCTGTTGCAAGAGCCTTAAACATTAGCCAGAAGCCAAACTCTCCCTTTCTCGTCATCAAATAAGGAACAGATTAGTGTCTCTGAGGTCTGAATTGCTTGATTGTGTCTATGCTAATGAATAAAATGAGCCAGGAGGCAGCCTTTGGTCCTCAAGCCACTTGACGCAGTATGACTTGCATCCATAGGGTGATCCTCTTCCTTCTGAAAATAAAAGTGCCCAGATGTTAGTTGGGTGAATGATAGACAGACCTAGCTAAAACTATGTCCAGTAGCTAAAACCATGTCAGGACCAACAGTACCAATTTAACTCATTATAGGAAGGGTTGCCAATGCTTGGATGTGTATATTAGTGCCTGATAGGTCAACATTAATCCAATCAAAGTCTCTGGGTCTTTTCTAGAGGCATTAATTAACCTATTCCCATATCTTCTTTTGCGAAGCCTAGCCATGATGATGAATTAACCTATTAACGTGTAATATATGCCTGTTGGGATGCCTATGTCTCACATGAGGGATATGGAAGAAGTGAAGTCTAAATGTACAGGCAAATGGGCAGAGCCTAAGTTGTGATAATGTGCAATATAAAGTATATACATGACATGGAACCAGACGTCCTTGAAGTCCTGCTGCTTCCTCTGCCAGTATGTTGGATGAGGATCTAAAAATTAGACTCTGGGATTATTGAGAGTGAAAATTTACACTGGTGGGACGTGCAAACATTATATGCATATCATGTGAAAATATTTCACCCTAAGGTCTGTTATTAACAATACTCTAAGCTTGGGTTAAGCATGTTTCAATATTTTAACTTCATAAAAGTTGATATATGTATTATAAATATTTCAACACTTTTCTTTTGTTCTAGCAGTATAATAAGGCATTTATTCTATTTTCTGCCCCACTGATCCAGGGTTTTACTTTAAAACTGCATGATCCTCTATAGCAGAAAGTCCTTGTGGGCCTGTGGTGAATGATGGAGGTGAAGAAATACTTTTTTTTTCCTTCTTTTTTTTCCCATGAAAGGAAGTGTCTGTGCAGGGAAAAAAAAAATACAAGATTTGGGGTTTTATTTTTACATGTCAGTCTAATGTTGGATACATATCAATGAATGGATAGCATAGGAATATATTACACCTTTTAAGATGATTAAATGGGTGCTTTTTCTGACTGATAGCAATTTAATGCTAGAGACAACTTGGAGGCTCTTTTATGTCAGGCTGCTTGTAGAGAGAGTGAGGCAATGTTCTAAGTAGTGCAGTATGTTCTGTGAGTTTGGTGCAGTGCAGCAAGCTTGTATAATATTAGCATCATCTTGATGTTACATTTGGATCTTAACTGGAGAAATGGAAAGCATCCAGTGTTTTGCGTTTCTTTTCTGCCTCTCTTCCTCTCTTCTTCTTCTTAAAAATAAAAAATAAAAAATAATAAAAAAAGGAACTTGGCATATGCATCCCAGTATAACGTTGTTACTGGCAAACCCACCAATTTGCTGGAGTTTAATTTTTCGCTATGTTATTGCAGACTCCTGCAACTTTCTGCTAATCCTTGGAAAGCCTTTTCTTACTCCCATGTATCTAGGTAACAGATAGTAAGGTGCTGCTCTGCTTTTTTCGCTTTAGTGTTGGTCTTAAAAATCAGTGTCAGAGTCCGATCCAGTCAATGTTAGACATTAACAAAAGTCCGGAACCTGCAGTTGTTGCAGAACTAGTATTTTATACTTCTCTTTCTCTAAAGCCTTCAGGAACATATATGCAACACATTTCCCTTTCAGTACCTGCTTTGCTGTTTTATCACTCATTTATTTCAGTATACTAAGATTTCAAAACCAATTCCTTAAATTCCAGAACTGTAAAACTCTTCTAAAAGAGGACGAGTCATTGGCTGCTTTCTTTAAGGTTCTTTCTGCAGTAAAAGTATACTTTTCAAAGCTTTTTTTTTTTTTCTGTAAATCTGAATAATCTCATAGTAATCTTTTCTGCTTACTCATAAAGAGGCAATCTAATTTAAGGTTGCTTCTCCCTAAAGTTAGTTCTTTTATCTGCCAATTTTAGCCTCATTTTTGGAATGAAGTAATCTTTTTTTCACAACTGAGGACTAAAAATGATGAATGATTTTATTTATTTATCCAGGCAGAATAATACACATTATTATTTTTTTAGATGTCATTTTTTAGATGCTGATTTCAAAAGTAATACAACTAAAATACCACCTAATGCAGCCACCTTGCTTTTTCTCCTCAATTTGTTGTCATGATCATTATTTAAATTGTGCCTTTTCAATGTAAAAATACTGCAACAAATGAAAACTGTTTTCTGGCAAAGCTTTCACAGATAGACTGTTTAGGTACGCT
This sequence comes from Tinamus guttatus, assembly GCF_000705375.1. The sequence goes on along the minus strand of NW_010578563.1, from coordinate 27,684 downwards.
TTAGTATTCTGCAGCTTTCAGGAGTGGTAAAAGTGATGTAGTAATTAATAATTTCATAAAATAATGAAACATTTATATGTTTTACATGCTCTTCAAAAATAAAATTTTAAAGATTTTTTTGCAATATGTCTTTTCCCAATTTTTTCAGGATTTAGAGAAGTACTCTTCTTCTTTTGTTTTCCTGAGCTTAACTACTGCCTGCAAAAGAAGGAGTTTATTATGTGGTTTCTAATAGAAGAAAAGAGATCTTACATGAGGTTTATAAACCACCTTTCCAATACAAAAATGAGTTTTCGTGTTAGATACTGGCCAAATATCTGGGATAAGGCAGAAAAAGCATTCATAGATTTTTTTTTCTTCTTCTGAACTCATTCTTCTCCCCCACACACATACATCCACAGTTTTTTGTCCTGGTCTCCTACATATGTCATCCCCCTCTTTCCTTACTTTTTTTCCTTCCTTCAATAAATGCCTAAAAAAATGCAATTAGAGGCCAGTTATATTTGTGTTTCATTTGTTGTGGCTGTAATTGACAGCTCTGATTCCCCTGTCTAGGGAGAGTAGGTGAACATTTCATGCAATTCATGACATGGAGTGGTATGGAAGAAAAAAAATCAATTGATCTTCCATTCAAAACATTCAGAGCCTTGGGTCCTGATGTCATCTTAAGCTTTACTTGTTTTTTTTTGTTTGTTTTTGTTTGTTTGTTTGTTTACACAGAGTCCTTATTCTACTATTTTAACACTGAGTGTAAAGGGTGGTGAATTTGGGGATGGACACTGCCCAGATGATCCAATGTGTTAAAGACAACACTTTTTCTCAACTCTGCCTGGGCATTTTCACCATATATTAAAAGGTGCAATCTTCTTATAGCTAAAATTATACCAAAGTCAAGTGAATAGAAGGTTTTTCATACCTCTCAGATGCAATAATAATCAAAGCATAGACTGGGGAGGAGCCTGGAAGTCATAGAATGGTTTAAAAACAACTAGAGTTTTGTCTTTGCCAGGATTTTCCCCAAATATAGTTATGACAAAAATACAGTGTGTTGTCCTACTGAAGAAATTTTTTAGGAAAGAAGTGGAATCTGCTTGATATTCTGCCTGATACTGAAATATTACCAGCCAAAGATACAAGTCTTGGGAGGAGCTGGTGACCCTTCTGCTGGCTCATCACTCAGAATGACACTTTGGAGTTTATTTTTCTTTTATGTTTAGATATTGAGGGTATTCTGCTTGTAAATTTAAAGAGAAGGATTTAGGTGATCTAACTGCAAAGACACGAATGTAAGCTGAGTGTAATAGTGTAATAGCCTACAATCCAGAAGTATGAAATTGGAGGTAACATAAAAAGCTGTACAAATGCCGTCAGATTTAGTCTCTTGAGACTTTAGTCTCTTGTAGCTGAATTGTTTTGTTTTTCAGCCTTTCTATTTCGGTAGTATTATTAAATTATCTTCCTATCTTTTACTCTTCAGGCACTCCTAGATAGGAAGTTTTAACCAACTGTGAAGGAACAGTGTTTTATTTATGTTAATGATTGACCTGTAGGTAGGCATCTGTACTACTAAATATCAGCCATGTTCCCTTTTACCTCTCTGGTCTTTTAAGGTTTAAATGTCTGTGTATGTGCTGTCGTGTTTTGTTTCTCTGTCTCTTTTGTAGCGTGCAGAAGAGACTAAACAGTCTATCATAGCTAAATGGTAGCAATCAGAGTGAGTTTATTTTTTGTTAAGACAAAATCTTTCATGTTATCTAAGACATCAAAATGGGCGATACAAAAACAAAATGTCTATATGACCTTATTGTCATTACCCTCCTTCACATCCTCCTCTTCATCAAGTTTCCTAGGTGCATTTTGTTGCAAATTTGACTTTAGGTCTTTGAAACATGATCTGTCTTTGTTGAGTTTTAAACACAAAGTGCCTTAAGGTTTGGAGATTTTGGTGTATTTATTTAGGTGACCATATCTTCTATTTTTTGTGATAAAATTGTTCATTGATAACTTTGTTAGAGGAAGAAACTGCCCTTCAGTAAAAGGACACAGATTTTCTCATTCATTTGTCTATCAAGTGTTTGAAGAACAAACTAAAGAAATGTATGTGTTGATTAAACCTTCATTTCAGGGTGAAATGTTTTTGATACAAATTAGCTAAGAAGCTTTAAGAAGGAGAGGCTCTCCTGTGTTTTCCCAAGGCTGATTTATATACCTGAAATAGAGACTGATGAAGTGGCTTTACAGGTGAAATGTCCACTGCTCATGCAGGCCAGGTGATGGAGAGCAAGGGAGGGCCTGGAGAGGGTCACTATTGACTGTGCCAACAGTAAATCCATGTGATGTTATTATCTGTGCTGTTGTGTTTTATTTAAAAGGTTCAGGGAATGCTTTGCTTTGAAACCTGCTATGTCTGGGAAATATAGCATCAAGACAACTTCTATCAGGATTCGGAAGTTGCTTGCTTTACTAGTGCTCTTGGGACATTTTCACCAAGTCTCAGGAGACCATGCACACAGATGGGTTATAATCTGCGGGGACGTCATTTGTGCTTTGATGCTGATTTGTTTTGAGTCACCAGGAGCTGCTGGGATGAAGGTGCCAAAAGGTAAGCGAAATGGTCTTACCAAAACATAAGGTCTGAATGGGCATTTTAGAGGAGCACTGAGGCAAAAGACTTCTACATAATTTGCTTCCAAAACCGGAACTACAGTTTGGAGGCTGAAGAGCCTAACGCAAACGGACATAGTTTACTATGTAGAAAGTCTGACAGGATGTACTCTGAAGTGGATTTCTGATTTCTTGTTTTTTTCCTTTTTTTTTTTTTTGCAGTAGATTGTTTTCCTCAAACCACCCTGCCATTTGAAACTGAGCCCTATCTAATCTGGAGTGAATGCCAATAGCTATGTCTATGCAACAATTTAATAAAACCCCAAAAAGGCTTTTCTTCTTCAAATTTATGATGGAATGGCTTAAATACAAGAATTATAAATACATTATAAAACATTTTTAGGTGCCTGAATACCACACTTACAGGTGATACCATAAATATATTTTTAGTCAGTCTGCTCATATTTGTATTCAATACTACTATGGTGGTAGCAGCCTGTTGGTAAATCAAAATACAAAAAGATATGCTTTACCTTTTTAAAAATGAATAGGAGATCACTTCTCATGCATCTGCAGAGACAGCAGAAATTGTCACAAGGCTTACTGGAGTTTGCGTAGAAGAAATTTCTCAATCACTTAAAAATGACTGTCAGATGTAGGACAGCATGCAGATGCAGGAGACTACAAATCCTTGCATAGCTAAGAATAAAATTCTTGAAAATTTTACAGTACTAAGATTGTGGAATAAGTACAGTAAGGATTCTGAAGGAAATATGTTGCTTTGCTCTTTATTATTATTAATCATTCAAGCAGATCACTTAATTGTGATAGAAAATTAAGTACCCCTGTTTTCCTCTAGGTTGGATAGAAACTTTATACGTAATTTATTCTACATCAAGTCTTCTTAAAACTCATAACTTCTTTGAAAGGATTATTTTTCTCTATAGCCATTGATGCCTCAAGCCATGGACGTATCAAAATGTTTCCAAATTAACTCTTGTTTTCGCACAGCGTCAGTAACAGTAACTCACTAATTGCTTGATTATTTTTTAGGACATAAAATGACATTGCATTAGGTATATTTGAAAATATGGATACTGTATTCACTGATTTCAATTTTGATCTTCATTTGCATCTAATGTTATGGATTGTAGACACTATTTGAGGATACCATCTTATCGAGCAGTAAATGAAATTTAAGATGAATATTTGCTTCCAGGTATTTACCTGCTCTTGTGCTGCAGGGTTCAGCAAAGCACACGATAATTAAACCATCAAATGAAAACCATGTAATGGAAATTTTTATTTCTATCTTGTCATTAAACTTCCCAGAAGTTTCAGAACTGTGTGAATACAATGTGCTTCCTGTTGACTGTCTCTTCAGCCTGTAGTTGAAAGTATATTAAAATATTTTCTAAGTATGTTAGCTTGCTTTCTACTGTGAACAAAATCAGAAATTTTAACATCGTCTTAAATATCACAACCTTCTTTTTCATAAAGAAGGAAAGATACTGTCAGTGGTATAATAGTGATTGATGTCAAAGTATGTTTAAAATTTTTTATGAAGCCCTTTTAAAGTTAGAGAAATTATTTTATATGTGATAAAGTTTATGACATAAATCAGCTCGAGTGTAGTGATTCCTGAAAAAAAAAAGAATAAATAAAAATCTTCTTTGGAAAAATAAAGCATAAAAAACAAGGTGGCGACTTTAATTCTTCTGTTCAATAGCCCTTAAATACGTGCCTCCATCTTTTAATTTCAGCTAACAAATTCACCTTAACCTCATTCAGCCACTTGATCTGGAGAGTTAAAAACAACAACAACAACAACAACAACAGTAAAGAAAGACATATATTGTAGGTATAACTGAAAAGTTTAAGTTTCCTAGAAATCTGTTCTAGAATTGCTTATGTGGGAGAGATTTGGTTGACCATGATGCAGTCATTGCGTTATCAGCTGGTGATCTGATGTTTGTCACCACCTCTCAGTTCTTTCAGTTTCCTAGTTGTGAGTCAAGATGTTCAGTCTATAGCACTGCAAAGGAAAGACAGTTGTCTAAAGAGACAGATTGCAGAACCTGATACATATTACTTCTGCTAGGCCAGAGCTCCAAATTAAAATGAGCTATAATTTTTCATACCCGAGCTTTGCAAATTAAGAAAAGACGTGCTCAAATGTATTAAAACTAATAAGTGCTATATTAAATAATACATTGAATTTATTAATAAATAAACAATGCATTTGGAGGCAGTAGAGGTGTACATTTGAGGAAATGTGGATGCTGTGTACTGTTTCTTGAAAACACCTCTTTTCATCTATTTGTCTTATTTCCACCCAAGAAGTATTTTCCCTTGAGTTTTACTTCCTTATCAAAATGTGAGTTAATAGTAAATTATTATGCTGGGAAAAATGCAATAATGAATAGGTAAATCTACCTTGTGGTTGACTAGCTGCAAGAAACATCTACTAAAAATGACAAAAATCTGACCAAGGGCAAAATATACAAAGTGTTTTCTGATTTCAATGTAAGTAAATCTAAACTCTGAACTAAGGGAATCAGATATATGGTATATTAATGATGGCAAAAGGAAAAAAAAATCTCTTTTTAAAAAAACAGCATAGTGTGATATTATAGTTGTTTCCACAAATATAAAGCTTTAAAACAGCATTTCTTTAAAGTTATACTGTGTTGAAATGCGTCTCTCTTTTTTTAAGCTAATTCATTTGACTTCTACTACTTTGTTAAAAGATTAATTATTTCTTTATGCTATTTTCTTCTAAATGTGCTTCGTGCTAATTTGCTTCTTCTGGTGGTACTACTTAATTAGGCAGTCACCTTTGTGTCTACGTGCTGGTGGGAGAGAAAAAAGAAGTGACAGCATTACACAATGGGTTCATTTAAAACGGTGCAAATTATGAACTTGAATTAACAAAATAAAATGGAGTTAAAATACAGCAGAGGCCTGTAATAGGGAAATTACTGATGTTAGCACATTGTTGGGGTATAATTCATGCTTTTTTTCCTGTGTAGATTATAACAGAAATTTTCCACAGACAGCATTATTTAACCTGGTAATCCATCTACGACTTGTAAACTCCTTGAAAGCCCTCTATTTAAGTATGACCAGATTTTGCTTCCTTTACTCAAGCTGAGTAATATCTTTTATCCTCTAAAATTCTTACTGTAATCCCTGAGATCAATTGCTGGATAAAGTGATGTTTATTCTTCCGAGAATGTGAGAATTCTCAGTAAATTTTAACTTTGAGTGTAATAGGTGAATCGTTCTGTGGATACACATGCACATAACGCCATTTGGAAGATGTTAGGATTATAAAATCAGCAATATCCTGCAAAAGGGGTAGGCATGTCTACTGCTTTCTTTAACAATTTTGAGCTCCTGGACCAACATACAAAGTAGAAAAGTCCTGGTAGCATCTTTTTTTGTTCTTTTTTTCTTTTTTTTTTTTCCTATACTGAGAAATCTCCAGAAACACAGTAAAAGCAGTGATATTCAGAAACACAAAATGCAGTCTGAAGTAGTGTATTTTGAGTTACACACAACAGAAGCACCTGAAGCTATTTTGTCCCTGGATCTTGAGCCATTTTAGGCCCTTGCTTTCCCGTCTGCAAAGTGAAGGAAGACATGACTGCACTGCGCTTAAATGCTTCAAGATTTACAATGAAAAGATACCCAAACACAAATATTTTCATATTCATTTCTTATAAATATAAAACCAGCCTCAAACATATGAAATGTTTTGCAATTAAAATAACATATGTACAGTTCTTTTTTTGTAACATTTTTCCATCCCTTATTCTTTATGTGGCTTTTCAAGGTTTCATCACAAACATGAAGACTAGGCATTTATTATAATTTTTGATTAATAAAAGCTGGAATTGTAAAGCATTTTCATGATTCGAGAATTTGAAGGAAAAAAACCTCAAAATATTGAACGACTTTTATATGAAATAAAGAGAATATGAAATCGCAATGCTCTGTTGTTTGCTTGCTATGGCACTTCTGGCTTTAGGAGTGACCAGTGTCTACAGCAGTAAGGGGCTTCCAGTGTTCAAATATTTTGATTATTGTTTTGGCTAAGAATGAAGAGACTTTAAGGATCATTTAAAAACAAATTGCTGATATGCTTAATAGTCTCTCTGAAGTGCAACAAAAAGGTGGTTTCCATTATTGTTTTGTTTGGTACATCACTAATTTTTGTCAGCTTTGCAAGGCTTAAATCTGCCTACAGTGTGTTTCAGTTCCTAATTCATATACTGCTGTATGTAATTGAGTGATCAGTGCAAATTAGCTGCTGACAAGGACCATTGACCTAATGTGCGGATAATCTCCTGAATTAAATCCCCCAAATTTTGCAATGAATTCAGAGTGGGGAGTTGGCACAGAATGTGCTGCCTAGCTGGGGCCTTAGGTTAAATGAATTCCATTGAAATTTAGAAATGCAGAGAGGCCTTGAGCTTGCCCAGAACACTTCAGTGTATCCTCCTGCTCTTAAAGGATGTGGCAGCAAGAAGCAGCTGAGAACTGACCTCAGCCAGAGCTGTTGTGTCATCGCAGATTTTAAAATGGCATTTTGAAGACAACCACCCCTTTCTTTGGGGATGTCCAGTCTCCATAGGATGCTGGAAAAGTGAAAGGTGAGGTAAGATTGAGTTTGTTTGTTAATTGCAAGTGAGAATGTGTGTTGGTATAGTCAAGAAATGAAGGACATGAAAATATGCTCTCAATTACCCAGAAGAGTGCCAGCTCTGGTTTTCTCTATCGCATCTGCCTGTGATGGTGTATTTTAAGAACGAATAGGCAGTGTGGCACATAGCTGTGTTGTTAAAATGTAGCAATTTAAATAGCTCTTTGATCTGCGTCAGCAGTCTGTGCTAGAACCTACAATAGTTTTGGAGAAGTTTCGTCACAATGACTTCCCAGTTTATTCCATTACAACATATGAAGACACGTGTAGAGTGAGCTGTCATTGCTGTGCCAATACAACCCACCCCATTCTGAACCATTGAGTTGTGGGTTGTGCATAAAAGCATGATTTACATCAAGTTTCTTGGACTGGCTTCATATGAAATCATAGAATCCTAAAATCCTTTGAGTTGGAAGGGACCTCTAGAGGTCATCTAGTCCAACCCCCCGCACACACAGGGTCACCGAGAGCACGTGGCACAGGACTGCGTCCAAGTGGGTTTTGAAGATCACCAGAGAAGAAGACTCCACAACCTCTCTTGGCAACATGTTCCAGAGCTCTGTCACCCTCACTGTTAAGAAATGTTTCCTTAAGTTTCTGTGGAACTTTCGATGCTTCAGTTTGTGGCCATTACCTCTAGTTCTGTCGGTGGCCACCAATGAAAAGAGACCAGCACCACTCTCCTCACTGCCTCCCTTGAGGTACTTATATACACTGATGAGATCCCCTCTCAGCCTTCTCTTCTCCAGGCTGAACAG
>NW_010578563.1:0-19347 GCF_000705375.1 Tinamus guttatus | reverse complement strand
TGCTGCCTCATGGTCAACTTGTCGTCCACCATGACACCCAGGTCTTTCTCTGCAGAGCTGCTCTCCAGAAGGTCGGTCCCCAGCCTGTACTGGTGTCTGGGGTTATTCCTTCCCAGGTGCAGGACCTTGCACTTGCCCTTGTTAAATTTCATAAGGTTTCTCATAGCCCGAGGTGATATGTCTGATACTGTAGAAGAGGTGGAATCAAGTCCTGCTTGTCAGAAGGTTTTCTTGGTGTCTGAAGCTAAAATATTCCTTGTAACACTTCAGAGTGAACAAATGAGTGCTTCAAAGCACAGGCGTAGGGTTGCTAGCAGGTGTCTTTCATTCCTGCCCCTTGCATACAGCTTTATAAAGTAGAACAAAGGAGAATGTAACGGGAGAGGTTTTGGTGGTTTACATGTATTTATTTATTTATTTATTTATCTTTTTATTGATGGTTTTTGCAAAACTGCTATTCATTTCATTTGTGCGTAGCAGATAAAATTAATTACTCCCCTGCGGATAATAGCACATAAAGGTCATCCTTTGAATTGTGTTTCACTTTAGTATCTTTCTCATGTTTTGAAGATAATGGTGTGGTGTTGTTTGTATACTGTGGTGTGCCCTGCTTTCCTCAGGGAAGCATACTAAGAAAACAAATAATAGTAGCAGGATGGTGGAGCAGAGTTGTTCTGCAACATTCGTCCCTGCTTTAAAAGCCTCTGCTGCTTAAAGAAGCACCTGATGGCTGTGCAGGGGTCCCTCTATCTTGTAAATGTGAAGGCATTGATTTGAGGGCATTCAAATAGACGTGTTTGAGTATAAGAAAGAGCTGTGCTTGGCTGGAGGTTATTAAATTATTCCAGATGGTTTGCTGCTGGGATGCAGCCCTTCCTTTCTTCCGTATCCTTCCCACGCTTCCCCGTCTCTTCCTCACACCCAACGCTGTGTGAGGATGGTCTCTACACAATGGGCTGGGGCTCGTAAAAAGGATTTTTTATTTACCAAGCACCTTTCCCAGTACACACTGTATGAGTGTAAATGAGCCTATTTGGTGGAATTATGTATGTTGGATGTTTTGGTTAATGCAAAGAAGTACACTGAAACAGAATCAGCTGGTGCTTTTACAGCTTATTTTTTGATAGTGAACAGACTGTAGAGTTAAAGCCCTTTCTGGCCTGTCATTAATTGACACCAATTAATGATCTAAGTCTAAACAGATTGTTGAGAATGAACTGAACTGGTAGTAGCAGTCAGTCATGATTATTACTGGTGGGCTACTGTGAAAGACAGCTGTCCATGGATGTAAAATTACAAATAGTTTTGCGATCCTTTTCTCAAGCACACAGTTTTATCTCAGAGAAACTGAGTAACTTGCAGTTGGCATATCAACCTAACATTCAAATAACTTGGATTGCAAAGAGGTTTACTATATAGAAATTCCAGGAAAAGTATATACTATAGACTTCTCTAGCTTTATCTGATGTTGGTGATAGGATAAATTCTGGCTAGGAACATATACACTGTACAAAAGAAAGAGATATTCTATTTCGCATTGTGGGCAAACATTGCGCAGGTCAGCGTTGTCAAAATTGAAAATGTTTAGAGCGCATTTGGATCAGATGCATCTGGGAGGGTGTTGTATATCAAAAGGGCTTATAACAGGAGACAAAATTGTTTTGATTACCCCTGATGCCTTTGCTACCTGCCATGTGATGCACAGCTATTGATAGAAGTGTTTCAAAGGAGATATAGTGCTGAGTCTCAAAGACGTTGTTACTGCTGATGAGATTGCTCATAATCAGTAAGTGGTTTATCATGTTATTAAAAGCCAAGAGAGGGGAATGGCTCGGGAAAGCCAATAATACAGAAAAAGCTTCAAAGGAATGGTGTCACTGTGTCTTACATTCTCATAGTAGCTTTTCTTCTGGAAGTAATATTTTTATTGTTTAATGTTTATGCCATTTCATAGGAAAAGATTCCGAAGAGCATAAGCAAACTTTTGTGGAATTGGTGAGGCACTTGAAAGCTCAGAAAGACCAGTGTTTGTACCATTTTCAGTGAAATGTCAAAAAATACAAGTATGTAATGAGAAGGAAACATTGTTCATAGAAAATAGCGAACTGTTTTTTTTTCTAGATTATTTGAAGAGGAACTGGTGTGTTTTAACAGTGATTGCACCTTCTACGGATTGGGATTGTAGGAAAAAGCATTTGTGCTCTGAGTGCCCCTGCCATTTCAGGAAGTCTGTGGCTGTTGTCACACTGTTTACTAAATTTAAGTCCAACAAAAGCTACTGTATCATCTTGAGATCTTGGCAAGGATCTTTAAGTTTTCCAGTAAACCAGTTGTGTGTATCTGTGGCCTCCATTCTGAAACAATGATAAAAATTTAGGAGCCCAGATTCATTTCTTAGCTCGTCTGTTTTTGTCTGTGTGTTTGTTTTTCTTCTGTACACAGTTGTGCAGCATTAAGGGCTTATGAACTGTTTGGGTTTAGTTACTCTATGAATGCAGTATCGGCAGAATACGTTCTTCTTCATCAGTTGACCTCAGGACATTTATTAAAGGAAAATTTTCTGATCAAATGCAGTGCTAAAACTAGGTTCTCTGTTGATTCAGAAGAATGTAAAAAGTAATCAGTGAACAGCTAACAGTTCTGTTCAGTGCTAAGACACAGCATGTACCCAAGCAGGGTGACATCGCAAAGGGAGCCCAGCTGGTCAAGCGCTGACTGCAGTGGCAGCTGGGCACCAGCCTGGCTCGGAGGACATGGGCTGCAATAAATTCTGTTCTAGTGGAAGGGGCAGTTGAAGGGTAAAATCTCTCGTAAGTACCCTATGTCTGCTTTCAGCAGTGACTTTTAGTATTGCTATGCATCTTTTGAAAGTGCACGAGTCAACTCATTCAGCTGGATTGATTCATTTTTTTTCCTTATAAAACCTGACAGTGGACAAAGGTGCACTTCTTTCAAAACAATCCCTAAGTCTAAAGTGAGACGAGAGGATGACAGCAGACGTGGATCTCCTCAGCAACGGAGGGAGCTGCATTGCTTCCAGAGTGCTTGCTTTAGCTACTGGCAGACTTTGAGGGACAGGATACTCTGGGAGGGTCCCTTTCTCCCTCTTCCCTCTCTCATCCCCAGCTCTTTATATAACCTATTCTGTACTCTTTTGTTTTCACGACAAAAGCATCACTGTTCAGAGCCTCTGGGACCTGAGGCTTCATATCTGCCTTCAAGACTTCTAGTCTTTCTTCCCCAAAAGGGCATGCAGGAGGTGTGAATAATAATAATAATAAAAAAAATGATGACCTGTATTACTGCCCCTGAACAGAGGGCCTGTGAGCTGTGCCTCCTCCTCATCTGGCAGTAAATAACACGCCTTTGCAGCATAATGCAGCAGGACACAGCCAGCCCTGCTTGCATGGTCCCTGGTGTCTGTCTCTCAGTGTCAAATACAGGACATCCTGCTCTAGGGCAAGCACACTATGCATTTTGTGCATTTCCTCCTGAGTCAGAGAGTAGGCCTTCTCTTCCCCTTTCTTTATCTGCACAGTCCTGGGGTAAATAAGATGGGCGAAGGCCAAGAATGTTTTCTTCACTTCAGCATAAGACAGGTAGCTGTGGTAGTGAGGTGCAATGTACTGTGAAACCTACCTAAACTCTCTCAGGCACTCAGATCTGCTGATGCCTTAGGAAGGCATCTGGCTCCTAGGTACCAAAATACTTCATGCAGCATCCTGAGCAATATATCTCTGACTGCTGTGAGCTCTCTTGTTCTACTGGAGTTCAAGAATGCTGAATTCCAGGTGCCGAAGCAGCTAACCCATTCCAGAGATCCAGATTTGTCATCCACAAATAGAAACAATTCTCCTTATATTATTTCTAGCGACACGTAATTCTGATTAGTACTCCTCTTCTTCTTTTTTTTTTTTTTTTTCCTAGAATAGCAGTGACACCTTGAATCCTCCAGACTCTTATTTTTGGCAGCTACACCCACCTCCCATGTAGAGGCAGAGAGAACATCTGCACCCAGATGTGCTGTGGTAAGGGTAGAAGACTCATAAATTCCTAATCTCCTCTGAAAGATATTGCTTCTCTCTGGGACTCATGTAGCCTTTCTCTGAACCCTCAATATCACTTAATCTAGCATCACACTTTTTGTCAGTCCCATAACATCCACTAACTTCATCCCTTATCCTTAATTTCAGCCTTGGAAGAAGTGCATCTCAGCAAAGCCTTGGATGTGCCAGTCTTCCATCTAAAAGCTTTTGTCACAGCTTGATGAGGCAATGCTGAATATTTTAGGCCCTGGGAAGCTTGTGTGGCTTCATAGCTAGAGCTGTCAAAGGAACTGATGAATTTGTGCTGATCGCTGGGTTTAAGAATTCATTCTGCTTACTCCTGTGAAATCACTACAGCTGCGCTATTACAGATCAGTTGTTACAAGTATATGAGGTTTTGTCCAGAAGATTGCTGTGAAAATGGCTACTATTTCTGAATTTGGGCCACTTCTGATCATTGAGATTTGCAGAGTTATGTTTTGGAGCAGAGCTCGATGCAAATTATGAGGCAAATTTGGATTCCCCGCCTGGGAGATCAGTTAGCAACATCTTTTTAACTGATCCCACTATTGCCAAAACTCTGGGATCAGTTGTAAGCTTTTCAATAACTGTGCTGGAATAGGAACAGAAGGAGAAATGAATCTGTAACTGCAGTAACTGCAGTGCTGCAGGTAAACTTGACCTAACTTCCTTCTCACCTGTATTCTAATTTGCTCTCTAAAGGCTCCTGGTTTCACAAGCACCAAGTGGCTGGCAGGGCTGGCCTGACTGGCCTCGTCTAGTTAGTGTTTTTTCTCCAAGTCAGCAGACTTGCTATAATATCTGCAGTTAAGACTGTAGTGTGACACACTGTGAAACCGTTCAGTATCACTCAATAGCAGCCTTTCTGTGAAAATGATAGCAGGATGAAACACGACTTGTTGACTCCTCATCCGTAATCATCTCCTTTTCCTCTTTCTATCGAAGTCCTACCTCATGGAAAGCAGACTAGAAACTGGAAACACTCATTATTTTATGCACTCGCATCTTGTCTTGAGTCACTACTGTGTCCTGGATGTAGTAGGTAGGGATTTGTGAACCGCCACCCCCCGCCTTTTTTTTTTTTTTCTTGAAGAAGCTCTTTGGACTTCCAGAAGTATTCAAAAAAAACCCAACCAACCAACCAAACAAACAAAAAGCTTTCCCAACACTGTTGTACCCTTTGTGTGGCACCTAATTTGTTTTGACACCACAAACTTGCTGTTTTCTTGCCTGGTTAATACTTAACTCATTTACCTATCTTCCACCTACCTTTCACCTACCTACATTTCACGTAAAATGTTGCACAGTTCTGTAGCACAGTGATTTATGCTTCATGGTTAACTCTTGGCTAGTCTCTACTGCTTTTTGAGACTTTATGTGCCATAGCAGATGGTGCTAAGTTTTCTGTGAATGGTTTAGTTTAATTTCTTCCCACTTTGTTATCATCACTCTTTACTTTTAATTGTTGTGCTTGCAAACTAGCTGATGCAAACTAGCTGAACATGCTGATGACAATGGATTGCAGTGACAGTGTAAACTTTAGAAGGTCAAAATGTGCAGCAATTAACTTTTTTTTAAAGGAAAAAATCTCATGAATGTACACCAACCTCTTTATTGCATTTTATATATGAAAAAATCCATTTTCATGTAGTGGGGTAGGTATTTCTAAAGTTCAGCTACAAATCATTCTGGGCAAATTGGACCTTTAGCCACGGTCTCACTGAAAAGGAGATGCACAAAGAGAAATTGTATAAGGCTCTGATGCTGTGAAAATGGATTTTTATTGGAGATATATGCAGAATATCAGGGCCTTTGTCACCAATAATATTAGAAAGGGAGTTTGTGCTTGTAATTATGTCATTATCTTATTTTCAGATACCTAAAATGCAATATTGTTTCATTTTCACAGTGTCTGTTAGTACAGATCAGAAATATCTGTAGGCTAATTTCAATCTTTCATTCTGAATGTTAGAAAATTCAGGCAGGATTCAGTTGCCAACACATAAATGTGGTGTACCAGTTTACGTGCCATAGCACAAGACTTCTAGGAAATTTAGCCCTATGGGGTAGTAGCTGAGGTTAGAGCATCATAGTGCTCAAAATGATGCTATGTGTCTTAAAAAAGATAAATGAATACCCCCAGATCTGAGCATTGACACAGTGGGATCTTTTGAATACCTGTTATGCTTGAAAGTCGTGCAGGTATGTAAGTATATACATTAGAACTCGTTCAGGAGTTTAATTTGAGGCAGCCAAAAAAAAAACCCCGAAAGACTGTGCTGTACACTAAAGTACTTCCCTCCCCCCAAAAAACAAAGAAACAAAGAAACAAACAGAAACAAAACAAAAACAAAACGCAGTGATAGTAAAAATTTTCACAGGGATGTATTCCAAAAATAGTACTCCTGCTGCCTACCTGTTATTAATAGCAGGTTCAGTACTGCAGTCTTGCTTTTCTTTGCATCATTTGCTGCAGTGCTTTGGAAGTCATGCCACTAACAAGCTGCACCTGGCAAAGTATGTAGCAGTTGTACAAGACAATAATACCCAACATTAAAAAAAAAAAGTTTAAGCTTAACATTAGAACAAACTAGAAATGTCTAAAAACTTTTATTTTAGCAATATGCTAATAATGTGCATAATCTATAGTAAAGTTTCTCATATAAGAATTTTGATTAACTTTCCTAGTATTCCGAGGCTTAGCCCAAGTGAGTTTTATGGAAGACAGAAGAGAAAATATCAGCCGTCTGTGAACTATATTTATTCTACTAATTCTCATCAATAAAATCAAATTTCCATTTTAAATTAGTGAGACCAGACACTCAATGTAGGGAGGTGTAAATCAACAACTAAGCATTACCCAGTCATGGACTCATCCTTCATGCAGCTGTCACCCTAATTTTGTAATTGAACACTGAGATGAATAATGTTAGAAGGTCTGCTACATTGCATGGTGTGGTGAGCATGTAAAAGTATTCATTTTAAAATATGGCTATACAAAAATACGTATTACACATAAAAAACATCAAGCATAGTCTAAACTTTCAAAGATGGATTTTTAGATTGAAGCAGTTGGGTAAGAGTGGCCTAATTTTTCCCAGAACTTGAGGAGTCTTCTCAGAGTTGCAGTCAAAGCCCAGACTTTTTAAAGCAAGACTGGCCATTTCGAGTCGTGGAAACAATTTTGGAAGAAATGTTTAAAAATAATGATTTAATACAAATTCATGATTTCTCGATGGTCTGTTAAGGCACATTTTAAAGAAAAATACTGATGTTTCCCCTGTTTCCTAAAACTTTACAAAAAGATATAGTTTCTCTTATTACTGTAAAATTTTTCATTTTTTCTCTATTTTTAGGACTGTCTGAACTTTAGAATAGCTACCATTTACACTCCTGGAACTCATAGCTTTTCAATCTGCTTTTTCACAACCATTACAATATCTCACTCCATCTCAGCTCCATTAGAAACATCTCTTGGCCTTGAAGTGGGCACAAACACAGCTTGTCTCCAAATATAATAAAAAAAATCTGATAGAATTGCACAGGTTTCAAGTTTGTATTTATATATATGTATAAAACTATTTTCGGCTAAAGTTATATTTCCTGAACTGTGAGTTTTCATTTTCAAGTTCTGCTTTTCCCTCTTTCTAGTACTGACTTGTGTGTTGGCTTAGCATTGAAATGGTCAGATCCATTTTGGTAGTACAAATGCATGTTTTCTGAAGATTTTAAAATGAAGTCACCTTGTTTGAAATTCTGACTTCAGTTGGATGTTCTTGTTCATATCTGCGGCTCGGATGTAGCCTCTTCTCGATATACCAAATATTCTGTGAACACCTATATGATAATGACATGATAAGAATATAAACTGTACGAAAGGAAAGCTGCAGATGTGTGGCTGAGTTTTAATCTTTCTAATGAGGTTTTTTTCCCCCCCCTTATTGCAGAAGCACGAGGACATTAACCTCTGTGTATGCATGGAAATCTGTAGGGATTTTATAAATATGGACACACATTTAAACACCTTCAGTAATGTCTGAAGCTTAAACACTGTCAATGACAGAGTCTAGTGTTAATTCTTCCCCTTATTTTGCAAATAAGGTCATCTATCTCCTGAAAGCATTGCTTTGTACTTAGAGTTGCTATCATCACAGCCATCTGAACTTCTTTCTGTATACTTTTATAGAGATAAGGTATTCAAGGACTTTGGGCTGGTATTTTGATTTGCCCCTAGTGTTCATTTCTCTATCAGACTTTGCTTGGAGGAGACATAGGGCTTTTTGTAAGTTATCGGGGATGTAATTTTTTAGCAGAGTCATTGTCTTCTCATTTAGACAGCCCCAAATATCTTTTATGTTGAACAAGGAAGAGATAAAAAGCAAAATTTCTCTAAGTAGAAGGAAAAAAAAGAGAAGAAAAAATGACTAAGCTTAAATATGTAATATCATCTTTTGCATTACCCTGCATATATCTGTGGTGAAAACATTCAGTTGCAAGGTCTGCCGTGTTTTGGCATTTTAAAAATTTTAATGAAATCTTTATGGGATATTAGCTGCATCTTTCTACTCACATGTACATTTTACTAGTACAGCTGTACCTATTTTGCTGCTTGTATTTAGTCTAATAAAAATACATGAGTAGTTACAATGAGTAATGTATTTGATAAATGTTGTCTTCTTTCTTTTTTTGTGAGCAGTAGCAGGCTCCAGTTTTCTAGCATTGCCCATGACTTTTCTAGGACAGTTGCAAAGTATGACAGACTTCATCCAAAGTAGCATACCTCCTTTCATCTTCATTTCATCAATAGTTTATTTAACACTGTCTTTACTGATTTCTATTCATTCATTCTTTTTTTAAAATCTTTTTAAAGACAAATTTGAAAAGGAATTTCAATATATCCATCATTACTGCTACATCACTAATTTAATCTCTTTTTTCACTTATTAATATGCTTTCTTGTAATTCCTTGTAGCCTTGAATGTTTCTAGACCTCTGAGGAATAGGAAAAAAAGCCTTTAAAAATGTACACTGTCAAGCACTTGTTTCTTCTCAGCTTTCCCTTTACATCTACTGATTTTCACTCAGCTTTACTGAAACATTAACATGAGACTTTTGCCATCAGTTTTCTCATGAACGCTAGAAAACTTTCTTCTATTTTTTTTTTGCTCAAGTCTGCATCAGCAACTGAGTGCATCAACCCCACAGAAATTAATAAATATTTAATTAATAGCAATATATGAGGTTTAGAGATCAAATCTCTTGCAGTTAACCGGCATTGTCAAATAGAGCCATCTGATGAAGACCATTACCTAAGATGGGCTTCTGTTTTAGTCCCCTAGTTTTCTGAAGTTATATATGTATAATATTTAATACTTTAGCTCTCCTGAAATACAAGTGGAAAGTACTAGGTATCTCAAAGGTTCCCAAAGAGATAGCCATTCTATCCAAATCTATGTCTTTATGTTAGACGGACATAGTATTCTTCTGCAGGCATTTCCCATTCTCCATTTACAATAGAAGGAACTTGGTTATTCCTGTAGCTAACTGATTCACTGCCTAAAATTTGCTTGCAAATTTGGTGCTTGAATTTGGCAGATTGAATCTTACTGACAGGGCTCAGCACAGGAATAAAAATCTAGATCAAAAGGACGAAAATTTGCACCTTGAAATGAGCACATTGTTGTGTTGTCCCTCTTAAATAGTGATTGCTATGTGATTTGGGAATCACACCTGGCTGAGGCACTTGGGGTTATGCCTAGTTATATCTAGAAAACAAATGGGGAAGCGCAAGGAATTAAGTCCCACCGACACAGTGTAGTTGGGAAAGTTGTTTTCATTTATATTTTAGAGCCCTTTATAGTTTCAGTAAGCCAAATACACAAGGGCTAATTTTTTCATTTAGAAAATTCTGAAAACAATTTGAAGAAGTCTTTCAGTTAAGCCTCCAGTTGTTTTCTCTAAAACAAAGACACAAGGCACAATGAAATGCCTACATTTTTTTATATCCAATCTATTATCTGGGGAATATCAACAGTTGAATGAGAACAACACAAACTAAAGATGCATGTACATGCATTTTCACATGTATGCGCTCGCAGAAGCAAGTGCTATCTGTTAAGACTATGCAGCAGTCTGTCTCCAGCTGTCTTCCTCTGTTTTTCAGGTATGTATTGACATCCTGGTTAGGCATACTTTTGCTTAGATTAGAAATGTGAATTAGCATTGTGAGTAGTTACTATGAGAAAATAATCCCTTTGATTCCAAGGTACTGTTTCATACTCTGCAGAGGCTTAACAGAATTTTTGGTTAATTATTTGTTTGGGCAAATGGTAGGTGCAAAAATTGGCTGAGACACAGTAGCTTTAGGATCCACTAGAAAAAAAAAATCTGCAGGTTGCCT
Source organism: Tinamus guttatus (assembly GCF_000705375.1). The sequence continues at coordinate 8,880 of NW_010578563.1, read as the reverse complement.
GAAAGGGACTGTCCATCACTGATTATAAAGTTTTCTTAAGGTCCTAGTTCTTGGAGAGATGTAAATATGAGGACCAAAGTTATGATTTTTAATATGTTCTTACCTCTACTGCCTGAAAGAAAAAAATCTCAAAAAGCATGATTCAAGACATTTGTTCAAATGTTCAAGAAGCAGAGTAAAAACAAAGGCATCAAAAATGTACCTTCCTCCCACACCAAATGTTGTTCTGCAGTGGATGGGTTCCTAATTCATGTAATGTGAGCACTTGGTACTGGCAATCATCTGAAGACCCTGGGGAATGCCTTGGCTTTTCTTTCTGAATACAGTTAGAAAATCCTGTTCGGAAATACAGAAGGGAGTTGTTGACAATAAATAAGCATCTGAGACTGTAATGCAATGGAGAGAATGGGAAAACTGTCCTGCTTGCTCAAAAGAATAAAATAAATGAAGGAGAAAGAGAATGTATTCCCAGTATTGGGGGAAGTATTTGTACTTTTGAAACTTTTTTCAGACACGTCTTCAGACGTGTTGGCCAGAAATCATGCAACCCTGCTTCGCTTTTCCCAAAGCTATTCATGTCCACTTTGAAGAATTAAAAACAATTACCTTTACCTTTAAAAAAATTGAATGTTGTAAATATGCACTGGTGAGTTGTGATTTTTTGAAGCGGGTGTTGAATGGTCTCTGCAGCTTCAGAGAGGCAACTGGATGGGGAGATGAAGCACAGACATTGTTACTTGCTTAACATGCTTGTTTATGTTAGGGCTCACATATGTATAAAAATATACTTGAGTGACTGATAGAGAAAACTGAATGAGATGCAATTTAGGAGAAAAGAATATTAACCAAAAGCGTCGACTAGAAAGATGTCTTTATTTTCTTGGTGAGTGGTAATAGTACCCAGACAGTGCTTAAAAAGACAATCAAAACAAACTCATAATATCATTATTGATACTCCCTTCGGATAGATAACTTTAACAGACAGCTACTAGAGGCAGGATAACAGTATTGACATGTGGCCTTTGGAAGACACTTTATCATTTTGCCAAGAGACTTGCTAGATGACATGTTGATGCTAAAGCACTATATGTTTCATTTCTTAAGAATGCATTTGGTCAACCTAAATCAACTGCAATCTGATCTACTTTTTCTGAAAGCTGCACAAACCATAAATACATTACATTGCTATAAATGTCAATTGACTTAACAAATCTCATCTAAACAATCTCTTGAAAAGTAATATCCTTCCAGTTCATACTACTATGTTTAGTTAACTCTGTAACATGTAAAGTTCTCTTTAAAACTCAAAAATCTGGCAAAATAAATGAATTATCTCTTCAAACTTTGGGGGATCTTGCACCATGTCATTCCTCATTTATTACCTTGAGGTGATCTGCAAACTGGTTCTGTTCCACTGCATTGCAAAGGAAGGAGCTGGCTTTGAAACTAACCATGGTAATGCTATTTTGGCATCAATTATATTCTCCTGACAGATAAGCTTATTTCAGAGAAGGTAACATACATGATGGAAGGTTGCTTGTGGTGGGTTTTTTGTTTGTGGCTTTATACCTTTCCAGGTACATTTACTGTAAAGTTTAGAATGAAGATTTCTATATTTCTTAAGGCCAAGAAGTAGCTGTACTCTGAGCATGTCTGGTACGAGCAAGCTCTGATACCAGCTTCAACTCTTCTAGCAGGGTGGCAGAGGCAGACTGCTCTTCCAGTGGTTAACACTCTTTTCCATACGTAGGCACGACAAATCCCCAATATCCATGGAGGCATGTCTTGCCAGATCAGAGCTTCAGTGTGTCAGTTACAGATTTTAACAAAGTTTTTTCCTTTTTTGCATTAACTTTTATTAACCATACAGATGGGTAGCAGTACTCACAGTCCTTGATAAGCATAAGATGATAAGCACTTAAAACTATTCAGAGACAGTCAAGTTAAAAAGTAGTTTCTCCATGAACCCACATTCTTGTTCGGTTAAAATTATCCTTCCACTCATTTATCCCTCCAGACACGTTCTCCTCTCTCTTTAAAAGTTTCAAAATATACTTGGTCATGAAATACATTCTAATATTTAAAACATGTACTTAGTTAAATTTGAATGGTTTCATTTCTTTCAATAATACTTTTCACATATGTAAAATTAAATTTGCAAATTTAGTTTATGCAGTTTAAACCTAAGACTACTCAATGATTTTGCATTCTTCACAGCTGGGTGAGCTGACGACCCTGGGATCAGAAAAAGGAGAGTTAAAACCATACAAAAGAGCCATAAATTATAGAGACAATGGTCATTCTAGTCGTTATCTGCTTTTCACTTTTCTAAATGCTAGCTGCTAATTAGATAGAACTTTGGGACTGGAAAAACTTCACTTCTTTTCTCTTCTTTATACAGACTTTAATATAGGTGGCTTTATTTTTACCTTCATTTCTTCTGTTACATCTTCATGTATCTTGCTATGTTTTGTTCTTCAGTTGAGATTTATTCCTTCACAAACTGTAGGTGAATAGTAAATCCTTACTAGATTAAAAATTCACGAGACACTTCCTTGGTCTCACTTTTTTTGTGAAGCTCTTTGTGTTGCTGATGATTTTATGCATTCATAGAATCACAGAATTATTATGGCTAGAAAAGACCATCAAGATCATCAGCTCCATCTGTAAGCCCTTCAACACCATGCCTGCTAAACCACATCGCTAAGTGTCTCATATACACATTTCTTGAACACTGCTGGGGATGGTGACTCTACCACTTCCCTGGGCAGCCTATTCCAAAGCTTGACTACTCTTTCCATGTAGAAATTCCTAATTTCTAACATTACTAATATCTAGACATTTTTCTAATGTCTAACCTGAACCTCCCCTGGCGCAACTTGAGGCCATTTCTTCTTGTTCCACCTGTAGCTGTTCTGGAGAAGAGATAAACCCCTGCCTCTCTAAGCCTTCTTTCATATAGCTGTAGAAAGCAATAAGATCTCCCCTGACCCTCCTCCAATCTAAATAACCCCAGCTCCCTCAGCTGCTTCTCATAAGGACTGTGCTCCAGACCCTTCACCAGCTTCATTGCCATTCTTTGGACCTGCTCCAGCACGTCAATGTCTTTCTTCTAGTGAGGGGTCCAAAACTGAACACAGTATTCAAGGTACAGCCTCACCAGCGCCAAGTACAGGGGAATGATCACTTCCCTGGTCCTGCTGGCTACACTGTTCCTGATGCAAGCCAGGGCGCCTTTGGCCTTCATGGCCACCTGGGCACACTGCTGGCTCATGTTCAGATGGCTGCCAACCAGCACAACCGGATTGTTTTCTGCTGCGAAGCTCTTCAGCCACTCTGTCCCAAGCCAGCAGTGCTGCATGGGGTTGTTGTGAGCGAACATCAGGACCCGGCACTTGGCCTTATAAAACCTCATACAGTTGGTCTCTCCTCCCATCAATCCAGCCTGTCCAGATCCCTCTGCAGAGCCTTCCTACCCTCAAGCACATCAACTCTTCCTCCCAGCTTGGTGTCATATGCAAGCTTTCTGAGGGTGCACTCAATCCCCTCATTCAGATCACTGATAAAGATATTAAAGAGGACCAGCCCCAACACTGACCCCTGGGGAACACCACTTGTGGCTGTTTGCCAGCTGGATCTAACTCCATTCACCATCACGCTCTGGGCTTGGCCACTGAGCCAGTTTTTCACCCAGAGTACAACTGTCTAAGCCATGAACTGCCAGGTTCTCCAGGAGAAGGCAGTGGGACACTGTATCAAAGGCCTTACTGAAGTCTATGTAGACCATAGACTATGTTTCTCTCATCCACTAGGTGAGTCACCTGGTCATAGAAGGAGGTCATGTTGGTGAGGCAGGACCTGCTTTCCCTGAACCCATGTTGGCTAGGCTGGATCCCCTGGTTGTCACACACATGTTGTATGTTCGCCCTCAAGATGATGTGCTCCATAACTTTCCCTGATACCAAGGTCAGACTGACAAGCCTGTAGTTCCCTGAATCCTCCAACCAACCCTTCTTGTAGATGGGCATCACACTGGCAAGTCTCCAGTCATCTGGGACCTTCTCTGTTGACCAGGACTGCTGATTGATAGATGATGGAGAGTGGCTTGGCAAGCACTTCTGCCAACACCCTCAGAATCCTTGGGTGGATCCTACCTGGCCTATAGACTTGTGGATATTCAAGTGGAGTAACAGGTAACTGACTGTTTCCTCCTGGATTATGAGGAGTGTATTCTGCACTCTATAGGTATCTTCCAGCTCTAGGGGCCAAGTACCTTGAGGATAATTGAATTGAGTGTTAAAGACTGAGGTAAAGAAGGCATTAAGTATCTCAGTCTTATCCTCATCCTTGGTGACTATATTCCCTGTTGCATCCAATAAAGAATGGAGATTCTCCTTGGCCCTCCTCTTCTTGTTAATGAATTTGTAGAAGCATTTTTTGTTGTCTTTTACAGCTGTGGCCAGATTGAGTTCCATCCAAGCTTTTGCCTTTCTGATTTCCTCCCTGCATAAGCTAGTGACTTCCTTGTGCTCTTCCTGAGTTGTCTTCCCCTTCTTCCAAAGGTGGTAAATTCTCTTTTTTTCCCGGAGCCTCAGTAATAGGTCCCTATTCAGCCAGTCTGGTCTTCTTCCCCTCCGGCTCGTCTTTCGGCACACGGGGATGGCCTGTTCCTGTGCCTTCAAGATTTCCTTCTTGAGGAGAATCCAACCCTCCTGGACCCCTCTGCTCTTCAGGACTGGTGTTAGTGCATGGTGATATAATCTATAACTTATGCGCAACACAGTTAACAGTTCTTTCTCCTGAGATATATGGAATCCATTTGGAAGGAAAAAGGATGAGGGTTTTCCAGGCACCTCCTATGAAAGTTCCTTCAATGTGAATTTTCTGAGTGTGTGTGGTTGCACTTTAGTATTGCAGCAACATCATCACTATGTTGTAATATTTTCGTTATTGCAATGCGGGGTGCTTGAGTACTATACAGTACTATACTTCAAATATATATATACGTATATAGTATACTAAACTATACCTTTGAAGGTATAGAAAAGGTAGAAATTTCTTTGTCTTTCAAAAGGACTGGAAGACCTAAGCTTTTACTTTTTTATTGCTTCTTCAGATTTTTTCTTTCAGTGCAATACTCTAACAGTGAAATTAATACATGCTCTTAAGTATGCACAGGTGAGATAAATGCTTTTAAAAGTATCCGAGGTTATAGTATAAGATAGAATCTACAGTCTCCTCCAAGAAGAGAAATGGTTAATGTAGGCAGCAGATGGGATGATGAAATGCAGCTGCAAGGGATAAATGCACTCAGGAGAAAGCACTGAAGGATGGGAAACTGCCTAAAGAGGTAGGGGAAAGCACTTAGATGAGTGTAGTTAAAAGGACATTCTGTGAAGTTGGAGGATATGTGCTTTTGGAAGAGGGGAGCAGGAGAATACTTCTTATATAAAGACAAAAGGATTGAGCTATCCTTTGAGGGCCTAGCTGGAAAATGTCTGAATATGAAAGGGCCTTTTTTTGCCTAGCAAGGCTGTACCTTACAAGAAGGTTTGGTACCTCAGTCTGTCTGCTCAGCTCAGTAGGGTTTGGAGGGGTACTCATCTTCCCTAACTTCACAGATCTCTGTGGTCACAGTTTGCGTTTGCGCTTGTTGATGTTGGTTCTTCATTGGAAAGAAACAGATGCATTTTAGGGCATGATTCATCTGACCTATTTGAGACACCTGCTTTAGCAGATGAATCATGAGCTGCCCTAGAACTGCTTCTTTTTCTCCATTGACTATAAAGAAAGCCCAGGGTGACTGGCTCAGATTTAAATATCTGGAAAACAGGTACCTTTCTTAGAGTCATAGAATCCTGAAGGTTGGAAGGGATCATCTAGTCCAATGCCGCCCTGCACACACAGGGTCACCTAGAGCATGTTAAATGATTGGGTCAGGTAGAAATGGCCATGAAGAATGCCATTAACTGATAAAGTTAAAGCCTGAGCATCACTGCTGTGACAGCTCCAGGGCATGAGCATTTGTGGTCTTTTCCCTCTCTTTATGGTTTGACATATGTCTCTGCTTCTATATAGAATAGAGTCAGCGGGGATAGGGGCAAAAACATCGTTGCTTAGTGTGGCTTGATGTGTATGGAGGTCTCTCCCTGGCTTCTGACAACTATTGCAGAAGTGTTTGGATCTCTTGTGGGGTCCTGCAGCTGTTTCTACTCTGAGTATTTGCTTCCTTTGAGCTTTTGGGGAAAATTGCAGACATGGAGAAAGAACAGCAAGACCCTAATACATCCTTCCTAAGAATGAAATCTGACAAACCAACCTGTCTTTCTTCTGTATGTTGAAATGCCCCATTTGTAAAGGCACTCTCTAGCACTTCAGTGATTAGGAGCAAAATTTTAAAATTTGGCCATGGGAGAGATGAGGTTATCTTCATGTCAGCTTTTTCTCACCCCCATGGAAATATGTTCAATCCTGCCTGAATTGCAAACATCAGGGTACCTGAGATCACATAAGCTCAGCGGGAACTTGTCAGTTTTCACTTAGTATTTGTGGATACTTCCAGGATTACATCACTGTGTCACAGTCTCCCGGCTGTGCAACAGGCTTGCTGTTGTGCCTCTCATCTGCAAGATAGATAGATAGATTTTTGTGAAGCATTTGCTTATTATAAATGATGACAGCCTTCAAAAAGACCATGAGAAAATTAATGCTTGTTCTTCCAGGCTATGATTTGAATCATTTGTAGTAAGTAAGATAGTGGGTTAAGCCTTGAACAATAGGCAAAAGAAGTGAAATGTTGAATAGCTCTTCAACAAATCTCATCAAATGAGTGTTATCAAGTTCCTGTACTTAATAAGGTGTAAGACTTGTGGAAAAAAAACATTTTAAAGGAATAGGTACTTCTAGTTCTGACAACTCTGTAAGGTTGAGTATGAGCAAATGATGTAAGCAAACATAATATTCTTCAAATAAACAATTTGTGTAACATATTTTTAAAATAGATTCTTTTATATATACAGTGGCTGTATATAGTATTTGAAAATACAAATTTGACTCATTATTTTAGTTTATATGCTAAGTACTGCAATGTCTTTTCTGATCTTTAGGCCTATGCTTAATTATATGCACACATTGTAGTTTCTTTGCAAGCTCAACAGAAGCCCATCTTGGCATTTCTTTATGGTATGAGTTTGGATAAGTGTCAATAGAAGGGATTTGGCTGGAAGTAAGCAAGTTTAGGTCAAAATATAGATGTATCCTCTATATTTATTCTTTATATTTGCATTATAGAGATATAATTAGGGACTTTTTAAACATTGCAATACTTGTATTGAAAAATTGATTCCTCAGTTATAATTCTTTTATAATTTAGATTTTTTTTCAGATGCTTTTTGTATTCTATTTTCCAATTATTTCATAGTAAGGATTATAGAAAGGCTTTTTCTATATGCATACTGTAAATTTTTGAATTTCAGTCTTTTCCATTAAAATAAAAACAGAACAAGAACAACAACAACGAACTGAACCACAGAAAAGCAGGCCCTCACCATTAAGATATTTTTTGTATCTTAGTGTCCTGCATAAATTCAGATACTGAACTTTGAAATTTCTAGATGATCCTAATGATTCCAGGAAATGTGAATGTTTAAAGACTAGTACCCAGGCATATAAGCAGAATTGCACCCTAACAACCCAGTTCAAATTAAATAGCATTTTGGTCAACTAACTAGATGGAACTTAAAACCTGCCTCCGTGCCAGACTTATTTATACCTGTATGTGTACATCTTCCCAACCACGGTGCTGGAGGTTAGACTTGATGATCTTTAAAGATCCTTCTAGTTTTATGTTTCTGTGACACTTCCAGATGAGGGAAGAGACAAAGGAATGACGCAAATCAGTTCTGTGCTCTCATGTGCACTGAAGTCTACCTTCTTCTAGCTCAGAAAGCACGCTCCTACCTTCTATTCCAGTAACATGATTAGGAGAAAATGTGATTAGGGAAAAATTTCAGCCAGGTCCAAAACTGTGTCCACTGCTTACTGTGTCTGCCACGAATGCCAGGGTCTCCGCATTCCAAAGCTGGAAGAAGCTGAGGCTTTGATATTGCACAGAAGCAAGGTTTAACTAATATTAGTTATCTATCAGAAAGAAAATATGAAATCTCCTGAATTACAAGTCCTGCCTCATTACAGACATTGTGTAAAAGAAAAGAAGGAGATAGTGAAGAAAAGAATTCTCATGTCCAACCAAATATAAATAGTCTAACAGGGCTGCCTAGGTAAAACTATGCTAGATTACAGTTGATGCTTTTCTGTTTTAATAAATAAATAGTCACCTGTGTTCTTAATAAAGCTAACATTGCCTTTATAAGTTATCTATTTTTTCATTCACCGTGAGCTGTTAATCACCTCTGACACTTTGGTTATTAAAGTATTATTTGAGGCAGAAGTTTAAAATGAGTTCCTCTAAGATACGTGTGGTAAGAACTTGTAAAATATCGAATATCAATTTATTCTGTGTGGATACATTTTACTGACTCACCTTAACTGTTCTCAATTTAAACATTGTCATTATTGCATGCAGCTGTTCGGTAAAGACACAGAATGTTATTTCTGAACTCTTGTCTAAATTAAAGAAACTTCTTGGTCAACTTATTACTTTGGTCACATTAAGATTTGATTTTAAATTGTGAGATAAATACAAAGCATGCTTATTTCCCATGCTTTTGTATGAACAAGTAATTGTCCTTCAGTATCATCCTGATTTGTATGAACTATTCCTGCATTAAATGAATAAATGTGAATGTTGAGTAAACCTCACATCTTACATCTGGGATATTGGTCTATTTTTAAAAGTGTGTGTTTGTGTGTGTGTGTGTG
>NW_010578562.1:22543-46896 GCF_000705375.1 Tinamus guttatus | reverse complement strand
AAAAAAAAAGTCTCTTTTGCATCAGAAAGTTTCCCAGCAGGAGCTTAGAACAAATCCTATAATCGTTTGGTGGGATCAGTCATCATCGCTAATGCTACCGTGGGAAACTGAGAAGGGTTAAACTTTCATGTGGCTGCTATTAGCTGTTGCACGGAACTGCTCAGGCTGGTTAACAGTTTTGGCCTGAGAAAAGAGAGTTGTTCTGCTACATTTCTTCTTGATCTCTGATTTTGCTGCATGTGGTAACTGGGTGCGCGTTCTCCTCCATCAGTTCGCAGGAGGGGATAGGCAAGAAGCCAGTGGCTCCAGAGTGGAAGCGCTGGGAATGACGGCTCCTCCGTGAGCTCTGCCCAGGCTCCGGGCATCCTGGCGGGGGGCGGGAAGGGACAGAGCCGTGTTATCTTCCCACAGCTGCCAGGAAGGGGAAACCCTCCCGTCTCTTGGAGCACTTCCCTCTGCTCACAATAGACATCCCTGGAGATGCTTGAAAGGTTATGGTGGAAAGGTCCATACGGGCTCTGTGTGATTCATTTAACTCTTCCCTGCATTCTCAGGGTGGTGCAGAGGGATGCGGATCTGAGCACGGGGCCTGCCAGGGCATTATGTGCCGGTGGGCCCTGGATGCTTGTGCATGGCAGCTCTGTTGAGGAACAGCTCTTCATGTCCTGGAGTCTTACGTTTTAAGTGGGACTGTGTCCATCATCCTTAAGTAGCTGGGCCCTGATCCAGTGTTATTTTTCGCTGGCTGCTTTAGCAGATGTTCTTTTCTCTTAGCGTGTGTGTGTCAGTATTGCTTCTCTGCTCAAAGACAGTTGTCTGATGTGGGCCTCTTCCTTGAAAACTCTACCTGGATGATGTGTCGGCATCCAGGCATGAAATTGAGTCCCTAGAATGGCGCGGGACACATCTAGTCCAAGCATGCGACCCAATAACCACATGGGAAACTAGGCCATGGCCTTGCAGGGCATCATGTTCCATGATGATTGCCCCTGTTCCCCCAGCTACTGCAGCACCATGAGAGTCATCTTCCACCTTGAATTCCCTCCCGCTTCCCTGTGGTCATGCTCAACCTGTGCCACCCCACAGCCATCTCGTTCCTGTTCCCCTTCAGGAGAGATGGGAAAGATTGAAGGAAAGGTCACATCACAGATTAGACCAAAACCAAGTGACAAGAATATCAAAGTTAATTAGTGCTGTCTCTGGGCAGTCTCAGCCAAATACTTTCCCTTAACTCCATATCCCCACTCCAGTGCAGGTATTAACTCTCTCCTTATTTTTATGATAGCTTCAGTTTATTGGGAACAGCCCACATTTTTGGAGAATGTTTGTACTCAAGTGGCCAAGTGCAATTGCAGCTGCTGTTAGCAGGAAGGTGGAAAAGGTCACCTCAAGTTTGGTACGCCAGGAACGCTCCTCTGAGGAGATGCCTGCATCTTCCCTCTGGCTGCTGCTTTTAGGGGTAAAGAGAGATGGCTTTCAATGGAAAAGAGATCAAGAGATCTTCCCAATTAAAAGGGCAAAGGGTTTTTTTAAAAATAAAAAATACTGGATTCTGAATCTACCAGGAAAAGGTACTGTAGTTATGTGTCTATTTGCACAGCTGCATAACTACATTATGCTCGGGGCCCTGACCTGGTCTAGTGGCCAGCTAAATTGTGTGCGTTGTTATAATGAAAATCTGCTTTATCAATGAGCACTGCTAATACGAGGAGCAGGTAGTGTTGTGTTAGCCAGCAACAGGCAAGCTGCAGAGGGGTGGATAAGTCTGCTCCAGCCTTAGGAACCAGGCTGGAAATCCGCAGACCCGGGAGCAGCCAGTGAGGGATACGGTAGCACTCCGGGTGCGCCAGCACAGGGAGTGAGCTCTTAAACCTTTAAAACAGTCATTACCATGTCATCTTTGCTATAAATGGAAATAACTTCAGAAAGACGTGTCTGGATTCATTTGATGTGCTGTCAAATTAGTAGCAGAGAGAGGATGACCCTGGGTGTTGCCTGTTCTCTCCTTGCCTTTTTCCCCTCGCATGAAGGTTTGGCCGGGTGCCTTTAAAAGGTCTCTTTTATAACAATTAACTTGTTGCTCAGCTGCTGTACAGGAGGGCTGGTAACGCCAGGGAGGGCTCATTCTGTATGATCCAGCCAGGTTTTCTTCTGTTTGAAATCTTATCCTGGGGATGAGATTTAGGGCAGGGATCTCCAGGGTTTCTTTTAGTTCCTGAATCGCACATTCCTGAAAACTGCATTAGGGATGATGAACTTGGAGCTCTTCCCCCGGGCCGGTAACCGCGCGCAGCGTCGGCGCGGTCCTGCCCGGCGCCGCTTCGGCCTCCGCGAGGGCCCGTGGACCCCGCGAGATCCACCTGCCTCCCCGCGGAGCACCCGGGCACACATCCTGCGTCTGCCGCTCTGCATCTCCCTCTCCTTGCGGGAAGCGAAAACCCATCTTCTGTAACAAGCTACTAGAATGTAAATCCTTCAGGAAACGCTTTAATTAACAGTTATTCTTGTCAGGTGTGTTTGGCTTGGAGGGGGGAGAAGTTCTGAAGTGTTATTAGTTGTTGCAAGTGGCTCTCTGGAAATTTGAATTCTCTAGTCCATTGAAAAATGACTAAATAAATGAATGAATTCAGAGCAGTTCAAACCTCACTGGTTAAGTATTTTCCCCTCACCTGTTTCAGATCAGTGCACAGCTGGGTGCCTGATATCTCCACTTTGTTCTCACCCTCTTCCAAGAAGCCCTGCTACTCTGACATGTCTGGGTTGACCTCCTATATGAAAGAGCCATGCTTAAGAATTTCCAACGTTGACACCAATTTTATTACATTTTATAACACGCTGCTTTATGACATGAAGTGCTGGGCTGTGATTATGTTATAAGTTACATAGGGAGCCACGCTACCAAGAGCTGTGCTTGCTCAGCTGGTGTGTATTACACTGCACAATGTTCCTCCCTTGCCAAGGTGCTAACACGTTACCTCTGCTGTGTGCTAGCACGTAGCAGGCAAACACAAAGCTGAGACAGTTGTTACCCCTGTGCACAGGTCCAGGAAGCTGAAGTGTGAAACCCAGCTGTGCTTAGGGCAGCATAGTCCATGGAAGATGATGTGACTGCTCTGTCTCCGGTGTCCTGGAAATAAATGGTGCTGCAAATGTGGCTGTGCATGGCTTTTATCCCTTTACAGCAGTAGCATGAGCTGAAGGGAAGTTCTGGTCTTTCTATTGTAACTGATCCTTCTCCCCAGGTTGCCTTCAAGCAGCTATATTATAGGTTTCTTTGAAACACCGTCAAGAAAACCGTTCTGTTGCAGAACTCTGAATAATACCTTTTTTAATAATACCTTTTTTTTTTCCTCCTCCCTAGGGTCCACCTGGTCTACCAGGCTTACCAGGCCTGCCTGGCAAGAGAGGATCTCGGGTAAGTGGTTTTAAAATTTCTCTCTACCTGCACCCACTTGTCCTGCTGCTGGTCTCTGGTGTTAGGGTCATCACTGAGAAGTGCTTGCTTGAAGCCCAGCTGATGATGGTTGGCCTTCCTTCTTCTCTCATTCCCCTTTGAAGGCTTTTTGAGGGGTATCAGCATAGGCATTGGATAGCATTTGGCTCGGGTGTTTTCCAGATAAGATAATTCATTCTTCTGGAGGTTTTCTTTAGTGCAACATCAGCAGCTCAGCACAACTGGTAATACAGATCTCATGTCTTCTGATGAAAAATAACTAAGCAACAACCACATAAGCAAAGTGACTGAAGCTTGCCACTCCTGTAAAGTCTCCAATAAGTGTAAAGTCTTCAATAAGAATTCTTTCTTCAGTTCATTTCATTCACAGCAAGTGCTTGGTGTTACTTTTTGCAATCCTGTGGTATGCAATCTTGACTCTGTGGCTGAAGATCCCCGCTGCAACCCCTGCCTGACATGGGTTTGATCAAGTTTCAGCTCTACATCTAAATGCCACTACCTACCAAAAATAGTTTTGCTAGGAGGAGAGAAAAAGCATTGTGGCAATCATGTCCTAACTCTCTCCCTGTTGTTCCCTAGTTATGGGCATGCTATATTCAAGATCCCTCGAAGGACAATAAGCAACAAGGGATTTTTGAGTTCACCCTTCACCAGAAGCATTGAGAATCAGCCCAGAAAAGAGTTCCCAGTGAGGAAGCACTTAGCACAGCTGAGCCTGGCTTGGCACAGACCTCTGCAAAGAGACTGTGCTAATTTGGGGAGGGGGCAAAATGATTGCTCTGCAAATGTCTGGCCTGGAGCCATGGAGACAAAACAGTTCAGTGCATATGTTGTTTTGACTTTGCAACATGTTTCTAGTATTTTTTCTTGTGTCTCTTTGGGGCTTAAGGAATTATCTGTAAGGAAGAAGAGCTGCCAGAAAGGCAGGCTTAGGGGAATTTCTTATTTTTGTGCGTTTTTGAGGCGTGATACATGTAAAGATAAATGTGCAACATGGCAGGGCTACGTCAGACCTCTGCTTCACCTGATCCTCGAACCAAGCAGTCCTTGCCCCAGCAGCAAACTGGACCTTCTGAGGGAGGGGAACTTTGCATGCAACTTTGCAATGCAGAGTGCTGGGGGAACGGAAGGGTTTCTCCTTGTCACCAATGCAGTTTGTGGCCTAAAACAGGTGACATAATTGCTCTTGTCCTAGGTTGCATATTTTCTGCATTATTAATGCTTACATGCAATTGCTTGACTCACTTGAAAATCTGGAACAGGTTGCCAAGGGAGGTTGTGGAATCTCCTCCTTCGGAGATATTCAAAACCTGCTTGGATGCAATCCTGTGTAACATGTTCCAGGTGACCCTGCATGTGCAGGGGTTGGACTGGATCATCTGTAAAGGTCCCTTCCAACCTTAATGATTCTATGATTTGACTCTTGTCTTTTTCGGAGCTGTGAAGTCCCTAGAGTGGCTCTCTTGTTGATGTGGTTCCTTGAATTCTCTGTTGCTGCTGTATTTCCCTTTGTTCCCTATATTGGAAAAAGTGTCCCTAGAGTGGCTCTCTTGTTGATGTAGTTCCTTGAATTCTCTGTTGCTGCTGCTGTATTTCCCTTTGTCCCCTATATTGGAAAAAGCAAAATGAAAGCTCAGATGAAATTCTGCTTTGAGGGAATGAATTCAGTATGAATTCAGTGATGGTTCGTAAGAGGAGCTGGCTGATCTCATGATTCTATCTCCCTGCTTCCAGCAGATAAACATCTCTAGGCTTAGCTCACCTGCAGAGGCTGGAGGTTGCTCTTCCATGTAAGCAGATGCCCCTGGTTTGAGCAAATGCAAGACTTGGTCAGAGCATGAAAACGGTTGAGTTCAGGACACATCTGGGTATTAAAATGCAATCCAGTATAGAGAAGCTAAGTGGATAGTGGCAGTGTTCTTGAAAAGGGTGTTTCCTTGATTTTTTGAAGACTGGAAGCTAAGTGGATAGTGGCAGTGTTCTCGAAAAGGCACTTGATTTTTGAAGACTCAGCCTCATTTTAGGCAAATGGAATTAATTGTACACCCTGTCGCTCAGCATCAGGGACCCACTGAGACAGACGAAGATGTGAAGGTAAAGATGAGAGCACATGTTTCTTGTTCTCTTTACTCCATATGGGACTAGAAGGGAAAGTGATGAAAATGTTGCAACACTGATCACTGGAAGTTATGGCTAAGGACACTTTTTCAAGTGCTCTGCAAGCCTGTACAGATACTGTTCCACCGGTTCTGCTCTTTGTAGGAAAGCTTTTTCTCTAGCTATGTCCAACTAGATCGTTTTCCGCTTTTGTATCTTGTAAAGAAGTCTGAAGAAGTCTGTCTACACTCCTCTTCCTCCTCAAAAGAATGTCCTTTACACACTAGCAAGTGTCTGTATAGGATCTGAGATGCCTCCTGAAGGCAAAGACTATTCCCTTAAGCTGGTGTGATGTGACACTTTGAGACAGGGCTATGACAGCTCTTCTCCACACATACATGTGTGCCCAGCACCGTGAGCAGAGCAGCTCTGTTGGGAGATGTGTGTTTTAGTGCTGTGCAGGTGGTTTTCTGATGATGACCTCTATGTTTCCTCAAATATGAGGGCCTGGCGGGGAGGCGGTGGCTGAGATTTCGCTCTTGGGGCTGTGCAAACAAGCTGTCAGCAAAGGGCTCCCAGGGGAGCAATCGCTGCTGCTCTGCTGCCTTCCCGAAGAGCTGCAGGGCCCTGCTCGGGGGTGTCTGCACATCCTGCCAGCACCTCCGTGTCCCTGGTGACCCAGAGTCCCTGCAGGTCTAGCGAGGCCAGCGGCGTGGCCAGCACGGAATGGGGTTTGCAGAACAGGACGGGGAGCTGCGAGGCTCGTGTTGAAGGGCCACCTTCCCCCACAGTGCTGTAAGGACCCAGGTTCCTGTCCCCCCATGCCAAGGAGGTAGCAACCCCACACCTGCAGAAACAGCAGGAGTCCAGCCTGGACCTGGTCTCGCAGAGGTGAGAAACTTCTCGAGGCCCTTAGTAATTTAGGAAACTGGGTCCCGCTGCAAGTCAGCCTCCCCCTCAATTATATCGGTCAGAAAACTGAGATGGGAGAGGAGTGTTTTACCTATTCTCACGCAAGAGACCAGAGGCACAATTCGAGTAAGGCCACAAACCTGGCAGGCGGCACCTGCTCTTGATTTATCTTCCCTTAAGCAGAACAAAGGAGGAGGAATCCAAAGGGGCAGGTAGAGAAAACACATCTGTGTGCACGGACGCCTTGGGATGCTCTTCCCATCCTACTGTGAACCTCTGCAGTTTGAAAGCCTGCAGGCTCCCCAAGTGATGTGTCCTTGTTGCATTTTGTCAGTGGTTGCAAAATATCTCCCTTTCCTGTGAAATTGTTGCGCTTCCCCCCTACAACAAGCACAAATTCAGTCAACTGTTCAGGTTCCCCAGTACCATCGTTCCACTAGGAAGGTTTTCCAATTTCTGTTTAAAGAAACAGTTTGTTTGGCTTCATTTCAAATATTTAGCTCATTTTTTAGCAAGCTCAAAGGTCAGAGTGGGATCTGCAGGTCAGGAGCAGAAAAAAAAAATTGCCTTACATAGTGAAACCCCAAGAGCTAATGAGTTTTGAATGAATGGTCATTCCCCTGACTAAAGTTTTCTAGCATTGAACAGGAGTTTGGAGGGTTGTCGAGTTTTTTTTCCCTTTTCTTCCCGCTTGTGAATGCTGGAGGGGCAAGAGAGCTGTGCACAGTTGCACTTTTGTTAATTTTTGCAGGCTGCGAACCAGTGTGAATAAAAGCGCTTCTGTGAGCAGGGTCCCCTCTCCAGACACGTCACCGACATGAACTCGATGGCGCAGCGTCATTCTCAACAGATTCCGCTCGCGGGCAAGGCATGGCCGGGGGTGACCAAGCCGTCACCCTTGGGGATGCCCCTCACTGCGAGAACACACTCGGGATTGTCCTTGGTCCTGCTGGCCGCGCTCATGAGCCTCGGGCCACTGCTGGCCCGTGACAACATTTTCCATGGAGTTTCTGGTGCGAAGCTTGTAAGATTTCAGAGGAGAAGCAGCTTGTTGCTGCTCTGGATTCTTTCAGTAGTTTCAGTAGTAGTTGTGGAGGAGCTGAAGTGAACGGGTGAAAAGGCATGGTTGTGAAGAGCGAGGCACGCTATGGGGTTTGTCATTTAGTGGTGTCAGTGCTGCCCCATCCTGTGCATAAACAGAGGAGCAGAACTAATGTTCATGTCGGTAATGAGCATACTTGGGAGAATCCTGATTTTTTAGAGGTACAGGGGAAATTGAATTACATCCAGGAGAGCATAGGTAGAATATAGCGATGGACTGTGGAAGTAACTGTGGAGCAGTTAACTCCTGAATTGCTTCTTGGTGAGGAGACAGCTGATGGGAGCAGCACCTGGAGGCCACGGGACTCTGCTGAGTGCCATAGGAGATGAGCACTGAACATCAGATTGGGTTTAAGATGAGGATGGGTAGCCCGGGGGCATGAAGACAGCTGTTAGGGTTTGCACACTGGCACAGGGATTAATCTGCAGGGCCTGCCCCTTCAGAGTCTGCGTTGCCAACAGCTCCTGAGGCGGCTGCTGTCCTCTACCCTTCATTACTCACCCGTCTAACAGTGCCACGCTGCATCTTCCTCCTCTGCCAAGAATGTGGGTGTAATCGTAGATTCAGAACTAACCGTGTTGGAACATATCAAGATCAATCACTTTCCCCCCTTTTAGGACTGCTGCCAAACTACGCCTTTTTCTCCCTGCAGCTGAGAGCGTGGTTTCAACAGCCGAGCATCCTCCTGGACCTGGCTCTAGCAATTCCTTGTTTGCCAGGCCCCACTGTCACTTTATCATCAGGATGTGGCTACTTCTCACTAGGATAAGACCACATGGGTTTTTGGGAGCAGAATGGGTTTCTGATTATAGACTTATGGGTCTCATTGAGTCCAGTGGTAAAGCTTCCATCCAGTATGTCAAGAGCCTGTGTTTTCCATAATGGCATGTTTGTTACTGGAGAGTGGGCTTCTTCATTCTCTCTTCCTCCTTTCTCTTCCATGCAGCTTTTGGTTAAGGCTTTTCATGACCGTGTCACTGTGCTTTGGTTTAGCTCTGGAAGAGACTGTACCAAAGTTTGCTGGATTAGCCTGCTACCTGAGAGGTCCCAGGCAGCAGCCGAGCTTCCAACATTCCAGATTTCCTGATGGAAACTGTATCGTAGTCTCCTAAAAGTCGCACCAAACCGTGCTGGTCCTTCTGGCCTGACACTGCTTTTTTAGCCTGCCCTGGACTACGGAGGCCAGATCTCACATAACGGCACCGAGAAGGGCGCAGAGCCAACCTGCCTGACTGCTTCCAAAGTTGAATAACAGCTGAACTCCCTTTTCATACCCAGCAGCAATCTAGATTTATGAACCTTGCTCAGAGCTACCTGGATTATTGCTTATGGGTAAGGACTTTTTAGGAACGCACCTTTTTATAGAGGCATTACTGTTCTAATTTCTGTTGCTTATATTAATCTTCCTCCTTTTTTAGGACCTGGAAGACTTGGGTTCAAGCCCTTTTGTTAGCACAGACTTTTTACATTACCTTAGGCAGCCCATTAAGTCTCTGTTTCAGTCTCCTAACTGATTAGATGAACAGATGATGCCATATTTTACTAGGAAGATGAATCTAAGACTGCCAGGTGCCCAGTTACTCTGGTTACAGCAGCTGTGAGGATTTTCAAATGACAACTTGATACTCAAACACCTTTATTTTAATTAAAGCTCTTTCAGTTTCATTTGAAATTTGTAGACTATAGGAGAGTTTTAGGCTGAGAATTCGAAGGAAATTAAAAATGGGACAACAAAAGTATTTGAGGGCACAGCTGCCATTTGAAAAGTTAAGTCTCAACATTATAACTGAACAGCAAAGCAGTGTAAGTCGTAAAAGTGTTGAGCACTCATCAGCTGTCTATGCCACAAGATATACTAGCAAGCTAAATAAAGAAGCCATTACTTTGTATTGCACTGTGTAAAAATAAAACAGAACAAACATTAGCAAAGTGGTGCTCTTTCAAAAGAGACCAAGGGCACTGAACTTGGGTGGCAGTTGCCTCTTCTGCTGCAGCGATCTGCCCTGGAAATCAAGCCCTGAAGACTTTGGCCCTGCATATATTTTAGTGCTCACTGGAAACATTACAGCTTTCTGAGAAACTGAGTGGCTTTTTATCCCCTAGCCTATATTGCTTTCAACTAGAGGGTGAGCTGAAGTGCTCCTGATGGTAGCAAAAGGTCCTTGGCAGAACAGGCCCCCTTGGAATTGAATCTTCAGGTTTCATCTCCCAAGAACGTGTTCAAGAGGATTTAGAATTATTATTACCTCTGCACAAAAGATTAACAGATCTTCTGTGCTGTATACAAACTCAGGATAAACTATTCTTAGCTGCTTGTTATAGATAGCTCCTTAAATAGTCTTTGGAAAATATGTGGAGTGATTTCAAAACGTGGAGTAAAAGGAGATGTTGCTGCACGTGGTATACGGCAGATAGACTGAGTGTGCCATTGCCTGATGGGACCTATGCAGAAATACGTCTTTAAATGGACTTATCTTTTTTCCCCTTGTTTTACTGGCTTGCTATCTGCTTTCTTTCTAACCTCTTAAGACAAAAGTTGTATGCTTTGTAGAGGAAATGAGTTCATCTAAAGGCTAAATAAATAGCTGAACAACTCAGAATTTCCCTGTAGTAACCACTTCTGTTTTCATCAGTCTTGGACAAGTAAATTGTTGACACCCCCACACTCTTTGGCTCCCCTCGGTCTACCTTCATCTCTACCCTTTGGGATTCTTGCAGAGTTTTAACTCTTCCAGCCCCAAAGTAGCTTTTTTTTTTTTCCCCTAATTGTGAAATACTTGGTGTGGCAGAGTTACCTTGTCACTGTGCATCCTGTGGTGACAGACACATGTCGCTCTTTGCAAAGGCAGGTAGGAAATGGTAGCTAAGTTTCATGCACCCTGGTGTCCTTGCCTTAAAAGCCACATGGATTGCCAGGGTCAGAGCTCTGAAGAGTTATTGGAGGGAGGAGAGCAGATGGTGAGAGGCCTACAGGCTTGGGGCCTGGTGTGAGCTGCAGATCGAGGTGGTGGTTGCTTTACACCAACTGACTATCAACTGTGCTTGGGCACGTGCATCCTGCATGCACGGGGCAAACCCCCGTCATGGAGCAGGTCCAGGCAGTAGCTTGACTCTTGCACCCCTAGGAAAGAGGGAGGAGATGACTGCAAGTGCAAGGAAGATGCACATCTTTGTAAGCTCTTCAGATCCTGGGCCTGGCAGGAGACAGCACACCAAGGCAGGGAACTTTCTTCCTTTCTAGCAGCTAGTTGATGAGGGTGCTATTAAAGCTGTGTTCCTGCTGGGGTTCAGGGTGCTAGCGTGAAGCTGGCTAGCTCCAACCATATCACAACTGAGGCTTCCTGCCTCAGGCTCCCCTGGTCCTGACTAACACAGGCAACTACCAACTGCCTTTGACTCTGTTTTGTTTGTTTTGTTTCTTTAGGGTCCTCCTGGTCCTCACGGAAACCCTGGCTCACCTGGACCCCCTGGCCTGAAAGTAAGTATTAATTGGCCTGAGGAGCTTTTGTTGTCTTGTTTCAGAAGTCAGAAGTGCAGCCTTTTTCATTCCGCTTCGTAGAAAACGAAGCGCAGCCAAAAACAACTCTCCCCTCTGCTCACATGCAGACCCTCGAGCAGCACAGCAACAGCTTCTCCTATGCTTGTAAGAGACCCTGCAGTGTGTCTTGGATCTCCCTAATTTCAAGGGCTGCCTAATTAGGATCCTCTTTAAAATATGCCTCTGCCAGGCAGTAGTTTGCTGTGTTGAGACCAGGCTGGTGGAATCCTTCTATTCTAAGGCCTCACCAAGTCCTGATTAGCCTCTCCTTTCTTACCCCTCTAGTTTTGCATCCGCGCTGCTGCAGGCAGCAAGCTGAGGAGAGCTGCAGTACTCCCACTTCTTTCTCTCTCTTCCTCCTCCTGATATACTGCCTCCCCTTCCCTCTCCAGAGTTTCTGGATATCCTGGACTCTAAAAGTCCTTCCAAACTGATCCCACTGCTGCCTCATAGTTGCCTTTTTGAATGCAATCTTATATATACAGCTTTGTGTTAGCTAGAGACTGCAAAGCTCCTGGGAAACTGGTGTAGATTGAGTGTTCATTTAATCACAAGTAGGTTTGGGTATGGTAATGCTTATATGGGCCCAAGGAATACTGGGGGCTGGTTGTGAGGGGTAGTGTTTTATTGAGGTTTTCACCAGTAACAGGAAAGCTGTAGGATGTCTCAGCCAAAGAGAGAAGGTGCAAGCAAGACTCCTTTCCTTTCATGATCTCATCAGTAGGCAGAAATGTTATGAACACTATTGATGCTCTGGGAAAGAGATCCTGGAAACTTGGCATGCTGCGTCTATGTGATTAAAAATTAGGCACTGGAGACGTGCTGGTGAACAGCAGCTGTTTTAAATTCTAAAGCATAGTAATATGGCCAGAAAAGTGAGGCTGTAAAAGTTCTACATCTTAGCGTTCTGCATTTATTCTCAATCAATGACTTCCAGATCGCACCAGCTGAGTTTTACAAGTCAAATCAACCCCCTTTTATCTAACATCTAGCCCTGCAAATTCAGCCTGGTCTAGTCTGTAGACTCAAGCAATGTTTCTATGTTATGGGCATTTTATTCTTTTTTCCCTTTTTTACTACCGTTAGCCCAATACTTGTCAGAAACCATCATTTGACTGTAAAACTGTATTGACTTAGCCTTCTGGTACAAATAAAAACTTCCTGCAAGTGCTTTTTTCCATCCTGCTGGGCACTGTGTCTGGCAGCAGAAAGCTTTCAGTGGCCTGGGTGTAATTCCCATCTCCTGCTATGCCGTGATAGCATGATCTTTGTAGAAGAACAACTACATGTTAAGTGTCTCTTAAGTTTCTTTGGTTTGCCCTTTCAGAAGGTATGTACCAGAAGGGATGCGACTTCCTCCTTCTCTTGGTTTTTTTCTGGTTTTATGCCAGTCCCAGAAATAGAACATCTCCCCCAAATTCACCTTCCTCCATTTTAAATGCCTCTTCAACCAGGCATTGACAAGCATGAGCCCATGGGACCTGGCTTCTCCTCAGCATGCAGGGCTGAAGTTACAGGCTTCTGAAAGCTCAATGCAGCTGATCAGGCAAAGCAACCTCAACCAGAACTTCTCCACTTCAGGGCTGTTCAAGTGTCAGTGGGCTGCTCGACTAGACCTGCTGTGGATGGCTCTTAATGCTGTGAAAATAAAAGAGCAATCTGAGAAAGTAAACAGAACTTTCCCAGATAGATATAACTCAGAAATAATGACTAACACCAAGCCAATGTCACTTAGGAACTGAACCAGAAGCACAATTCTTATCAGCTGAATTAACAGTGTAGTCATAAGTTGGACAATCAGCTGCCCAGTTGACTGGACGATTTTACGACTTTACGAGTGCTCCGTTAATTCGGCATACAAGAGCTCTGATACTACAGTGCATCCAGCAGCAATATGCATATTTGTGTTTTGTGTTGGTTTGCATCTCTTGTCCAGTCGTATCAAATTAGTGAGCGTTGTGTTGTCAGACTGTCTCGTTTCTGAATCTCTCCTGTGCAGGAAGTCCATCTTCTTCTCATCACTGGAGTTGAGCACTTGCGAGGCCTTGGTCTTTGCTGAGCTTTTGCACAGAGTTGTACATAGCTCCTGCTGATCTGTTTGGACACAGTTCCACTGGCTTCAGTGGCGTTCCACCCACTCACACCACCGGAGTATTTAGCCCATCATGCTTTTCTCAAATTTATAAGGATCAACTGCTTAAAGAGACCTTCTTGACACTTTCTGCGTTTTGTTTGTTGATGTTGGCAGTTGCAAAATTACTGTTGCATCTCATTTGTGGAGGTTCTGATTGTGTTAGACATGCTGTTAATCTGCTGTAGACACACGTTGGAGTAGGGGCCCTGCTGGCTGCCTGACCTGCAAGCTGATGGAGGGATTGAAGGGACGTTCCCACTGCTGGCTAGATGGAGCTCTGAGGATGTCCTGGTAGTGTTTGGGACTGGGAGGAGAGTTAGCTCGGAGGCAGGGGGACTTTCCTAAGCTGTAACAAGAGTTGAGTTTGCATTCTTGCATCTGGAGGCTTTTGACCCTCAATCTTTAGTATGTTTTGCTTAGGTAGCTGCTCTTCATAAATCTCCCTTTTAGTGCTAGGGAGAGCTGGCTTTTCCTGCGGGTGAGTATTTGGCTCCAAGACCACTGATATTTAAAACACTTAGCAGGATTGCAAAACTGGTACGTTTAAACTGCACATCTTTAGACTTCTTTTGGATAGTGAAAAAATGGACGAAAAAGGTCTCTTTTTAAGATGAAGCAATATTCATTCCTTTCGGTTGGTTAGTGGGGGTGGGGAAGCGAGGGACTTGTGGGCAAGATGCTGAGGCTTAGCAATGGACAAGGCTTGGGGTAATTCTCATGTTGTGGTTGCTGCAAGAGAAGAGTTGGACAGTTAACCTGCAGTCTCAGCCCTCAGCATCCAGACGTCTGTTCTCTCCGGCCCTGCTGCAGTGTTAGTGATTAGTTTTGGGGAAGCGTGATCTTGCTGTGGTGAGGTCCCCATCTGCATCACGTGCAAGGCGTAGGATTAATCTACGTTTTTGCGGGCTTCCCAGTGGAAAATCATGAGAATTTCTCTTCCTTTACACTGCTTGGTGTCCTTGTGCTGAGCAGATGGCAAGATTAATGGAGGGTAGTGGGTGTCTACCTGCAGCAGTAAATTGATTTTCGAAGTACAGAGATGAACACTCTGCAACCCTGATACTGCTCTAACCCGTTCCAAGTAGTCCTAGCACCCACAGCCTGCTCTGAAGTTCAAAGAGTGGGAGAACTGCCCTGATAACAACTGTGTGCAAAGCAAGATGATCTGCATGACTTCATTTACTGTTTGAAAACTAGGCAGTCTTCATTCAGAGTTTGTATGGACACATCTGCCTTGAATCAGCAGTGCTCCCTACAGTCCATAGCTAAGCAGTCGCGGTCCCCGAACCTTGTAACTTGTGGTGACTAGTGAAGGAGGAGGGGAGCTTTACATCCAGTGCGAGGTCGGGAGTGTCCAACATAACCGTGTAGTTGCAGTGAGGCTGCACGGAAAATCTACTCAGCTAGTTATAACTAGACCTTTGTGCCACTAACGAGAAGTGCCAGTTAATAAGTACTATTACTGTTTCGTTAGGGTCTCACCTTCCCTTCAGCACTTCAAAGCACTTGACAACTATTAATTAACCCTCAACCATCCCATGCTTGGGTGGTTAGTTTTGAATCGCAGGTTGCTGGTGTGGCATAAGAGGTTGTGACTTGCTCATGATGCCGAGGGTGTTAAAAGGCCAGTGCCTGATGCTGGCATCTGTGACCCAGCTGTACTAGAAAAGATATAATACAGATCTAAAATTCTTGTGTGCTAAGCCTTACCTCTTCTCAGCTCAGGCAATCTGACATGTTTCAGATCTCTTCTCCTTTTTCCTTTTCTATATCAAGCTCCTTTGGTATTTACACCACCTTTTAAGATTTTAACCTAGGACTTCTAAAGGAAGCTACTGGAATTAGGTGCTCAAATGCTGCTTAAATTCCATGCTGTGTTTGTCAAAATATCAGTCTTAAATTGTGATTTCTCTTGCCATAGTTGTTAACAGGGAGTATAAAGAATACGGCCACTTAAGACAGTGTGTCTCCTTCTCCTGCCAACCCCACAATTGCTCTAGCTGCTGCTAGCATCTAATTAGTGTAACTTTCTCTGGTTTCATTTGTTTCTCACAATTAAAGAAAGCAACAACATCTAGTAAGTTGTTAAACAGGATGGTTTAGACACAGCAATGGCCTTGGTAGTTATTTTTGTGATGGTAGTTTATAGACAAGAAAGAAAACAGAGCTGTCTAGTCTAATAATTATCAAAAATCATAGCATTGCCTTCTTCCAGATATCCTTTCTTCAGTCAATTTAATACTGTCAAATATAATTTAAAAATCTTGATCAGCGGCAAATTGGCAGCAAAACCAGCCCCAGCAAAACAGAACTATGCATAGGAACTTTAATACATTTGAGATATGGGGGCAAGACAGAGACAAAGCAAAATGTTTTTCTAATTTGGGGGTTGGCTGAAACAAGACCACATCTGTGAGCTAAGTCCTTTGATTACATCATTAATTTAAATTTTTCATTTCCAGGGTCAGAAGGGTGATCCTGGGCTGTCACCTGGAAAAGCTCGCAACGGACCTAAGGTAAGATGTTCCCACAGGCATTAGGAGGCCATTCCACTAAACCCTGAGCACACAGGGAAGGAGTCCGTACTCCAGCCACAAGCCCAACAGAAACTCAAGTAGATATTGGGCTAAAAATTAAGACTTAGGCCCTGGACTCGGGACTAAAGAGTTAGCTGAGGTATTGACCAAGGTGCACTGCCACAGCTGCTGGTCATTGAAGTGTTTATCCATCCTATGTGTGATCTGCAGTCTGTTCATCAGTCCTTCCTGGCAAAAGCATACAGCTACTTAAGGTAAGCATTTAAGTTAGGAGATACATAGCTGTGTGATGTCTATCCCCCCAGAGATATGCATGTAGAAAGAAGTAATCCTAATCTAAGCAATAAAACCCTTTAAAGCCAAGGAAATGGCTCCTTGGAGGAACCGAGGTATGTGGTCCTCAGCAGACTGATGCTCTGAGGGCAGCCTGGTAGGAAGAGAAAGGTGAGCTCCTCAGGCTACTGCACTGCAGATACATCAGCCTCACTGTGTGCTTAGGAGAGGCCTTTTTACAAGGTCTGCTCAAATTGTCAGAAACTGCATACTTTGGAAGGTGTAGCCTTGTTTTTAGATCTGGCAATTGCTAAAGATTAGAGTTCCCCTGCTAATTCTTTTCCATGTTACAGCCCACATCTTTGCTTTCTATACAGTTGAATGACTTTTACTGAGGCCACAAAGCCTCACATAAATCTAGAAATGTGCAAAAGAACGATCAGAGCTTCACATCTACCTCAATTAGTTCTTTCAGTGGTGCCTGTACAGAACTCCATAACTCATATTCAGGGCAAGAAGCCTGGTTCTCTTCATTTCATCATGAGCCTTGCTATAAATGCACAACTAATAGAAAGCATCAGCCAGGAAGAAACTAGGCCTTTAGTTTGAAACCAGATGTGCAGACAAAGTACAGCAAGCCACGCAAATGTGGGGTGCATGATGACGCTAGAAAACACTGGGATGGCTAAGTTTGAAGTGATACTTTTAACTTAACAGCACGAGATGCCGTTTGAAACTTCTGGTGCTGCGTTCGAATGGCATCACATGGAAACCATCCACCCGCACAATCTGGAACCATTTTCTTGCTCATTGTAAGGAAGGGAGAGATCCAGTTCGCTTTTAGCTCATGTTAACAAGGCTTTGTTCCTGTTAGCAGTAATAGAAACAAGGAGTTTCCAGCAGGAGTTTTCAGGGTTGCCTAATTTTCAAGTAGTTACTCGGAATACATTTTCAGTAAACAGGCACAGCAACTTGTGTTAAAACCTCAGGGCTCTTTGATCCTAATCAGAAGAGACCAAAATGGACTTGTCCAAAATGATTGGACATTGGAGAGGTCCCACACCAAACTGCTTAACCATTCCTATGATAGTTTGGGTATGCCACTTGGGATGGGATACCATCCCCTTCCAGAAAAATAATAAAATCCCTGAAAAATACCTCCCACAAGCAGCCTGCCCATATACTGTGTAGGCAGGTTAAATAATTATACAGCCAGGGCCATCTGAACTGGAGCTGTGGATCAAGCCAATGCAGTAGCAGAATATGAGCACAAGCACAGGAGTTGGCAGGAGGTACCTGTTCTCGTTGCACTTAAAAGCATTTTCCTGCCTTGGCCATTTAAATGCCCATCGAAAGGCAAATGAAGCATGTGGCTGAATGAGATCATTGAAAAGAAGGCATTCATTCTGCTGTTGAAGCTGGACTCCAGCAGCAGCTGCCATTAATTAACTGGGCTTTTTATTTATATGAGCCAGTTAATAGAGATGATGTTTAAATCTGTGCTTCTTTTCCAGTCAATTATTGAAGAACTGTGATTAAAATCAGAAATGTCAATCATTGGGTACTATTACAGGCAAAGTAATTTCAATAACAGTGTACTACGCACAGAGAAAATACTGCTGAAAATTAATATGGCTTTCTTGCTTCCTGCAGGGAGACGTGGGCTTACCTGGTTTGACTGGGTTTCCTGGACCACCTGGTCGAAAGGTAAGAATATGTCTTTTTCTACCAACTTAGGTTAGCATTTTTATTATAAAATATGCTCCTGTAATTCTTGCAGTTGCAAGAATTCTAAATACTTCCTAAAAGATTTAAGCAAGCTCTAATACTCCCTAACGATAGCTTATTCCTGTCCCAGAAGCGTTTAAGTAGTATAGGACTGAAACAATGTCCTAAAGGCTTTGCTAGCAAGACTGTATAGGAATGCTGAATAACATGTTGGATCCGGATTTCCTTCTTGGAAGGATATTTTTTGGATCCTCCTTTCTCAAATCCATGTCCTTTTGCACTGTATTATCCCTTTGTACCCTGACACTGGTGGTTCTTCAGGAAGCTGAGTTTAGATCTAGTTCAACTAATATGATAGTTAAATAGACCCACAACCTGCATAAGCACTCAAAATTTGGATTTGGGACTCATATAAACGCTCCAAGGAAAACCTGGCTAGATATCTCTCCTAATTTCAGAGGAGCTGTCCACATTCCTCATGCACCCCAGCTTTTTATTTTTCTTTTGAGATAGGATCAGGGAGGTTTTGCTTTATTTGTTTCCATTATTGATGTTTCAGCAATGCTCTCACCATAAACATACCTGTGCCAATAGAGAGGATAAGTAGGAGCAGAGCACAAAGATCCACCACTGCCTTTGTGCTGCAGCAGTGCACGTGTTGACGAATGCAAGTACACACAGCAACATCTTAATTACCCACAGCTTAAGCTCATGTCCTCTGTATACTGAGGCCACTTCAGTTGATCTTTCAATTCCAGTCTCTGTTGGTAGGGTGGCTTGTTTTTTCTGGAAGCTGGGTTTGTTGCATGTAGTTGGGAGCTGTTTGCTTTGTGAGAAATGGGCTCAGTGGACATCAATCCCCTGTCCTGTGAGCAAATATTGACATGGCAAAGCTAAGCAGTTAAAATTGGCATCTTGTTTTAATCACTTCATCAGTCAGTGGGCCATTAAAGGTGCATACTCAGGTATACTTTATGGCTCCAGAGAGAGAAAGAGGTTGTGGGGTTGAAAGGAACCTTCCTCCTGCCAAGAGGAGGGGCTGCATTCATCTTTATGCCCAAAGCTGGTCATGCTTGAAGCACTGTGTGGAGCTAGGAGCAATGGAGTGTTTGGTTAATGACCTTTTGCAGTCACAATCAAGTTGTAACAAGGATGGTCTAGAGAATACCATCTTCTTGGTGCAACGACTTACAAAACAAAATTTTGATTTTCAAAATTGGAGGGGAAAAAAAAAGTGAAGGAAGAGAAGACTGAATAAACATTGCAGCACATGGCCTTCGCAGCTGATCTTAGTTCCCTCAGGACAGGGTAAAGGCTTCTGTTTCTTCAAGCAATGAGCAAATTTGGTCCCAACTTTTTTCCTTCGGTGTAGCTTAAAAAAACACCTCACAGTAGCTCTAGCTCAGCAGTGTTATTAGTGTCCTGCATCAGAAAAAAAATTACAGCTGTTGGAGAAACATTTGGAAAAATCTTTTTATCTGGATTCCCTTCTGGCATCCTACCATTGCAAATATGCTGGTGTTTGGCTGAAGATGGACAGCAACATCTTGGCTGCAAGAGAACAGCAAAGCTTTAGAAATGACTGTAAGAACCAAATTTCTCCTGTGGAGGGACTACAAAAAGTGCTCTGCAGGCTTTCATCTGAAAAGTCCATGTAGAAACTTTCAGATAGCAGAAATTTGTCTCAGGGAAAATGAAGCACTTTTCTCCCTGGAGGAAACAAGTGTCTCAGAAGCATAGGCTGGAGCCACAACTAAATGTCACATGGTTTTGGGTGGCATTGGTCACATCACAGCCTCTGCTTGTGTTACGGGTGCACAGACCTTTGCTCTTTGGAGAGCTTTAGGAAATCTGACCTCAGACCTGGTGTCTGCTCTGTCCTTCCCTCCTAGTGCCTGGGAGGTATCTCTGGGCTTGGCCTTTTGGCTGTGGACCCCTCTGGTGTGATCTCAGCCAGGTGCTGAGCTGCAGCTCCCAGTCTCAAGCACAGCCGAGAAAACGGCCACGGCAAAGCGCAAGGTTGAACCCGATGGCAGAAGCGAGGGAGTAAAAAGCTTGGCCGAAAATACACGGGGAGCAAAGGCAGAGCCCAGAATAGGTCCAGGTTTCAGAATGCACCCTACGGCGTCGACCACGCTCCTTGGCCTCTTTACTCTTTACCTTTCCTATTGATGTATAGGTCCTTTTTAGCTAGGGTAGTGTGAGTTATAAATATCACAGATGAGTGGATCTTCCACTGGAGTGCAATTTCCTTTCTAAATCACAGCCCTTTGTGTTGAACACCCTGTAATCATCAGGAAGTGTTTGGATAAAAGAGCAAACGCAGTTGTTTTCATACCCTCTGCCCTGTCATTTTAGTGCTATTTGAAGAGGATTGCAGCAGGTAAACACTTTCACATTCCAGCCAACTTTTATCACATGGAAGCTTTTTTGTTTTTTCCTCACTATGATTAACCCGAGACAGACATAACTGCAGGATAATTTGAAGAAACACACGTTCCATGCTCCCCGGGGCTTGCTATAAATACTGAGGAGGGTATTAAATAGGATGCAAAAGTAGAAGGGTGTCTACATGTTTAGCTTGAGGCATTTGCTTTCCATTATAGAGATAGCAAGGCAGTGCTCCGTGCAGACAGAACTCTGGCATGGTTTTAGGGTCTCAGGGGGCTATAGTCCAGCCACCTGCTTTAGGTAGACAACAGAGTGTTGAAACTCCCATCTCCTGGGAACCCAATCGAGTGCAGTGATTAGAGCAGCTAAGCCAGACACCTCTTTCATATCAGTGGAAGGCGCGTGATACCTCTGGGCACGTGCCTATATACAGCGAGGTGCCCCAGCTGCCTGCAAGCAAAGGTGACCCCTGCTCTGGGCTGTGCTGGAGGAGTCCCCTGGGCTCCATGCTGAATCCCAGACACGTCTGGATGCTCTGGGCTGTTTCTGTTGGCACCTGTCTCTGGCAGGGACAAGATGGGGGCCCAAGCAGATGCTCTGGTGTTTGCACAACGTCCTGCTGGTCTGAGCTGCATGGATGGGCAATACGGGCACTGGGCTTTCTGCACTCGGGAGGGTCTGCACCCATTCACTGTTTCTGGGGAAGGACTGGGGGTCCTATCATTTGGTCCTACCTCCAGGAACTTCCTATTTAGGAGCCACAGGGTGAAATGCATCCACAGCTTTAGGAGGAAGGCTCTTCAAGGAGATTCAGGTAAGGGACGACTGGTGGCAAAATCATCTCTTAGGTTTCTGACCTTCTTGCAGGGTGACAGCTCAATCAGAAGACGGGGCTATGATACACGAGCAAGGTCAAGCAGCAGAAAATGAGTGAAGAGGGAATCAACATTTTTTCCAGGCCAGAATGTCTGAAATAACGAGCAAGGAGGAATGCGAAGGGGAGCGGGTAGTAGCCAGGATGGCTGAGAGCACCACATGGCTCCGCCAGCAAAGGCTTAGGCTGCAGGTCTAGAATAGCCCATGGGAAGAATAAAAAGGCAGTTAAGCTGAGGTGTGGACTTGGGATCAGAAACAGCCCTGGGTTCATGTGGTGAGTGAAGCAAAAGGCCAGGTCCTTGGCCAGAGGAGAGTTCATGGCTTGCAGTGCTGGGGATGCTCCCCAACGGACTGCGCTGTTTTGGGAGCCCCTTGTTAAGGCAGGGTGAGCAGGAGAGACTGAATTACAATTAGCAGCTGCAACCCATCTAAAACCATTTTGTGATTTCTGTCATGTGTGTGCAAGGACTGTTGCTTGTTTATTCTTTCTCCCCATTTGTTTCAAGTTACATTCTTCTGCTCTTTCAATCTTGCTAATAGCCCAGCTGAAGAGTCGTCTCTGTAACTGAATTTAATCTTCTAATCTGCTCTGACTCCACTTGATGGAAACAAGTTTATTTTAAATAGCTGAAGCAACGTAATAAAGGGAGAAAGGAAAAAAGCTCAAGTGCTTGCCACTTGCAGGCTTTACTTAATGCTCAAAGAGAGCTCTAAGTAAATCCTGGAGAAATTGTGCTCTTTAAAAATACACACTCAACAATCTGTGAAGGGGCAGACTGGCTGTGTCCCATCTCAGGGTCTGTATC
The DNA here is from genome assembly GCF_000705375.1 of Tinamus guttatus. The sequence continues at coordinate 25,048 of NW_010578562.1, read as the reverse complement.
TCCAAAAGACTGAAAAATTGAAGCAGGTTTGTTTATGAAAGACCTGTGAGAATGGTTTGAAGTCTGCAACGCTTTCCAGCTAGAAGGATTAAGAAACTCATTAATTCAGCAGAGAGCAGGTGAAGAGACAGCTTGCTCACCATTTTAGGTAGCTTCCTAATAAAGGACTCTGGATCTTGTCATGCCGTGTGATAATTAGATCAGAAAAACTGGAAACTAGACAGATTCGAGCAGCAAACAAAGCAAAAACTTCCTGTGACAGTAGGTGGATATTGTGGTGTTTCCTGTGGCATTGCAAGTTCTCAAGTCAAAGGCTGCACTCTCTAAAATGGAATAGACCTATGTCATGCAGGGCTTGGTTTTGAAGAGCGGGATGAAATTATATGAATCCTGGTAGGCAGAAATGATCAGCTTTCACCGTGAGCTTGAATTCCAATCCATCTATGGTTGAAATCCATGTTTTTCTGAAACCAAAGGTGAAAGTCCCACTTGCTTGTCCAAAGCCAACATTTTACCCTACAAATCTGAAGTTTTCTAGAGATTAAGGAAAATATGTAATTGTGTAACTTACAAATTTCAGATCTTCATGCAGATACAGTTCTTTAAGGCTAATCCTCCAGGAACTCTGATCCTCTGCTTCTTGCTCGCAGTTCCCCAGTAAGTCAGTCAGGTAAATAAAGGCTACCCTGGACCACCAGGTCACCCTGGAGAGCAGGTGGGTCATCCCAGTTTCCCAACACTGAACCTTCAAAGATAGATGCTTTTAATGACTCTGGTGCTTTTTTGGGTCCTGTGCAGCCTGTTTGGCACGGACAGTGAGCTCCTTCTAGGGGCAGTTTTGTACACACTTAGTGCATACAGTGAACTGCCTTGCTGTGGGGGCCTGTGCACGTGCATTGGCTGAGCATCAGTAGGGTGGTGGGAGGAGACTGCTTTGGAATTGTTAAATTTAATTTTTAATTTTTATTGCTCAAATGAACTAAGTTTATGTGGTGGAAAAAAATACCAGTTTATCCTACACACCTTTTCTTTCCCCTTTTACATTAATTTCATCTGGAGTTTACTAACCACATCATATTAAGCACTAACATGTAATTCCCCTCCCAAACCTCTTTCTCCCTTCCCCCTTTTCCCTCTCCCTTTTATTTGGTTAAGTCTGTTTGCAGTTCAGAGAACGAAAAAAAAAAAAAGGGGCAATGAATAGCAGGCCCTGTTAGCAATGATGTTAAAGGATATTATACATGAATCCATTTAGTTTTGAAGAATTTTGGCAGTAAAACGGTTCCATATGCCAGATATAGATGCAGCCTTACACCTTCTCTTAGCCTCCTTGTTTCAAACTATCTGCTGGTTTCACTGCAGATGGGGGGAGAAGGAGACATGGCAGCAGTTTCTTAATGCACAGATCCTGCTGAGTTGGCCTCTGCATATTTTTTTTCCCTTTCATCAATTTATTCCACTGTCTTCCTTTAATTCTTTTTTTTTCTCTTGGTAATTTTGCATCGAGTTAATCTACCCTCCTTTCCCACCAACTCCAAGAATGAAGCAGCTAAAGACTTCCCCCATGTGCTGTTAACCTTGCCTTCTTGTGCTTTTTTTCTCTTTAAAGGGCGAACGAGGACCAGATGGAAGTCCAGGTGCCAAAGGTTATCCTGGCAGGCAGGTGCAGTAAATCTCATCGTGCTGTGCACAGACTAGGGATTTGGGTGTGCAGGTAGCTAAATACAAGCCCCACTAAATACAGTGTAGACTTATGGAATATGTCTCTTTTTTCCTTCTTCTCTGTCAAGATGTTGCATCAGTGACATGGCCTTTGTGGGAAGCACTAAGGTTGATGGAAAGTACTTTCTGTCTGTGATATTCAGAACTTGAATTTTGGTAGCAAAATTTGACTAAATTTTTTTCTTCGTTATAAGAATAGAGGAAACACAGCAGAGTAGAGAAACATAACTGTGCACTGCTAGCCCTGTGCTTTCAGGCAAGCTTTTATGTCTAATGTTGAAGAGGCAAGTAAGATAGGACAGAAGAGGGCATATTACTGAAAGAAAAGATTTCCCACTGGAAAACTTCGTTGGCATAAATATATATATTCATATGCATAAAGTTATACGTGGAGTACAAATACATATAAAATTATTTCTGCAGCTGCAAAAAAAGTAAACAAAAGAAATAGGTGTTTGTTTTCTATTTGAAAAGAATGCACTTAAGACAACTTTAGGAATGGAGGAGTATGGAAAGGAAAATGGGTTAGGATAGGATTATTCTTTTCTTACTGATGTAAGATGCTGAAGAGTAAGAAGAAAAGCAAGGGAAGAATTTGAACTGAAATCTGCATCCCTAGGGCAGGAGACCTGACCCTGTAAAATCCTCAGTGAAACAAGTTTGTCATGGCCTTCTAAGACAAGCACGTTAGTGCTGGGTTCCCCCATGCTCATATTTACCTATTTAGTAAAGAGTCTCAACAGGTGGCAGAGACCCCAGTCAGCCATTCCCATGTATCCATCA
>NW_010578562.1:0-20307 GCF_000705375.1 Tinamus guttatus | reverse complement strand
CTATACACAGTAAATTCAACCAGCTGGCTTTCATCACTCGGAAAACTGCAAGCAATAAACAAACGCTGACCCTGTAGCTAGCTCTATTCCTGAGCTGGGAAGAGTGGAGGCAGGCAGAGAAGGACAGATCATGTATTTAATGACTCACAGGAGAGAGGAAGATATCTGATAGCACAGCTTGCTTACCTCACTTCTACAAGGAATCCAGTTTTTCCTGGTGCACCCATTTCACTGACCCAATGCGGTTTTAGTGTAATTTTCATAGGGTAGATGTGCAATGCTAAGATCACAGCTTAGCAGAAAGTAAGACTTGAAAATTGTCTTCTGCTTTTCAGCCCGAAATGTTGAGGGCTGAAATACTTATAGTTGCCCAAAGAAAGCCACTTCTCAGTTCAGCTGCAGTTGGTCAGCACTGAATGTTGAACTCTTAGATGAGGTATCAGCATTTTGTGGATGAAGGGAATGAACCACTGACTGGCACCCTTATCCACCACTGTTTTTCACTCCACAATCAGTAGTGCAGGAGTTAAATGGTTTTCTCGTTTTGTGTGGCCATACTTCCCACCTAGATAACATCCTAAAGCAAGCACAGCCCAAGGAGAGCGATGGGCTAGTGAAAAGATTTGGTGGGGTTGACAGCGAGAGATTTAATGATGATGGAGGAAAAGGAGATGAGAGCAAGTCAGTGTTAGCACTTGACTTTGGTAACAGTGATGTGCTGCTGGAGGGGCTCCCTGCTGAAGTTCACTTCCTCTCGAGTCTGCATGTTTGGCACAAATAGTCCCTTGCAAAAGACCAGCACACAAGGTAACTTTGTGTGAACTGCTGAGCAGAGAGGATTAAACACAAGGCTTCAATTGTTGTGAGGAAAAGAAAATATAACATTTTATGCAGTGGCCCTGTCTGAGCAGGATTCCAAAGCCTGAGAGAAACGTTGCATATTAGAAAATGTGAGGATGGCTGATGAGTGTGGAAGTGGATATTATGCTAAATACAATTGATGCAAAGGGAGGTTCCTCTGTGGTAGCGTGTCAGAGGATCTATAGGTGCATCTAGGCTGAATCCTTTGCATAGGTATGAAGAGGGTGAAATGCCTTAGCCTGTCCCTTCCCAAGGAGGACCTTGGTGCTCGGGTCGACAAAGTGATGCAAAGTCCCTTGCAAGAGCTGATGGTTGTGTGTGCAGGAGCTGCAGTGCGTGGCCACCACATGATGCAAGACGAAACAAGAAGGCTTAGTACAGTGGGATGTATTTGCAGCACACAGTCAAAAACGAGTGCCAGAGGCAGGAAAATGGCTCTCAGAGAGATGCAGGAGGTAGAGGCGTGTGGTTTACTTCTGCTATCGCTCTTGCTAACCTCAAACCAAGCTCCATTTCCCTCAGGTACAGTTAGAGCCAGCCCAGGTAAGGTTTCTTCTTGCTGGCCTCTTCCTGCCCGGAGTCCACATGATCCCTGGTGTGAGGGTATGTGCCCTTGGACTACATCGTGGAAGCCAGCACCATGCAGTCCATGGGCATATACACTTGCCTCAAGGTTTATTTCATCACGGCTGCCCTTGACCAACGCTGGAGGATGCTCTGCTGTTCAGAAAAGACAGGCTGACTAGCTGCTAATGGAGACATGTATTTGACTCCTTTCTTTTCTTTTCTTTAGGGGTATATAGGTCTCCCAGGATTATTTGGGCTGCCAGGGGCTGATGGAGAACGAGTGAGTATTTAGCACAGAAAATCTTGGTGTGTTGCATGAATACAAATTTTCAGAGCTGTTTGTAAGATGCTCTAATCCTTGTTCCTTAGGAAAAGGCAAGTGTGCTGATATTTAGACATGGCCTCTTCAGCCTGTTTCTGTCCTTGAATGAGGGCCTGTGTAATGATGTTGATAGCTCAGGAAAACTTCAGCTTCAAGCAGGGTCCTCACACCATACTGATGACTAGTGAGGAGTTTCCCTGTATTTTCCCTTGTTGAAATTCCCTTAATTTTATCATTTCCAGCCCATCTTGGTGGGTAGACTGGGAGAGAATGCAAGTAGGAATTCCTCCTTTCCAAAGGAGTGACATCCCAGCCACAGTGCCCCAGGTTTTGGGGTGTTCAGCTGGAGACGTTTGGAAGGGGCAGTGCCCGGGCCTTTCTGGCAATGGCCTTTCTTCCAGCTACATCGAGTTGGGCAGCCAAACCCATGTGTTTAGAGCTTTGCAGGACCTCCCCTGCCTTTGTGCACTTCTCCCCTTCATCTCCCCACCCACCTGACCTCTACCCATCAAGAACTCCCTCTTCCTGCAGCAAAAGCCCCTAAGGATGGTCGCTGTAAGATGAAGACACTTGTATTGTCACTTTTTTCCCCCTCACATGGAAATTCCAGAAATGAAGGAGGCCCCGGGAGCATGTGGGAGTGCGTGTGTGTGTGCGCCTGCCTGGGAGGGGACTGCCCTGTGCTCTACAGTCGCTGATTTAATGCTTGTATAACTAAATAGGAAACATAAACAAAAGTTCAGCGAGTGCCTTGGCGGTGGCCTTCATTTGGTTCCAGACCAGTAGCTTAATGACTGCCCCTGCTAAGCACAGCTTCAGCCCGCTGCCCTGGGTGTGGATGCTGCCTCTGTGTCCTCAGGGAGGGCTCCAGTTAGTGGGTGAAGGTTAATTGTCTTCTGCTGACTGCAAGGAGCTGACATTTTGATTCCCGAACAATGCTAAAGTCATTAGCCTGTTTTGCATTCCCCTTTCTCATCCAGTTTTGTATTGTTGCTTGGCTGTTTGCTTTCCCAACCAGACCTATTATTTTTTTTTCCTCTGTGTGTTTTCTTTGCAGGGGATCCCTGGAGTTCCTGGGAAGAGGGGCAAGATGGGTAGGCCGGTAAAGTTTTTCCTCGTCTATTATGCAGACTTTGTTAAACTGGAAATAACATATCTGGCTTTTAGCTGGGCCCCTTCATATCTTCTGATGTGAGCTAAGTGGGAGAGCAAACAAACATATCTGTCTGAAATGTGCTTATTCTCTTACATTTACTATTTGGTGGTCTCATCAGTCCCATTGTGTTTACCTGTGCTTACTGGGATTCTCTGCAATCCTTGTACCATCTTGGTTTGTAAAATGCAAGTGCACTTCTGTACAGCAGCTCTCTTGCCATCTGTGGTGGTACAGGTATAAAGCAGTAACAGATCTGATTAAGATACTGAAGTTTGAAAGGGCCAGGAGGCTGGGAAGTGTATCAAGTTGTTTGCTCCAACATTCAAGGGAGGGATCAGACCCATTTGTGTGTGTGCTCACGTGCATCTCGTTGCCTCTGCACCTTATCTTCCATATTAGCCTGAGTTCCTCTCCATCTCCCTGACATCATTGCACTCAAGTTTTGTAAAATTTCCACTCACCCCCACACAGAAAAATCCAGTGTTTCCTCTTGTCACCGTCGCACGCGAATCTGCCTTTCCTGGAGTCCCACGCCTACTGCTTGCTGGTGTTGTCGCAGTAGAAGCCATGCAAACATCCTGGCGGTCACATTGATCCCAGCTGACTGCTCCTGCTCTCAGCAGGATTGGTGGAGGAAAATTAGCTGTGGTGCTTTTTTTCTCCTTTGTTTCCTTTTTCTGCCAAAATCTACTCCAATTCTTATGGTTTTGCAAGCTGCCAGTTACACCAGAAACCTCTGTGATGACTAATTGCAGAGGGCCAGCAGAAGTAACGATGACTCATTGACCAGAGTAAAACAAACAAAGCAACCGTCGTTAGGTACAGGGTTTCTGCTCCCTGCCTTGTTTCTGTAGAGCGTGCTGTAGGTTCAACGTGTTCCAGCTGTTGTTTGGCCAGCTCCTGTAATCTTCCAGGCAAGAGGTTTGGTCTGGCGGTCACTGTTCCAAACAAGACGCTCCCTTGAGACGAGTGGGGAATCGCTCGACCATGGAGGCATCTAGGCTGGGATCTAGCGAAGCGATTGAACGCCCGAGCGTGAGCACCTTTGTTCCACTAGGCTCTTTCAGAGAGTTTTGGCTTTGTCCCTACTTCATGATATCAAGTTTAATAAGAAATCTTGAATGGCCCGACACTGATGATTTGTATTTCCGAGCGTTAGTAAAAAAGATTAAGTGACATGCGGAGTTATTCAGGAAATCTCTGGGAGAATAGAAAGTAGGAACCAGCTGACCTGATTCCCATTCCAACACTTATCTATTGGCCTGCGCTGCCTTCCAGCTGCTTTGCAGTGTTCCCAAGCCTGCTGCGATTCTTGTCTCTCGTATCCCTGCTCCGCTCAGTTTGCTGGCGCTGCTACTGTTCCTGCTCTCCCTCAGTCCTGTCATTGCAATGGAGAGCTCCTGGAAGCCCTTGCTAGCTACTGTCCAAAGCTGGTAGATGCCCTGGAGGGTGGGGAAGGAGTTGGTAATGAATACGTTGCTGTCTCATACAGAACTAGGTAGAGCAACAGATTAAGTGCTTGGTAGAGGAGGAGCAGGGGGCTGGGGGAGTTTGCATGTGACACCGTGGGCCTCCCAGAATGATGTAAGAGTGAGTGATTAAAATAGACGAACTGGACATGAGTCAGATTTTGAAACCATTCCAGGGAAGTTAAGTTCTGCAGAGCTGTGAAGGGACATGGTGAATCTGTCATGGAAGCAGCGGACTCCACCTCCCATTCTGATCTCCCTGCAGTGCAGAGCAGAGCAGGCGATGAGCGTGTCCCAATCTGTGGGCACTGGTGAACACTTGAGCAAGCAGAGGATTGAGGGAAGCCTGGGGAGAGAATTACGACTAAAGTGCAATGCACCTGGGAGATTAAAATAACATGAGCCTGTATTTCTCCAGGCCTTGCTGCCTGTTTTAATGGTAAGCTGGAGGCCTGGAACTGAAGCGGCTGTTTACTTAAAATATTGGTGTTGCCAAAGCAATGGCTGGGAAGGATGGGGTTGTATGCTGTTCAAGTGGGCAGCTGACAAAAGAAGGACAAGGGCATGATGTAGCTCACTGCTGCGAGGGTGGAAGGGCTGCGTTCTCGGCCATGGAAGGGGATGCACGGGAGATGCATCACTCATCATTCATCCTTAGGAAAGGGATGTTGTGTCACTGGTTGTGGTAACCCACGGGAGGAGGAGATATGACCAGTCACACATGCCAGATGGCAAAACTGAGAGGCGTATGGTTTTTTTTTGAGGTCAGAGGTGATGATATTCTTAGAAGGAAACTTGAGCCTGCGGAAGAAATAGTGCAAGATGCTTTGTTAATTAGGAAGAGGAAGCAGCACACACTGATCCGCTTTCTGTCAAAGAGAGATAGTTGCAGAGAGGTGAGTTTTGGAACACAATGTGTGCCTCAGTGTTTTGATGTGGGTGTCTTTATGCTGTGGAAGATGCCTTGCTGCAGTCAGATATGTCCGAATTACATATTACATTGAACTTCAAATACTGTGTAATATTTTCAAAAGACCGCAAGTCCTATTGGTGAGAGACACTTAGAGGAGCTTTCAGGAAACGTAGCCAAAGCATTTTTGTGCATCAGCTGTGCTATCTTATGCCTGATTTTAGCTTATAATGTTTTTTATTGGTAATATTTTAAGAGATGGAAGGAATGGAGAAGCCCAGGTGCTGGGTGATGCATGCGAGGTTACCAGCACTAGGAAGGTACCAGGCAGATTTCTTATTTCTGGGTCAAAGAGCAAGAGATGAGGATGAAACTCGACCTCTGGTGGTTGCAGTCTAAGCAAATACAGGTAACCTTGAATGAGATTCATTAGAGGTCCTGAGAGAAGGAAGGTGGAATTGTGAAGCTGATGGAAATGAGGTGTTTAGAAGGCAGTTAGTGGCGTTAGTAGTTGGAACATTAGTGGTGGTATGTGACTTTGCAGAGAAATTTCCATTTCAGGAGGAGCAAAGTACGGTTCCAAGATGTGCTTAGTAATTCCTGGGTTTGCCTGAGATCTATTCTTGGTTTAGTAAAACATGTCTGAGATTTCCCTCTGTTTTTCTGAAAACCTGTTCATGCTGCTATTCCCATGGCTGGAAATCGAGCTGAATTCTTGCAGCCTCGTTTGGTCAGGTACTGGGCAAACTCCCAGTAAAAGAAAAATCCTGCCTTAAGGAACCCAACAGACTGGATTATTATATAACACAGGATCAATCTAACCTCTGGGCTGGGAAATTTAGGATGCAGCAAAGTGATCAAGTGATTAGTACCACGGAGTCATTTCAGCTTCCTTACTGCCTAGCTGTGCTCATAACTGCTCTTCTCTCCCATGTCCTTCCAGACCCTGTGTGTGAGCAAGAAGCAGTTGTGTAGGGCTGCGTGATGGGTGTTTCCGTCTGCTAACATCACGAGGGAGGCAAACACATTGACAGCACAGGCTCTGCTCTCAGGCTTTACGTGGCCTGTGGCAAGTGGCAGCACGTTGCCAAGGTGCTGCTCCAAAGAGCTAATTTGTCAGATGGAACAGGCTGCACACCAGGCAGGCTAGGAGGAGGGTTTGCGCTCAAGGGACACAGCAAGGAAGGCCGATTCCCTGCCCAGGGAAAAGGCAGGAGCCTGCCAAGACAAGGTGGGGAGATGCTGCATTGACCAGGGACTTCACAGGGGTCAGGGGACATAGGGACTTTGGACAAGGGATTTTGCTGGGCTTGGCTACGTGCAAATCAGGGATAAAACACTCAGATCTCGTTTGAGCTCTGTGGATGAAAGATAATGTATAAATGCCAGCGAGTGCTACTCTGAGCACTGCTGTCAAGGAGCAGGTGCTTTGAAATGGTTGCGGATATGAAGTGTTAGGAATCGGTGCATAGGTGAGCACAGAAGCCTCCTGTCCCTCTGCCTGTCACCCCCAGCAGTGATCTGGCTGCTGCCTCAGCGTAGCCTTGGGATTCCTTGTGAGGATCAGCGCTCAATCTGGCATCCACTTTCCAAGAGCTGAGCGCAGCCAAGGTCCCCTTTGCCACCTCTCAGCGTGCAAGGTGCCAGAGCCTTCTTGCTAGGCTGCATTTCACCCTGCCATCCCCCTTGGTTGACTTAGGTCATGTCTTAACTCTTGCCTTGGTGAACACCAAGCCTCAGGGTGCCCCATTTTCTCCATCGCACAAGTCACTAGAAATGCACGTGGCTTCTCTGCACTCCCTACCAAAAAAAAAAGGCTGTTGCATCACATGAAAAGATGTAGCCTTGTTGGATGTACCCAACAGCAAAAAGCAGGGTGGCTTCGGGGTTGTGAAGGCTTCATTTTGCAGCTTTCCCCAGCCTTTTGATATATGTCTGAGATAACTTAGCGGTGAACGTAAGTGCATGGGCCTTTGCCAAGTTACACAGCCTCGGCTGTTGTCCCTGCTAACAATAGGGGACATGTTTTGCCATGTGTCTGGAAAGGCTGGCATAACCGCAAATCACTGAGAAAATAAATCCTGCTTCTCTCTCTGAGGACTGAGGCTTTAACCAACTCCTCTTTTTTTTGTGCTCTGGAAGCAGCCGAGGTCCCAGCACGGTAATTCTTCCCCACATTTGTAGTGAACCAGGCAAAAGTCTCCTGCCTCACACAAATCCAGTTTTGGGAAATTAACAGCATTTCCAGATGCTGCTACTTTAACAGCTATTTGCCGAATTGTGGTTAATTTGAGTAGGTGCCCTGAGTGTGCAAAGATGCTGCTTGTATGGCCTTTCTTATAGCAAGTGTGTGGAGATGCCAGCGGTGTGTGCTTGGAAAGAGGCCACCAGTGGAAGGTGAGCACTACTATGAATTACCTAGTAAAGAAAAAACAAACATAGGAACACTTTTTAGAGAAATATTTTAATTAAACTGAATTTGTCTGGATCTATGAATTAACTTCAATTTCAAAATTAGCTAGATTGAATATACAGTTTTGGGTCGCAAGCCGTTTTCTAAATTTTGAAAGAAACAGAAATTATTCCTTTAAGTGAGATCCTAAATGATGCCACCAGCATATATCCTTGGAACATCAATATTGGCTCTTCCATGGAGCTTCGCTGCTCAGGCCTGTTTCACTTGAATACGTGATGGACTGTCTCACCTTCCAAATCATAAAACATTCCTTCATACCCAGTGTCACAGCTTAGGCTCAAGCTCTATGGGCTCTGTGTCCTTTCAGGTGTGATGAGCTGGACTTAGTGGGGGATTGAGTAGCCTGAGGACCTATTTGTACAATGAGACAAGCTGCAGGAAGGAGCACAAAGTGCTGAAGGAGTTGATGGACAGGAGTCAGTAGGTAGTTTTGTCTCTTGTGCCAATACTCTCACCACCAAAAAAGGTGGCACCTCTGATTCTTTAAGAGCTGCCTGATTTTTTTTTAAATGCCTTTAATCCTTCTGTTTGCATGAAAGGTCGTGTGGAGGTGGAAGTCCTGAACATTACCAGCCAGTAAAACCTCCCTGTTACTGTGAGTTAACCCTTGAGTTGCATTTTTTGGTGCTAGCCAAGTCACTACCTTGCTAGCATTTTTCTTTGCCAAGCTAAATTGTTAAAATAGATTCAGTTTGAGTAATTAGTGATTTATTATATATATATATATATATATATATATATGTATGTATGTATTTTTAATGCTCAAGTTGGGCACTGAAATTGGGCAGTTTGTATGCTGGAGTTGGGCACTGAAATTGGGCAGTTTGTCTCTCCTCCCTCCTGGAGCTGGTTCACCACCCTGAAATGCGGGCATTAATCATGAGCAAATGTCACTTTCTGGCCCAAGTTTCATTCCACGTGCCTGCAGTTTCCCAGGTCCATGCAGGGAGGTGCTTGCATGGTTATTTATCACTCTGATATCAGCCTGTTTCTGGCATTCGTGATTACATCATCCAAGTAACCTAGCAAGGTGGACAGTGTTAGTGTGTATTTCATTTTTTAATGAATGGGCAAAATGAAATACTAAAAGACACAAGGGAAAGGGTTTGAAAAGTGCAAAGGCCCATAATGTCTACTAAAACCTTAAACAGTTTGTTTCCAAGTGTGTTCTTGATTTGCCCATTGTCATGCAAAAAGCTTGTGAAGAATTAAATTGGTGAAAGAGCATCCTTCAGGGAAATGTTCATTCATAAATCAGATCTAAATGCCAAAATATTTTTTATTAGAAATTTAAGGAAAAAATAATGCAGCTATCACTTTCAAGTCTGAAAATATTTTGATTGCCAAAGCTGCTTGACTGTGTTCCTCGAATAGGAGACTGCTCGATTTGGAAGTCTTGGCCCATAAATAATCAGGAGTGTTGGCAGATTCAGTGCTCTGGAGCATTAGGTAACTGGGGCTGTGTAAGCTACGCTCTTAGAGCCCCACAGAAGTGAGAAGAGATCATACACATGCACAGAGAGAGCAGAGCTTCAAAAGGCAGATGGACAAGGGTGGAGGAGGCTGTAATTCAGCCTCAGTGATGTTTGGCTTGCGGAGAGCTCCGGGGGCTTTGGCTGCCGTTCAGGTGGAGCTGACTGTGCTGGAGGGCCGTGCTCCCATGGAGGAAGCAGGAGGGATCGGGGTCGTTATGCTAGAAAATGCCGTGAAATCTTTATGCGAAGGGCAGGTGACATGGAGCTGCAAGGTGTCCCAGCAAGAGAGAGGAAACCTCCTCTTTAGGTACCAGAGGAGCAGAGCTGTGAAGGACCACCGGACCTGTACCAGGCTGAGGGTGCATCTCCCTTTGGAGGGATGGACGTTGTCCCCATCCTGGGTCTAGGCTAAGCAGAAAGAAAGGCTCCAAGGCTGCAAGCATGAGGGGTCCTAAGGCGAGCCGGGAGGCCAGGGTTTGCCAGGATGCCGTGGGGTCCAGCCAGCGCGCCGGCCTCTGCGCCCACCTGCCGAGGAGCTCACGTCTGTGCTCCCTACCAAGAATGCGCTCGGAGACATAAGCTGCCAACATAAGCTGCACTTGTTTGTTTAATTCTCCCTCTCTTTTTTCAAGTGAATGCCTTCTCTCACCCTCAGCCTTGCTCCCCCTTCCACCACCACCTCTTTTTGGTTTAAATTGTTTGACTTGCAAGCCCCATCCCTGGGGAGACTCCTGGGCAGGAATTCACCTGGCTGCAGCCAACTGGCAAACAGAGTCTCTCGCGGACAAGACAGGAGGGCTGCTTGGTTCGAACAGCTTCACCTTCAGCCAACAGGAAAATAAAATCCTATTTTTGGAGAAGGATTCTGCTGGCGTGCAGACCTGCCAGGTTTCTTTGGATCAGTGGCTGCCAGACTGCCTCCTTTACTCCACCAGGGAAAGTGTTTTAAACTGAATCAGATGTTGTGTACACACAACACACCCACCCACGTGCGCACACCTGAGGAGGCCGTGGGGGAAGCAAAGGACTTGGTGCATCTCAGCAGCCTCCCCAAGGGACAGCTGAGTCCAGGGACCTAAGACAGGAGTCACAGTGAAGTCTGATGTTGTGAGAGCCAACCTGTGCCTGAACAGCAAAAAAAAAAGGGGCAGGATGCTCTGTTTTAAGCAGAGGACAAAAGGCAGGAGAAAGAGAGGGATATAATGCCCTGATGCAGGAGGAGTTGGTTCCAGTGTGTGTCCAGGTCTAGTTGCTCTCAGTAGGAGTCTCCCTGCATCTGCTGCATGAGAGGATGCTCTTTGCAGGGAGCCTGGAGGAATAAGAATTAAGGAGTTGTTGTAGCACCTGGAATATATGGAATCAATACTGGATTTGCTTTGCAAACCTCTCCGTGTTCTTCTCCTTCTGTGCATGCTTCTCTGCGTTTCCTGGGACAAATCAGTGTGTCTCACTGCCTCTGTTCACTCTGCAGCAACAGTGCCTCACCTTCCTTGCACTGATAGCTCTCCCCTGCATGGAGAGGCCAATGCAGAGCACCAGAGACACACAAGTCTTGCTTGGCACGTCCCCTTGTATGCTTTTTCTCCAGCTCTGCTTTAAGCTTTAGCTAACTCCTTTTATTTAATTTCTTCCTCAGGCAATGTGAAATCCATCCCCCTGTCTTTTTCCTCCTGTATTCCCAGCTGTGAGCCAAAGGTTTTGTCATACCTGACTTTAGGTGCTGCATAGAAGCACCTCGCTGGCTCTTGGCCATCAGAATGTGTTAATTGAACATTTTCTTCCCATGTTGCTTTTAGCCATTTTTTTTTTCCCTAGTCCTGGTCCTTCTCTATGTGCCCCAACCATCCCCCAGAGCAGGGAGGATGGATGGTTGGATATTTTCCCTGGAGTGTTTTTCTTTGCCATCCCAAATCCAGAGACCAGCCTTCCCAGAAAAATACCCTGAGAAACAGCAGAGTTTTCAGTACCAAGAAAAGCTCTGCGCTCGCTTTGGGAAGGTCAGGAGGCCATTTGGGTCAGGCTGTTCAATCCCTTTCTCAAACTGCCCGTAAGGGGCTGCCGGCTGCACCCTGCCTGTCCGGCAGCACCATGAAACGCTTCCTGCCCCGCGTTGGCTCTGCTGCCGGTGTCATTGGCCTGTGCTGTGGGAGCTCTCCCAATGCGGGGGGAGCTTTGAGGACTCTATGGGTGCTGAAATAGCCTCCTTCATGCTGCACCCAGGAGCCTTTTCTCCTTTAATGTGCAAAAGAGCCATCGGCGCTTTTGTTGCAGAGCTCGAGCAGTGGTCTAAGACGTCTGGGGTTAGTTGAATTGGTGCTGTCTTTCTGTCCATTCTCTAGATTCATTTGACAATGCTGGCCAAAGGCTATCGGGGGACCAAACACTGCCCAGAGCTCCAAGGGCTGAGGCCGGGAAGGCTGCAGGTATCAGGAGAGGGGAAGGCAGCAGTGAGGAAAGGGCCTGCTGCCGAGATGTGTCCTGGGCCAATGCCAGCCCACATCTTCTGGGGTGTCTTAGTTTGCTGCCACCTTGTCCCTTTCTCACCCCATCTCAAGGATGGGCAGCTCTAGCTCCGGAGCGAGAGCCGGTGTGTGCTTTGAGCGGCCTGGTCATCTCCTTAGGGCTGTGTTTGGGAGCCCTGGGCCTTCTTGGAGGCTCTTTAACAACATAGCGTTGGCCAAAGGTCCTCATGCCCATTCTTCAGCTCTCTGCCTTTGAAATGGGATTAGTTTGCTTTTTGAAATACTTTGAGAACTACTGGTATAATGTCTGTATAAAAGCTAGGTGTTTATTCTGTTACCAAATGCCTCACATCTATCTTTAAGCAATGAGGATAGTACTAGGAACAAAAGAGGTTAATGATAAGGAATAAAGAGGCTAATGGGAAAATATGAATTTAAATATCTCTAAACAACTTTAAATAGCATCTGGACACTTGAATTCTGGTAGAAGCATACATTATTCATATTACTTTGGAAGCGGTTTAAGCCAAATTTAGAAAATGCTACTGTTATTCTAGAGCAAGCATTCCTCTTGATGATATGCTGTTGTAGCTGTATTAATTGTGGTAGTTTAAGTGATTAAACTTTCCCACGTCGGCAAGATCTTAGCAGGAAAACAGCCTGCGGGTCAGGCCGCTCAGTGGCCTTCATGGGTCACTTTGTGCCCAAATGTGTCTTCTGAGAAAGGGAGGACGCAGCAAGAGGAGCGCCGAGCACTGTGAGTGAAACTGCAGCAGCGTAGTACAGTATCAGTCTGTGCACATTCATATTTTCCTTGGCAAGTTATATGACTGTAAACAGCAAAATATTCCAAGGCAGTTTTTTCTTCTTGCCTGAGCAATGATTTTTCCTTACACATCTCTGCTCTGATTTTATTGATTCTGCATGTAGCAGAGATACTTTTCCTCTTTTATTAGAGTTTTTTCTTCCCCACTCTTTTACTATTTTTGATTACTTTGTCTGTAGATGGCAGAAGACTGATTCTAGGGGTTGCTTCAGGGCCTCAATTTTTTTTTTTTCCCCCCCAAAGGAACCAGTGTCTGTAGCACACAGTGGAGCAGACAGGAAGGGAGAGAGCATCCACACGGCTCAGCAAGGATTGTCCGTTTCCTCATCCGTCCGTGTTTCAGGCCATTAGAGCAGAGTCCTGTTGGCCTCTGCATCTCATGTTCTGGCCAAGGATAAGATGTTAAGGCAAATTTATCGTGACTTCTTGTTTGTGTCCCAGGTAGCACAAGCACTAGCAGTTGCAGCTTGCTCGTGTGTTTCTGGAGTGTGTCTTCTGCTCTGGATTCATCTTACGGAATAATGCTCGTGCTCCACAAAGAACAGGAGTGAGCAGAGCTTTACTGTACAAGCATCCCACTGCTCTGAACTGAAACACGCAGGGATACACACTGGCTAGGAAGCCTTTTGTATGCAAGCAGACTTCTTAGTCTTCCATTCTTATGCCTGCAATCAGAATATAGTGCAAAGTATAGAAGAATTTTAGCCTTGGCCAAATTAAGCAAGTCTCTAGGAGTTAGAGCTTTGGATTAGCCTCTGCATGTGCTCTATCCGTGGAGAGCTCCTCTAGCAGATGATAATTTTCTTTCTGGCTCAGAGTCAAGGGAGGTGGATGCTGCTTCATGTTTTGTCTTGCCCTTTTTAAGGAACATGCAAGAAAAATGTGAAGAGCAGGACTCTCACTCAGGCCCAGAGCCTCTCCAACGCACCCTCTTATGCGGGTGAAGTTCAGAGTATCCCTGGGGCTGCTCTTATTTGACCTGGTCCCTGATGATTCCCTTCCAGCCCGTTGCCTGAACGGAGTCCAATCTCAGGAGAAAATTGATTCCAACCCATCTTCAACTTACCTGCTTCCTTCTTAAAAACATAGGTGTGGTGGCTAAATCCAAAGGTTATGTACCCCTGTGCAGTGCTGCTCTTGAGGAAAATGGACCAAGACAGGAGAAGGAAAAGCAAGCTGATGTATAATATATGTGTGCATAGAGAACTGAGGAGCTTAGGAGAGCACAGGGTCGGTCTAAGAACGATAGAAAGTGTTACGCTGTCATGTTCTGGCTCTGCCTCAGCACCTCCACCCCCTTTTTCATGATTTTGTTTGATGTCTTTCAAATCTGCGTCAGATACAATACGATGCAGAACGTTTTTTTGTGGTCAGCTTGCGTGTAGTAAACACAGCCTTTTGTAACGCTAGGGTGTGGGCCGTGTCGAGCTTGGAACCATCACTCCTTGGCAAGCTGCAAGGTTGTGAATGCATTGGAGGGAAATTTTCTCCGCATCTTTGATCAGCTTCTTTAAGTATCTGCATGGGCTCCAGAAGCACAAGCTGGTCAACTGTCAGAAGAGAAGGGAGCATAGTGATTGCGTTAGCGACAGGATGAGATAATGCAGGAATTGCCATTTGTTGACAACCTATTCTTGGGAACAGTTGTGGCAAAGTTTCTGAATCTTCGGGGAGCATATAGGATTTTGGATTGACTGTTACAGAAGAATTGTGTTTATCAGTAGGTTGTTTCTTCCTAAAAGAGTATAGGAAGCATTATACCTGTAAGCATGCACCTAAATCTTCCAGAAGTGGTATTTTCTTCTCACTACGTTCCTTGACGTAGCACCTTTTCAATCCCTTTACCGGGAAGAACTCCGTTGTTAAATGCTTGGTCTGTGCTCAAAGGGGCTGCAGGACGGACGCTCTAGACACTTGACCCACGAGGTGCTCTGTCTTCAGTTGCAAGATTCACATTCTCCTTTGTGCCATGTGGACCCCAAGGAGCAGCTCTCAGGCAGCCTTGCTCTGAGGCTGTCCTTGCCCTGGCATCTGCTCAGCGTAAACAAGAGTCATCGTGAGGACTTTCTGCTGCTTGTCACTCCCGGGGGCTACTTTTAACCTTCTATCCCCAGAATCACCCTCCTGTCCAGAGTGCCAGCATGAGCAACAGGAGGCCAAGGGCAGATTTGCAGCACCCTTCTGCTTGACTTTGCCTGGACAGTATCCAGTCCAGGCAAAGGACAGTATCCTTTGCAGTATCCAACATGGAAACGTTTCTAGATATATGCACTAAAGAGAAGCAATCGGGATATGTGGCTAATTTAAAGGCAAACAGGCTCAGGGGGTAAATTTCCATCCCTAAGGCGAGAGAGACAGGAATCTCCTCTGTGCCAAGGCAGGTCAATCAAACCCTAATTGGCTCTAATTGATGTTAACCACAAGTCACTGAATTCTTTTCCTACTCTTGTTCTGCACTTGAATGACTTTCTGTTCCCTGCCACTGCAGAGAGCAGTTCCCACCTTCCTGGCCTGACCCTCCTCACTGACCCTCTCCTCTTCTGTAATGACCCCTGCCCCAGCCAGAAGAGAGGTGAATTTTGGGAAGCCTCCCCTGAGTTTGCAACCATCCAGGCTTCACTGCAAACTCTGCCCTTTTATTTTTACTGTTTCATGGTGATCTTCAACTTTCGTACCTTTGCAAAATACCAGCGCTGCCACTCTCTACAGCTGGCTTTACTGGGAAAGGTTCTTGGTGTAACTCTGTGAGCACCCAGGTGATCTGACGAGCAATCTGTTTGGGATCACACTGTCAGCACAGGAGCTCTAGTTGTGTTAGATTGCATTTATAAACGAGGCAACATCATCTTCAGGACCGCATACCTTTTTGTTAGTGTATCTTGGCATACTGATGTACTTCCTGTCAGCACAGGAGCTCTAGTTGTGTTTGACTGCATTTATAAATGAGGCAACATCATCTTCAGGACTGTATACCTTTTTGTTGGTGTATCTTGGCATACTGATGTACTTAAGTGAAGCAAAATGATGGTGGAAGCACTGATTTCCATCCCTTCCCTCTGCTATGCACATTCTCATTATCTTTCTGCACAGAGCTACAAAATCTTTGCCTGCCCTGTGAGATGGGCCTGGGGCTGGAAAATAAAGTTAAGAAAAAGCACAGTTGATCAAGGCCTGGCTGCAGCAAGAAAGATGAGGTTTGGATAAGGCAGGTTCAACGGCTGCTTTTTGTAGCATGGCCAAGGAAAAGGCCTTCCTATTTCATTGCTCAGTCTTCTCCAGGCTCTTGGTAGCCCCTCACTGAGTGCAGCAGGTTGGACTGAATCGGAGCTCAGAGCCGTGCAGAGCTTTGTGCTGAGTAGGTGCCTTGGTGCAGTGGGGATGGATTGGGTGAGGACTAGCAGGCTAGTGGGGCCCAGACTCCCTTATGATCCAGTGTCTACCAAAATGCTGCACCCACTGCAAGGGGAGTAGTTTTTAAGCTTCCTGTTTTTTTTTTTTTTTTTAACCAGTTTGCATTCATAACCAATATTTGTGTTTGCCTGCTCTCCTCAGGGTTTTCCTGGTGATTTTGGAGAACGAGGACCTCCAGGCATCGATGGGAACCCAGTAAGTCAGCAGTTTTTCTCCTCTCTTAGTGTTTTATTTGCTGCCACTTTGTGCTGGGTCATGTTGGTTGGACCTGAAAGAAGCTCTCAGGAGTTTGGTGTTAGCTGTTACAAAATGCTCCTAGCATTTTATTGCTGTCCCTCCTAAAAAGCAAACATTCATCTCTGTCCTGCTTTTGCCTGCTGCTAATTCCTGCATTTGACTCTGCATCCAGCAGCATTCAGGTCATCATGTTGCCATCTGCTTTCTGTTTCACTTTATTTTTTTCTTGCACCATGTTCCCACTGGATGCTTTCTCAGGAGCAGGCCTGGTACTCAGCTGCATGGCAACCTGAGGTAGTACATGGAGACAGAAGCATTTTCCTCACCATGTTTTCAACTTACCTCATTTTCTAATGCACTTGTGTGTGTCTTCAGGCTGTAGATATGTGAATTTCTAAAGCCCTTGGTGCTTAGTGCCCCTCCTTGTCAGAAGCCAACAGCAGTGCAAGAAGTGCCAGGTTGCCAGTGCCAGAGTCTGGCTGCTCTGAGGAGCAGTTGTGCCCAGGAAGCCACAGCCCAGGCTGCTGGGGCTCTCCTGCCCATGGAGCAGCCAGCCCTGGCACTGCAGTGACAAAGTCCTGCAGGGCACGGAGGTCTTGTCTTAACTCAGGTTTTCATCCCACTCCCTCTTTAGGAATGGGATGTGTGTCCTGGGAATTGTGCCAGGATGGTCCTAGAAACAGCTGAAGGAGCTAGATGCTGATAAGATTTATTTTGCTCTTGTAGCAATTAATGCTGCACGGTTGTACACATGCTGTGTTTTTTGCTGCTCACAAAACATGCCCCAGAGCATTGCAGATATTCTCACATGTATTATTCAGAATGATTTTCTGAATGATTTTGTCAGTTCTTCCTCAATTAGCAGATGAGCAGCTCCTGACTTGTCTTTGAAATTCATGCTGTGTTGGTTGCTTAACACATAATCACACATAATCACGGTGGTGTTCCTGATGGAGTGATTTGTGTGAAGAAACCCACTCCACATATGTCTTTAAGTTCCCATTCACGATACACTCAACATAAAAGTCATTTTCCACAAGCTACTCTAATCAGCTCAGCTGTACTGCAGCCTTCATGGGAATTCAGCACAAGAGTCAGGAAGGGAGCGAAGTGAAAGAGTTAGGTTCCCAAGGAACATTTCTGCAGACCTTTTCCCATCCTGCAGTCATCTTAAGTTGTGGGTCAGAGTGGAACTAGCAGTCCCAAAGAAGAAGACTTTCTAGATTGTATTACTGTTTCCTCACAGCAAGCCAGCAAGCCCACCAGGAAGAGCAGGAATTTTGGAGGTCACAAAGACTTCTTTTTTTCCACATAATTTGTTTTGTTTTCTTTTAAATTTGCAAGATATCTATGCCCTATTCAAAAGATGTGTGTAATGTTAACTGAATGCTAGTTCCCAGTGCATTGGAGAGAAGCAAATGCCCTCTCCTTTAATTCATGCAGAAGGATTGCTGCTCTTTCATCTTATCAACGGGTTTTAAATATTAATGTGCCTTGGAGATTGTAGAATGAAAACAGACTGTTTCAGCTGACTTAAAGGGAGGTTCACAGGGTCACAAGTGGAGTCACAGACGCAGAAAAATGCCAGAAAGTCTGTTTGCGGAACACACAAATATGCCGAGTTTAGTAGGTGGAGAATGCAGCTAAATTGTAGGCAGGCGGGAAGTCCTGAGCTGCCCCTTCCTCTGGAGGATGCACCGAGCGCCCGCGTTGCCGGCGCGTGGGGACGGCTGAGCCCGGCTGTCCCTGATCTTCTCCATCCTTTCCAGACAGAGGAAGGACTCGTGCAACCGCAGGGGTGTTTTTCCCTCTTACCAGCTTGCTGAGAACTGTCGAGCCATCACATTCCATATCCTCTGTTCCCGGAGTGCCTCAGCCACTCGAATTAGTCCCTTAATCACAGGAATTGGACATGGGAAAGGGCTGTTGATTCATCTTCTTGTCTCTTGTCCCAGTCCCTGACTCACACATGGCAAAGGAGGAGGGAGCCTCGTTCTGCTTGCAGATCAGGGACTGGGCTATCATCCTTGATAGCCAAGACAGGGCACCTGTGAAATCTCCTCTTCCCAGGCTAGAGAATGCCTCAAATGAGCAACTACTCCTTTTTCCCTCTCCTAGAGGAATCTGCTTCCCCTTCTTCCCACGAGGAAAGCCTGGCAGTGAGCCTGCAGTAGACACGAAGCTGTGCATATCTACATCGATCCTATGTTTTGAGGACATTAACTCGAAAATGTGATCAGTCCCATCTGTAATAGGGGTGGACCAAGAGCAACCATCTACCCTGTCTTTATCTCACCCATCCTTGGGTGAGAAGAGCAGCCAAGAAAGGCAACTCCTGCACTAGACATTCCTAAGGATATTCCCTCTCCTTGCGGAATCCAGCAGTGCCAGGCCTGGCCTGAAGGTTTGAAGCTGACCTTATTACAGTAGCTTGGAGGACACAGAAATCTCACCCATGAGGAACAGTTTCTCTACAGATGTCCCAAGCACGCAGGAAAGGAACTGGCCAAGAAAAAGCAATTCTGGCTGGTTAGGATTATGAAACACTTCTTGTGTATGCTTGCCCAATAGTTCTTTACTCCACTTCCCCTAAAATAAACACACATAACCCTTTGCCCAAGAAGGCCAAGCGTGTTCAGTCATGTTGCATCCCCCTCTTTCATTCTTTCACTAGGCAAATCTTTCCATAAAAGGGGAGCTTTGTTGCACCGAAGGGGACTCCACCAGATGTATGCCATAACCCCAGGGAGTGGGTCAGAGGAAGCAGACGACATGATCTAGAGCAGGGTAGGGTTGTCTCGGCCAACAGGAAGTTTATTACTTTCAATGCACTTGATTTGGGAGGCCCTCCTGGAGATGGAGGGTCTGTGTTTGAGAGCAGGTTTTGGCCTCAACAAGCAAACCAGCTCTCAAGGCCACAAGGAATCTGCTAAGGAAGATTAGGTCAAAGTGCTAAAGTAAAAACCTGCAGAAAAGGAGGCCTAGACAGGTGATTCATATCGATCTGAGGCAACTTCCCTGCTGCACTTCACATCAAAACGGTACGAGGCACCTGCCTGCACTACTGACACCTGCACATCTTGAGCAGTCTGGCACAGAGGGAGCTTGTGGTGAAGCTGCAAACTGAAGCCAAATCTCTTGAGCCCCAGCCCAGGGCCATGACCACAACCCCCATTAGCATCCAGGCTGCCCCTCAGATGGTGAGTTCTGAACCACCTCTGGAAAGACTCTGAGAAGAGCCAGCCCTTTCCGAAGTTCCCTGCTGAAGAGCTGGCTGGAAGCGATGGCAAATCGGCACGGAGCAGGGAGGAAACCCTGCACTTCATCTCCAGCCCTTTGCGGTATGATAAAAAACAACTTGTCCTGTAAGCAGTTGGCGAGCTCCCTGCTCCAGCAATAGAGGTGCAGAGCCATCGCCCCATGGACAAGCTGCAGCCCAAAGGCTTTTTTTTTCTTTTTTTCTTTCTTTTTTTTTGTGTGTGCACAAAGCCATGAAGCTGTGTCCGGCTTTTCATTTTATTGCTTCTGAAATACTCCCCAAAACTCCCCTTTCCCCACACAAAGCAGCATTCTGCCCCTCTTTCAGCTTTGCTTTGCTCCTCTTCACTGCCTTCCCCTGCACCTTCCTCTCGGCTGGGGCTGGCTCTCGCGCTGCCTCCCCCTGCACGCAGTGAAATGCTCCTTTTACGCAGCCTGCCCCTGGGAAGGGGGGTCAGTCCTGCCAGGAGGTGCAGAACAAGAAGCAGCCTGTGTCCGGGTGCCTCCTCCCGGAGCACACGCTCCAAGAGCCAGGCTCAGCATCGCTCGGGATACGGGAAGGGACTGGAGGGGAGCGGAAGGGGGAGGGTGGCTGGGGCTCCCAGCCAGTGCCCTGGCGGCTGAGTGGAGACAAGGTAGGCCATGGCAGCTGGCTTTCTTCCCAGTGTCCCTGTGCAGGAGCAGGTAGGGGTATGTGCACAAAGCCATGAAGCTGTGTCCGGCTTTTCATTTTATTGCTTCTGAAATACTCCCCAGAACTCCCCTTTCCCCCCATAAAGCAGATCTTGCCCCTCTTTCCTGTTGAGCTTTGCTGTCGCAGTCCCTGCCACTTGCCCATCTCCGCTGCCCTCCCTGCACCTTCCTCTCGGCTGGGGCT
>NW_010578561.1:358286-379732 GCF_000705375.1 Tinamus guttatus | reverse complement strand
GCTACAATGGATGGCTACAGGTTCTTCTTTCTACAATCGTCTTCTGACAGTTATGAGCTTTATTTGTATTTTTGAGATATGACCATTTTGGCTCCTCATGCCATGAATAAGTTTCAGGGAAATTATTGAATCTGATTTTTCAGCTAATCATCCATCTCCATCATTTCTCATTCTTCAGTATGCTTATTGTATTGGAACAAAACCTCTAGAGTAACTAGACACTTGATCTTGAGTTTTGTTATGCTGTAGATTATGCTATAGAAGTATTTTCTTTCCTATATGATACATCAAGAATGTCCAGCTCTTGCAAATATGGCCATTGACAACTTCACAGTTTTTCTTAAATAAAAAGTAGCTACCTAACCCATACATATTTAGCTTTATTCCTTATGTAAAAACATTGAGTTCATGGGTACTGAAGGACACGGGGAAACAACTTATTTTTATGGATGTAAAGGCTTCACTTGTTTTGGGTTCTATTCTATTACCTAATAAAATATTTAAAAACAATTAAAGAACTGGTATTTGTTGAAATTAAGAAGCCAGGGTTGTTCTGAAAGGTGTCTGTCATGGAACAGATAACTAGTAGAAAAGATAATATTTAATTTTATTTACAGTTTAATTATTTATTTATTTAAATCAAAAACAAAAAGTGTATGGCATAAAAAAGCTTTCTGCAAATTAACAATTTCACTATGCTCCATGAAGTATCATGTTTTTGGTGGTGATGGCAAAAAGAAAAATCAGTGTAAGTTTACATCAAGTGCTTTCTAGAACTGCTAAATTACCTTTCCATCTTCAATAATGTGAGTCCAAGACCTCAAATCAGTATAAAATCTCGAAACAATCAATCATGGAAACAACATCTAATTGCAGAAATCGATTTCAAAATCAATTTGTCATGCTTCTGTATGGATTTAATGCTTTACTTGCTTTGACATTTCTCATTTGTTAAATGCTACTATAGTTTCTCAATTCTGTGTTAGAAATGCACAGGTAGAATGCTGGGTTATCATTTTTTTCCTTTAAGTTGCATATGCAATTATTTAATTCTATTTCTTATTTGATACATTTATTTTGTGATGCCTCAGTAATTATGCTGATTTTCATCTGCAAGTCCTTTCAGATGCGCAATTCCCATCACAAAATTTCCCTGGGAATCGCTTGGACAACACTAATAGATTTTAAATCCTACTAACAAAGAAGAAATAACCTGAAAGTGCTTCTAATGTTAAATTTCACAAAGGAGAGTAATGGATTTTGATGCAGATGTCTGTGCAGTTACTACAAAGGCATGCTGGTTTATATGCCTTGTTTAAAAGGACTTATTTGGGGGAAATTGCTTAATAGCATGAATGCATGCGTTGAACCAGATATCAGTTACTTGGAAGGCAGTATGTAACATTGCTATATATGTAAGTGGTAGACCAGTCGTCATCATCTTCCAAGAAAGGCTCAACTTTTATTTACCACTCAGCATTGATATTTAATTTGAATGAGTGAAATAATGAAAAATGTTAAGGTTGTGAATAATGTGTCCATTTCTAGTGACTTTAGCTTCTAAAATGTTCTAATGCGGGAACTTAATGCTAAGCACTGAGATATTCCGTGCTTTTTTTTTTTTCCTCCTTCCCCTCCCCCGCCACCAAAGGGATGTGGACATTCTTCATTCCAGGAGCTTTCAGTATGAGTTAGAGTACCTATATATTTGCCTAGAAAGTTATTTAGTGCCTGTGGATTATATTGCAGTAGTAACAAACTTTCTTCCACCCAACCATGGGATATGTTTGGCACTATTTCAAAGTGTGTTACTATCTGCATCAGTCATTTGTAATCTGGGGTCACATTCTTGGGAAGTAACCTAAATCTTTGTTGAACATATCTTCCACAACTGGCTAATTCTGCGCAGCCACCATGTTCTGGCTAAAATTGTATATGTCCTCTTTTGTGCAAAGTGGTAAGATAATCAGCAACCAAAAGGATCTGCAATATCTTCCCCTTCCAAGTTCTACTCTTTTGTTCCCCAATTCTGATTACTACTGTACAGGATTTCAGGATGCCTTCCAGTAAAACAGCAGAAGGGCTCTGGTGAGTGTATGCTTAAATATTTAATAAGGATAGCTTTAGGTTTGATTTTACGTAGCTTGCTTAGCCATGTGGATGAATCAGCTAAATTTCTGAGACAACTAAAACTCCAAGCAATCTCTTTTGGACTCTGTCCCAGGAAGACCTATTCAGTCGTGCAGTTAATTGCCAGTGCATCTTCATTTATGTTCCTCTATTGATTTTAATCTCAAATGATTTATACGATACCATAAGCAGATAACAAGCCAAACTAATGACATTTTGCTGGCGATGAAGATACTTATAAATTATCTCAACTTGTCCAATACTTGCTCATACATAGAAGGCACCTCTTGCTGTGGTTGTATGTTTAAAGTTTGTACTTATGGCTTCTCAGATAAACTTTTACAGTCACTCTCTCTCCTTTTACAGGTTTACATACTGTTCTTCCTTATTTTAAAAATACATTTCCATTTTACTCCGAGACACCTAATAGTCTAATAGTAGAGTTCTTTTTTTTATATTCATTCTAACTATTTGTCAGCCATACAACATTCCTGAGCGTGAGTAAGATTCATTTGGCCTGACTTCAAATGCCTGTATGATAAAGGCCTCTGTCTAATTATGAGTGATGGACAATCACTGGCTTCATTTCACAGAGAGAAATTAAGTGCTTTCAGAGCAAGATTCATCTAACCTGTTTAGACCTTTCTTCAGGAAGGGATGAGTTCTAGACAATACTGTTGTATGGAAAAGGGTGTATTTGTTCCTGAGGTTTCTCAGGAACCTGTGACAGAATGAAGGATGCATATGCTGCTAGCAGGCTGTGGGGCTGCTACTCCCTTGAATCTGTTTCCAGAAAGTCCTGGGGCAGGATTACATCTCAGCTCTGAAGATCCTGCATATACTTGTAGCACACTTCAAATAGCTTTTCAAAACTATTTTAAACTAATAAACTAATATCTGCTATTCTCATGCTTGTGTGTTAGCATAAATAACTTTTTTTTCTCACCCTACTACAGTCAAAACAAGAGAGATTTACATTACACAGATAAGCTATCTGTCCTATAGGTATTTAAACTGTCATTGACTCAATAGTTTGGGTTTTCTAACTTTATTGCGAAGTATTATGTGGTCTAAGAAATCATCCTTGTTAAATAAATCCAATCTTATTTTAATTTTCCACCTCAAAACACAATTAATATGCATTGCTCACACCTTATCACTTCTCTGAGTATATTCTCCTAATGTAAAGCAGATATTTTGTGCAGACTAGCTAAAACATGGAAATAGACTATCATTATTCATGTGATTCAGATGTCCTTCGCTGTGGGAAATAACTGTATAAGAGAAGAGAGTCGCAGTTACTGAAAGAAAAACAAGTTAACAGTTTTAGGAGATAAAGGGGATCTGGCCATATCTTTCCACAGTGTCAAATCAGGCTGCTAATTCTGGGCAGTGGAAGGAGAAAATAGTGGATTCAAGCAGGAAGCAGTTCAAAGGAGGAAGGTATCCTTACAATTCTTAGTCTAGATATTTGTA
Source organism: Tinamus guttatus (assembly GCF_000705375.1). The sequence continues at coordinate 376,126 of NW_010578561.1, read as the reverse complement.
GTTCAAGTTTTGAAGTTTACTTAAAACTACATTTACTACTTGGGCTGAAGTGAGGTCTTGGATGACTTTGAGAATAACTTGCACGCAGAAAAGATCTTTGGCATAGAATTGATTTGAGATAGAGAACTTGGCTAAGTTGTGTAAACATTAATAGGTTCTTAAGCATGATTTTTTTTAATCAAGAAGTCTATGAGTTATGATTTTGGAAAAAATAACCATCTCTTGTGTCGGAAGCTACCTTCTAATTTTGTAGGTTAATGCATTCCATAGCCCAGCAGTTGAGGGAAAAGATCATGTAAAAGAATAATGTGATTCACTCAGATAACTTAAAGTTTGAAGGTTTAGTTTCATACTGAATTAATTCTTGTAAAATGTACAGGTCTCTATTGTACATTTAGATTATTTAAGGCTACAGAGGTTACTTGAACAGAATGAGGCTTAATAAAAACTGAGTAGGGCAGTGTTTTTCACAGAAGTGTGACTATGCCGTTTCTCTGATAACTATGGAACAGTAAATGCAGACATTTGCTGTAATGATGCTAAAGAAAGATGAGAAGCTATCCAAGAAATATTATAGGAATATTGAAAACACTTTAAAAGAAAAAAAAATGCCTGAAAAATAAGCAGGTGAAAAATAAGCTTAAATGTGACGCTTTTGAGTCTTGTATATTATCAAGTATGATATTGAATTTGTGGTGAGATTACAAACACCTTATAGTAAAGATTGAAAAACAGAAGCATTAAAGAACAAAACATGCAAGCTATCAGTTCTTCATCTGCATCACAAAGTGAATTATACAAACTGGAATTACCCCTAACTCCTTATTAGTTTAATGAAGGTCATGTTATAGAATGGCCATATTAAACGGAAAATAATTATCATAAATCACTGTGGTCAAAAGGTACTTACTGTCCACTGTGGAAATCAGATAAGTTAGGTTAAAATGTATTGTTTAAACAACATAATTATCTCCTTAGGTTTGGAAAAGTAATAGGCTGTTTTTATCTTTGACATACAAGGATCATCTTCAAAAGACATAAATATGGCTGACTTTTGGAAAAGAAAGTTTTGCTTTAGGATATCCTTCTGAAGGTGTCTTTTAGAAGAAGGAATGAAGGAATTCTTTCAGGATTCTCCTTTCAGGAGAAAGATTGGAGAGAAACTGTCATAAAGGTATTTAAGAAATGGAAATGTGGATAGTGACACGGTCTTATCTGATGCAATTATTTCTTCACTTACTTAACACTGCTGTTGGTGATTTGGGCTTCTCCAGTACTTTCTTGTGTTATTTGGTATAGTTCTTGTATTGAAAGTACTGTAAAATATTTCAAGTGACAGAATTAGTCACTCTCACTTACTAAAGCTCTGACTTTTTTTGAAGATTAATACAGCCAGTTCTCATGTTTGAGCTGATAGCATTGCAAATGAAGCTAAAAGAATAGTACCTTCCTAACCCATTCCAATTTAATCACTTGAGATTTAGTGATCATCCCCCAGGTGCTTTCTAGTTCTGTGTTGAACCAGTTTTTCATTTCCCTTAACTTAGCTATTGCTCTAAGAGTCCTTTTATCCCCTGGAAAAAAATAGGTTACTCAGTGCATGCTATGAATTACCACATACCTCTCTGGACTGACTGCAGAGAGAGCAGAGATTGTTAATTTTAGGTTAGATATCAAACTGCTTGTCCTTACTAAGATAAATTTTGATGCAAGCATAAATTTAACACTTTGTTGAGCTGAGTTGATGGATGTGTATTAATACAAGTTACTCCTTAAATGTAGATGCTTTTTTACTTTAGGACAAATTTTCAAGGAAAAGGAAAATCAAGGAAAATCACTGTCATTACCTGGATGAATATTACAGTCTGCATCAAATTAAATAGAAAAACTATGTTACTGTTTTCTTGGGCACTCGTGACTAAATTAAACAAAACTCAGTGGCTTAATAAAACCAATACAGCTTTGTGGGAGCTCTTGAGCACATGATTCAGCTGATCACAGTTGAAATCCCTATCAGCGCGACCTCATTATTTTGGAAAGCACTGAGATTTTTCAGTATTGGTGCTTTGTAACAATCGCACTAACATGCCTGGATGAGAAGTAGCTTGAGAAGTACTTATTTTTGTTTGCCTGCTGGCGTATTGCTGCTTGAAATTTCACTGTATAACTAATTATACCCTTAAATGTGAGGTTTTAAGAAGAATAGTTTGAAAGACACCTGCTTGCAGTCTTTTGAGTCTGCAACTAACTCTGTACACAAGGAACAATACCAGTGGAGGCTGAGTACTGTAACATTGTCATTTTTAGATTAAGCACAGCTCCAATGTCTTATGTGCATATTTGATGTTTGTACAGCACTTAATATAGTGAGAATAAGGGCCATGTTTAGAAGTCAAATGTAGTACAAATAAACACAAAATATCTATACTGCATATCTTCCACTAGCTGTAATATATATATATTTTTTTAGGCCAGTACACAAATCCCATTACCATGAATCTCTGTCTGGGTTTTTGCATCACACTCACAGTGGTGTTAGTGGAATGCCTTAATAAGAATGGTGTGCACAGGGAAAGGAGACTATGCTCATTAGTATCTAATGTATTGTTCAAGGTTATACATAGGGTATAGAAGTTTAATGAGAACTTAATGAGACTTCTACTATTACTGATTAAGTGTATCTATCATTTTGAGGATGTGGATAAAGCTGCTTAACACTGTAAAGTTAAGGAAAAATGAGTGCCCAGTATGTCACTCCCTTATGTCATTAATCACATTCATTAAATGCATTCTAGTGACAATATTCTGACCCATTACTAGTAACGTTCTGGGAGCACCACAACCAGTGGCCTGCTGAATTAAATGGTAATTAATCACATTAACTACCATGACTGTTTTTGTTCTTTCTGTCATATACAGTTTGTATATAGTATATAGCTTGTGACAAAAATGAGAGTTGAGTCCTCTACTGTAAATTTATCATTCATGGCCTTTCAGAAGTCCTGATTCTAAAGGAGAAGAGCCAGAGCACATCTCCTAGGGAGCCTTTCTTCCTTAGAGAGGCAGATAGAGGAAAGAGCAATGCATGGTGGCTCTGTTTAAGAGGGGCTGGGGGAAATATTTACTGCAGGTAAGAGTGCTACATCTAGAGTACTCCATCAGCTACTGCATCAGCAATTATGATTTGCTAAGTCCTGATTTGCCTAATTTGTTTTTAAGCATTTCCTTGTATTTAATTATTTCTTGGCTCGATGCCAGTAAGGTAAGATAACTATCCCTAATGATGCCACATAGTTACCTATGATCCTTCATGGCCATTTGTGATGGAGATCAAGGCTTCATTTTTGTTTTTCTTTGAAGGTGATCTGGCTTGAGAGATGAGAAAAGTCAGAACCAAAGTGGGCTTCTCTTCTTTTTTCTCTTGTTTCCCTTGCTTATGCTTCTTGATCCTCTCTGCTCCTGATAAAATTTATTTTATTTTTGGTTTTACCAGTAATCCTTGTATGTTTGGGTGGTCGTCCTAAGTCTTTTTGCTTACCTTTTATCTGGCAGTTTTGTTACTGGGATCTTCCTACATATAGCACACATTTTCTTTTCCCCTTTGGTGATCAAATTGCTTGCACACTTATGTAAAATGCTTTTGCATTGGATAAGGAACTCCATGTCTGTCTTGTACTGGGCAACCCAGTGCTGGTCACAGCACTCCAGATGTGGCTTGACCAAGGGTGAGTAGAGGAGGTGGATCATCTCCCTTGACCTCTTGGCAATGCTTTTCATAATGCAGCCCAGAATACCATTGGTCTTTTCCACAAGGGCACATTGGTGCCCCATGGTCCACCAGACCCCCAGGTCTTTTTCTGCAGAGCTGCTCTCCAGCTGGTTGGCCACAATTTACATTTGTGCATGCAGTAATTTCTGGGGCAGGACCCCAATCTTCCTTTTGTTGAACCTCATGAGGTTCCTCTTTGCACATCTTTCCAACCTCTTGAGGTCCCTCTGAATGGCAGCACAGTCCTTGGGTGCATCAGCCACTCCTCCCAATTTTGTATGATCAGCAAACTTGCTGAGGCTGCACTCAGTCCCTTAATCCAGGTCATCTATGTACCAATCGAATGGGATTGGACTCGCTGCTCATGACTGGGATACACTACTAGCTACAGGCGTCCAGTTAAACTTTGCACCACTGGTCACAACCTCTGAGCAGTTGGTTTTCAATCATCTCACTGTCTGCTCGTCTAGACCACAATCCCTGAGCTTGCCTCTGAGGATGCTATAGCAGACAGTGTTTAAAGGTTTACTGAAGTCAAGGTAAACAACATCCACTTCTATCCCCTCATCTGCCCAGCCAGTCATTCTATCACTGAAGGTTATGAGGTTGGCTAAGCAAGATTTCTTCTTTGTTCACAGATTTTGTCATTAGAAAGAGGAGACTTTTATTTTTAGTTTTGGATCACCCATTACTGTTGGGCTTTTGCTTGTTTCTCTTTTCTGCATCCTCATAATCAGATTAAATACATTTAGATTTATTTCATTTTCACATATGCAGCCCTGGAGGACTTGCTCCTACCGAAGGTAATCAGGCGACTGCATTAATGTTCAATGGCATGGAGTATTTAAGCATTACCCTTTACTTGCAGTCTAAATGCTTTTGCCTTCAGGTCCAAATCTGCCTTCTCAGAAATCCTGATAAGCAAAGTGTCTCATTTTCTGGAGCTTCAGTCTCTTGAGCATGATAGCAGTAGCTGAGTGCATCTCTCATGCTTTTGAGAGTTTTTTTTTTTAAAGCTTACCCCTTTTTCATTTTTCTTTTTGATCTTTTTTTTCAGTATTCTCCTTTGTGTGTGATCGCCAAGTCATAGAGCTTGTGCTACTTGTTCCATCCTCTACTTGCTGTAGCAAAGTATGAAATGCTTTTCAAGTAAAGCACACATATCTGTTCTTCCTTTGTGCTCAAATGACCTGCCTTTGGGCTTCTTGAATTTTCAGTGAATATATGCACATTACAAGTTAATATACAGCAAGTTCAGCTGTTGAGGTTTTAAAAAAATGTGGTCACATCCTGTTATAGTTTAATCAGACTGACTCTTGAACAAATGGCGACTAAATCTGTCATGCCTGAAAGTACCCTTCCTCAATGACTACTTGCTCTCTTCTTGTGCTCTCAGGAGCACAAGGAGCAGTTCAGATGCAGCTGTCACGGTGTGATTTCTTCAGGCTTTGGGTCTCAAGCTTCACCTGTTTGTTCATGCATCTGTAGACTCTGTCATTTCAAAGACCCAGGTGTAACACCTGACTTTTCTCTTGCTTCTGTGGAAAACACTGCTATTCTAAGTGCTCTTCCATGAGTAAAGTTATCTGGACTTACAGTAGCATTCTTCGAATAGTTGACTCTATTAGAATATTTTCTCATAGGTGAGACTCCTCCAGGTTTAAAGACTCTATGCTGTTTCTTCCTCAGGAGATATTTCATCTTTAAAAGGAGTGTTGCGTGATACAAGAAATTAATTTTCCAGCTAGATATGTGGAATATAGATGGGCTGACTATCTGTATTGTTGCAATGAAAAAACTTTTTAAAATGACCAATATTTCTTGTCAGTAAGCAGAAACATAATTTCCAGGTTATATAAGACCTGAAGATTCCTCTGGAGGAGTCTAACTTTCCCCGTGGACCCTACAGAGAACACACAATGACTGTCTAATTTCTGTACATCACTTTGAAATTCAGGCTTGGATGAAGCAATACCAAGCCACCTGCTGTCAAAACTTTAGGAAGGCTGGGTAAAAGCCTGAGGCTGCTGGCTACTAACATAGGTTCCAAAGTTGGATGTCTAAAATTAGAGGGATGTCTCTTAACATCATTTGATCAAAATGCATTTATTTAAACTCATTAATTTTTAAATAAGTCTGTTCAAGTGGCTAAGTACCTTATCTGTAATATGTTTTGGGCTTAATGCTTTCTATGGCTTTAAAAGGGTTTAATAGCTTCCATTAGGAAGGGATCAGTGTAATACACAATGCTGGAGAAAACAGGAAGATGCTGGCAGGACTTGTGCCTGTGCTCCACAGTGCACGTACGTATGTGTTTGTACACACTTCCCATAAAATGGGGTGATCTTTACAGCGCTGGCTCATTGTGTTCTTTGGTTCTTATAAAGAGCGATTCAGCCCCCAAGTTCTATAGCTTTCTAAGGGTATTTTTGAAAGATCATTACTAAATAAAGCAGACAGTATCCTCTTCAGCCTTTCTCTTAAATAATGTTCAGTGTTGCTTTTGCTCTGTGTGTTTTGCTACTTAGTCACACATAGCAGAAGCTCTGCAGGTGTTTCTTGATGTACCTGGAGAGGAAGAATGGTATTCACAGAGTATGTATTATGTGGTTTCCATAAAAGTCAAGAGGAAAGCGCCTTTTTTTTTTTTTTCCCCACATTACTAATACAGTAGTATATTTCTATGTAAATAAACATAAAATTCCAATTAACTTATGTCAACTATTTTCTAGGAGGTTAAAGACAGTGGACATAAACATCATAAACACCAGTCCCAAATCACCCATGTAAAGAAGGCTTCTCTTTCTGCCGGTTTTCTGTATTCATAATCTGAGAAAATTGTTCATGTATACCAGTCATGATGCCATAAAATCAGTCTCTGAGGTTGGTAGAAAGCCGAGAGTTTGGTCTTTCTGAAGCTAATTAAACTTATAGCTTACTTTCGTATGGGAAAGTACAATTTCATAGGGACTGGTAGTTACTTCCAGATAGAGAAAACTAGAGATTTTGGGGAGAAAAAAAAAAATCTCTTACTTAACTTTTATATTGTCTTTAAGGCTTTTATCACAATTTCTGGTATGTTTTCAATAGCTCTCCTTCCAATCTAATGTTAAAAATAATGTTTTAACTAAATCTGCAGTTTGCCAGACTGCTTTGGTGCATGACATTATTAACCCTTTTTTTGGTGTTGAAGAAATTATAGACTTCTGATTTTTACTTTTTTTTTCCCTAGAAATGATTGCAGCATTCATCTTAATATCTCCTGGGCACAGAAGACTGTTCCAGTAGGCAGGAGGACATCAATTACAGATGTGAAGCATGACCCCAGGCATATGGGTCTTATGTTAGCAGCCTGCTCAATGAATTAAGTAGTGAGGAACTAAGACACTCCAGATGTTATAAATTTCTGTCAGTGGCAACTGCAGCATGAAATCTCATGCAAGTTTCTCTTCTTGGGATCATTCAAGGTGAGTTATATAACAAACCTCATAAATTATTATTATCAAGACAGGATTAATGAGTGATTAGCAAGAAAATTGAAGGATTAATTAACTTGAAATCTCGCAGAGCAGCAAAGAGTCAGAGATTTTATTTATAAAGACAAGGTCTTGGCTTATATGCAAGTGGTCATCCTACCACCTCAGTGGCATGATTTGATTTTACAAGTCTCACTGATGGTAAGAATGAGCGAGTGTATAAATCTTGCAGCAAAAACATGCCTTAAACATTTTAGTGTTAAGTTTTAAACTGTCTGACCTGTGTGTTTCACCTAAGGTAGGAACTGATATTCAGAGACGAAGCTGTTAAGAGATCAGCTGCAGTTTATGTTTATGAATTGAAAAATTAGGAATATATTAAGTTCCTAATCTTCTACATTTAATTCAGATTTGGTAGGACTTCTATGACAAATACTTATCAGAGTCTGTTGAAGCATTTGAATATTAAGGATTAAACCCTCCCCCACAGAAACAATGACAAATGAGATTTCTCAGTTGACTGCATATCTTTTCTTTTGTCTTTTATGGTGAGTGAAAAAATGATAGAGTAGAATGTTTACCAATGCTTAACAAAAGAGATTAAATCCTTGTTACCATAAATAGTGCCTGTAAACACTTTGACATAAATCACCAAAATATAAAATATAACGTTGAATGAAATAAACTGGAAATTGAGAGTCAATAATTTGTTTTATTTCATTTTATTTTCCTTTATTTTGTTTAAAAAAATAATCTCTATTGCTATGGTTGGTGGTTTCCACTCCTTTAATGAACTAGATGTATATACAATGAAAATAGGAATAACTCTCTTACAGGCAAATCTAGATAATACTTACAAAGTTATTAGAAGCTTTCACCATGTAAGGAGAATGTTGTGGATTTGCTAGATGGACCAAAACCATAGAATAAACTCACTGAAACTCTAGAGAATGGAAAAAATGAAATACATTTCCGGCTTTATAGAGTAAATAGAAGCCTAAGTTCTTCACAGGGGATTGAGTAAATATTCTCTGAAAAATAATAGATAGATGACTCATACAACTCATAATTTAAGGAGATTTAATTTAAGGGGAAAGAAGAAAAAAATATTGTCAAGAATAGCAAAATTGTTATGCTTTATTATAGTCTTGCTATTGGTAAGGTTTGATAATGCTGAATAGTTGTAGAATTCCTTCTTAATTGTTTCTTTCATGTGATTTTTATCCATAAATGAGTCTGCTACTTGAAAGCAAGCATGATTCACATTGTTGCTTGCTAGGAATACAGCAAATACAGTGCAATGTAATTTTGCTTCTCTTTTTGAGTCATTTGACCTTTCAGATATGGGGTGCTTGAGTTTTCATACATATTTTAAAGTCTATATTCGTAATTCGAGGCATACAACAAAGCAGGCATCATAATTATAAATGCATCTCTTTTAAATCTCTTATTTTGAGTTGTGCTTTATATAAGTAATCTTTCTTTTTTCCTACTATCAAAGAAGTAGACCAAACCAAAAATTATATGAAAATAGGTGTGTTTTTTTTCTTATTGCTACGTGCACCAAACTTGTATTGAACTTCAGCAAACAGATGTATGGTTAAGCAAAATACAGGAAAGAAAAAGACTGTATAAAAACTTCTAAAGTGATACTTTTACTACAGCTGGTGAAAACTGACCTTCTGATCAATGGGAGCTGTTGTCATTTGGTACTGTCATCCTTCTTCTTGACAGTGACTGTGACAGCAGCTCCAGTTCAGACAGGAGATGTCTGACAGCCAAGGAAGCCTTCACCCTGAAGGAGACCAAGGACACTGTTGGAACCATCTCTGCTCTAGTAGTTTTAGTCCAAATCGGTAATGAGATGAGACATGCAAATTTTATTTACTTGAGTCTTTCTAGTCAGGTCATGAATGTAGAGTACATCAGAGAGAAAATTTTAGTGTATAGAGCATTATTTTTAAACAAAAAGTATTTTCTTCATGGAAAATTCTCTTTTTTTTTCACCTTCTGAAAACTTGCAATGTAATATAATCAATATTGTTCTGCAGTAAATGCTGAAATTAAATAGTGACCCAACCGTGAGAGACTTTGATATGTAATATAGATTATGTAGCTTTTTTTTCCAAAGGTTACTATAAAAAACACATTTTTTTGTGGAAATTTTAATTAACCTTTAATGTCAAAAAAGTTACGACTCAGTTCAGCCACACTGCTAAGATTATTCCTGGCAAAGAAGCTGGAAAGTTGATGATGTGAGCACAGACATGCATTTTGTCCTCACCAGCAGATTATGTACTGATGAAGTCCAAACATATGCCAGCCAAACCCCTCTAAATCATCAAAAAAGAAATGATAAAATTGCAGTAACTCCCATACATGGGATGTACTGCCTTTGTCAGAGTAGTCTTTTGACTAATGCAGGCTCCTGGAAGACATTACTTTCTCATCCATACACTACCACCGCTTAAAGCACTGCCTAAACTGTTACATGAAAGTATAGGTTGCTACTTTGAAGAATTGTTCCAGTACTCTGTTTATTTAAGGATGGACAGACTTCAGGTTTGGAGCAGTCTGCTGTTAGCTAGTGACATTGAAATTACCTTTAACAGGAATCAAGGTTAGTTGGAAGTGAACATGGGACCTGTTGTAAATATTAAAAATGCATGAGGGAATAACAACTATTTGTAAAGATTTGAAATATTAAGATCCTAGGCAGATGAGATGCAGACAACTTCCATATTTGCAAATTTAAGAACTGCCATTTCCATCCAAGAATTTTTTTCCATGTCCAAGACAAGTGTACCATTTCTATATGAAGCCCTTTATTAAATTGATCCTTTTGTTTCAATATAATGAAATATTTCATTTTTTAAAAAAATATAACTACTGTTATTTATTACTGCATTGATAACCCTATTTCACACAGATACACAAGACTAATGCCTTTGGCTGTGGAATGAGACTGATTTCAAAGGCAACCATCCATTCTGGAGTGACAGTGGGTTGGGGTGACTGACCTCTAACTTCTATAGCCTTCCCTTTGCGAATTACTGTTACAATCATCATACACAGAATTATATACAGATTTTGACATATGCTGTGACTGGGGATCATGGAATATGACCCTCACTAGGGTTTTGTTTTACTGTGTCTCTTGATATATAAAAAAAAATACAAACAAGCACTCCACAGACCAAGTCCCAGAGTGTTATCAATAATAAAAGGAGTATATATTTTTAAGGTAAAATCAGTTTGCTTGGCTCAGTAGCAATAAGTCTGCTGCACATCCTATCAAGAAATTTTACTGTGTGGTCTCATGGCTTAAGCAGCAAATAAAAATCACTGATTCTTGGTATATGTGATATCTTTGTTGTTATTCCTGTCTTTATGAGTACATTTTTTTTGCTTAAGATATTAAAATCAAATTTTGATAGGTTTTTAATCTTATAAAACTTGGATTCCTGCAAAAAAGGCATCTTTCAGAACTGTTCTTGGAGGAAGGCTGTTCTTGGAGTCCTGCATTAAGAAATCGCGGCCGTCAGCTACTATGCATATGTTACATATTACAACTACCTTTTAGAGGATGGCATTTTCAGGACTGGTTAACACAAAAAATAATGTCCTTATCAGTGTGGCTGTGGGAAATTTCAGACTTTACTTTGAAGGTGTTTGAGGGGAAGTTTAGCTAGATAGATCTGAGTTGTGCTTAACTTTCAGCACTTCCTCTCTTCTTTGAATTGCATGCTGGGGATCCCCTCCACACTTGCATTTCTTCTTTTAATATCCTTAGAAAGAATTCAAAGCCTTGTTCATAGGAAAGAAAGGAAAGGTGAGTGGCTGGACACAGAGCTTACCTAAATCTGTCTTTCTTGCCTATGATAATGAAGGGATTGGTGGTTTCTGAGGGACCTCTGAGGACATTCAAGTAGCAAGTATTTTGCCACGCTCTGTTTTTATTAAAATAATACATAATTACATATGAATGTAAATCATTTTGAATTTTCTGGATATGAAATGTCCTAGTCCAATGCCAAATAAATAATTAAATACAAATAAATATAAAGCACCTTTAATTACTATGCCTTACAGAAAAATGCACACAACCGTAAAGGGCTTAATTCATTCTCAGTCTATTTTTCTGTATTCAATTAGCTATAATGTATTGCTAACCATGCATTAATTTGTCCAATTATTGCTTACATCTTTGTTGTAAATGAAATAGTTGCAATATATCTGCTCATCATCTGGAATATATAAAATAACAGCAAGAAAAAAAGAAAATTTGTGTTTGAAGTGCTTTGCATTTTCTGATTTATAATATAAAAAGTCAAAATAAGAATCCGATTCGTGCTCAGAAACAAAATTATGGAAACAACATCTGTTATTTGACAAGCTCATGTTCACAAGCAACATGTTTTTAATATCATTCTCATTTAATAAAAATGGAAAATTTTTATACAATATAGTAAAATGTAATAAGCTGTATGTTCATCTGATAATAACAATCTTACTTTTGCTGCAAGCTTGTAAATGAAATCAATGGGGTAATCAGATTTTGAGTGATCTAGACAGTCATACTGGAAATTATGAATTGAAACACAATGAGGCAATTCTTGTGTACTTTTATTCCTCTGGAGTTTGAGAGACCTCACAAGGTGCCATTAAAAAGTCAGATGCTATCAGGAGTTAATCACATGCTGGTTGTTGAGAAATTACAGAGCAACCCCAAAGACTGGAGTACTGCAGTGCATTAACTGTTAAACAAGTGGTAAGTGTCTGTCTCCTCCATCTGTTTCCCCAAATGCCCATATGGAGGTTCTGGATCTCCATCTTGATTATGTTCCCTTGGTGCTAAAATAATACAAACAAATTATACAAAGGGGGAAAAAATCCCAGAAAGATTCTGTATGTTAAAAGTGCATCTTTATTCCCTACATTTTTTTCCTGAAATACCTGCTGCACTGGCTATCTTGGGGCTCTTTCTGACAAAGAGGAATGGCTATATTGGCTCCAACTCCCTTAAGTGTTTGCCCTGCTCCTTTCATGGAAGTTACCAGCACTCCAGAGATGTATGAAACAATCAGTCAGCAATTCTACACTTAACAGTTGAGTATTTTCAACCTGTTATTTTTTTCTCTTTCAAGTTAAACCAGTTATTAGCAAAATCTTTCTATTTGCTTCTCCAGAAGCTAGGCTATCTCTGCAATGGTAGTGTGGACCTCTCAATGCTGGAACCTCCTGCAGGTATGACATGTAAAGGAGATGCTAAGAGTTGTTTTCTTACATCAATCAAAGTCTTTATTTTACAGCATTTAGGTGCCATACTAAAGGGGGAGTTAACTCTACATTGTTCATCCAGTATGAATTAAAATTAACACCTGTGTAATTCACTTGAGTAAAGAATCTTGCTAATTATGCAGCCCATTACTCAATTCAAAGGTTTGTTGTTTTTTTTTTTAACAACAGTTTTAAGATCTTAGAAGAAAAAAAAAGAAAAAAAAGAACTTAAAAACTTTGTTATCAGCTCCAAGCTTTCCTCCAGGCAATACTGGTCTATCACTGTATTGTCAGATTTGCTTGTTCACTTAATGAAGTTGCTAGCAGTTGAATGAAGTTCAGTTGAATGAAGTTCAGTTGAATGAAGTTGAATGAAGTTGCTAGCAGTTTAAAATAAGCTTTCTCATAATTTTTCTTTCAGAGTAAGAATAACAAAGCTAAAACAGTCAATCTATCTCATTCCAATGCCAGACAAAGAAAAAACTTCCTTCTGAGATCTGCAGTTAAGCGACCAAACAGAGCTCTACTTTTTACAAATGTTTTGCAGTGGAAAATCTTGTCCTACAAATACTTCTTTAGTGTCTTACAAACACTATCTTGAATCTTCCTCAAAGAGCAAGACCTTGTAAAGAATATGGGAGCTGAATGTAGGACATGAGAGCTGAAGAATGCAGAATTAAAGGCTGTTATTCAAAGCCTTTGTGGGATTTTTATAGCTACTTGTATATCTAAACTTCTTTAGTCTGATAATCTGAAGCACCAGCTTTTGATGATGAAATTTAAAGCACCAGCTTCCTTAGCAAAAGTCACCATGGGTACATCTAGATGGCGTCATGGATCCTTTCTAAGACCATGAGCAGTCCAGGACTCCATTTACCTACCCTGACCAAAACCTCACTCCATGCAGATCACTTTGGATACCTCCTGAGGCTTCTTCACACCCCTGTGACATTTAAGCTCCTAACAAACTTCTGTCAAGTTTGCCACCTAACCATTAGCCACCTAAACCTCCGCCACACTTGGCTCATCGCTTGTTCTTGTCCTTCTCCACATTGAAATATGAGCACCATGAACTCTTACTTGTTATGAGGCATATCAAGATTTATCATGAACATCTTATTGCTCACTACTAAAATGTGGCTCCCTATTAGGGAGGGTGGAGGTGGGCAGCACCAATGTTAACGTGTTAGAGCCAGAGCTGGGGGACTTGTGTTGAATTTCAAGCAGAACTACTGACTCTCAGGGAGAGTCCCTCTATTTCTCTGCACTCAGCTCTGCCTTTGCAAAATCAGGGTAGCACTTTTCTGTAGAGTGTAGAGATGAGAAAAAAGAGAATATCTGGGAGTTTCTTTTAATGTTATATGTTGTGAAGGAATATACAACATTTTATTTTATTTTATTTTATTTTATTTTATTTTATTTTATTTTATTTTTAAACAGAGTAACCAAAAATAAAGTTAGTAAGTAAACATGTTTAGAAGTGCATACCTGCTTCAGGGAAGGCCTATGCAGCAGTTTATTATGCTCAGGTCCTCTCTTCCAGCTCCCCTGATATCTCCATATCTTCACTGTGCTCCAACTACCATCCACTGCTGCTGATGTGCTTCATCAGTGAAATATAAACAGAAATTCCTCCATGCTGGCTCAAGAAATGTACATGGAAGAAACATCTTCCTCTATTGCTGAAAAAGAAAACAAAAAATATGTAACAGCAACATCTATGGGATGTAAAATATTCATGGTGACCTCTGAAGACTTAGGAGTTCTTTTCTAAGCTGAGTAATGCGGTAGATAGAGCACCTATTTTTGCTTAGCCCACTTCGCTTTCATAACTTTGACAAACTGAGTGGAATAATTCCTTACTAGGCAAAATGAGTATAATGTCTATAAACACATTAACTCTGTTTTTCCTAAAGATTAAATGCATTTTTTCTCATGAACAGGCATCATGCTTCATTTACAGAACCTTTCTGTATTCTTACACTTCTGAGAACTTTTTCGAGGCAACAGATAAGAGAGTCAAGCAGATTCTCTGTTTTAGACTCCAGGCACTAAACTTTAAAATTGTAGGCTTCATGAAGCAGTGCACAAAGTGCAATTTTATACTGAGCTGACCTTAAGATGGGGATTTTATTTAGTAAACATTTGGACTACTATGTTTTGGTTTTGATTAAAAATGCCTAAAATAGAATTTTCCTATGCTTCTAAAGTGAAACAGCAACTTCAAAAGCCACTGTGTTGTAAATTAGTATTGCATATAAGTCCTGAAGAGAGTAAGAGAGTATGGAGGTTTGGCCTTTTTTTTTTTTTTTTTTTTTTTTTTTTCAGTTTTGGGTTACTAAAAGACCATAATTTCTGTGACTAGCTGAGCTAACCGGCATGGGGACTATGGTTTTGGCGGAATTATTTCTGTTCCCTTCAGGCCCTGGAAGTCGTTTCTGACTAGCATGTCATATGTGTCAAAAGAGGCTGTTTACTTATTCATGGCATACAAGACCTAAAATGAGGCTTACAAATTCAAGACAGGAAAATACTAAGTATTGAAAAAAAATGAAGAATGAAGAAAGCTAGGGACTCTTTTTTGCTCTCTTCTCTTTGAGTTCTTCCTGCTTATGACCCTTAAGCTTCTCTAATTTTATGAGAAACACGCCCCCCCCTTTTTTTTTAGTTGCAGTTGGAATATTCTGGAATCACAAAACTGTAGAAATAAA
Source organism: Tinamus guttatus (assembly GCF_000705375.1). Next base: position 360,890 of record NW_010578561.1, on the reverse strand, counting down.
CACTTGAATAAGATAAGGAAAAAAGTGAAAATCAAATTGCACTAGGAGTTAAGTGCACTAGGAGTTAAGTGCAATTTAAGTACGATTTTCCCAGTAAATCTCTGGGGTTGTCTTGTTTGTGGGTTTGAATTTTCCTTCAGGGATGACTACAAGTATATATAAATCATTCAAGCACATTGCTTTAACTCCAGTAATGAATTCCTGCATACTTGCTCTTTGTCTCCTTACTGTTGAGCAGAGGCATGCACAGATACCTCTCAGATGTAAGTTCCTAAACACTTGCTCTTCCTCATTTCTGCTTATGAACATTTCAGTATGCTGGAGCAGTGGCCATGTGTAACAATATTCTGAAAGATCTCATTTCACTCTCTCACTCCAGCTGACAGGACAATGAATAAAAACTGTGAGAAAGCTGACTTTTTTTTCTTGTTGATAGGTTCTTTGGCCAAAGAACCTTGTTACCTTTTGGGTTGATGTAGCCTAGGCTGAATTGGCATTTCCAGTTGCTTTTCATGTTTCTTTTTGGCCAACATGGTAAGGTGCAAGCTTGAGATATATCTTTGTTAAAAGGGTTAATCTAAAAATCCCTCAATTTTGTTGTATTGTTAGGATTTATTTGAGTGAAGAATGTGGGCCACATTTAAGGCGTTCTAACACATTTGGCATTGACTATGCTGCCTATAGTGGGTTGGCTCTAGAATAGTGTCTTGTGTCCCTTAAGGAATGTTACACTGATAAAATAATGCCAAGTTGTCATATTTTATTTCATATATCTTAATGTGAAATCGACACTATAATTAGATAATTTGAAAATTTAATAGAGCTTTCCTCCTTGAATTAATAAAGACAGATCAAAATGACAGCTCTGAGTCAGGAAATGAAGTAGAGAAAGGATGGTGTAAACTGCATGGAGGCATCGTATAATAGCAATTTTTAGTATTCTTGTAGTAGGTGCTCTAATAATTACACATTGCCTATGGAGAATTCATCAGCCTGGTGTAACAAATAATAAAGTATGTTATCATGATAAGTGCATGAATTAAGTTAGAATCTCAGGAAGTATAGAAGTTCACTAATTCATCTAGGAAACTCAGTCTGCATTAGTAATGTTGAGGGCATGTATTAGGTCCCTCATTGTGGAATAATGAAATTGTCTTTAATAAAAATAGAAGCTTGATTGTAGAGCACCGTGGTAGACTTCCATTGTTTTGGCTGTAATAAAGACAGATGCAGGACATTATGCATTTAAAATGAACATTTTTTAGAGTAGTACACACTATATGCAATATATGCTGTACCAAACTGATGGATTACTAGGAAGACAGAAAGAATGTCAGCTCACATTAACTTAGCATCATTACTTCAAATGGCCCCTACCAGTGTAAACGACATGATGATCCTGGCCCTCAATTTGCTATGTTTTAGATAATAGGACCCATTTCTTCTTTTAGATACTCTAATACAATTTCCACTAAAGTCAATGGGTCAAACTCTGCTCTTAAACACACTTGCATAACCCCATTTATTTCAATGTAACAGCATAGACATAAGCGATGGCAGAATTTAGTCCTCTGGCTTGTTTGATACAGTGACTTTCCTGCTGTTTGCAGACCAGACAGGCTGACATGTACATTAGACCTACGGTCATTACAGTTTTACTTTGCTCTATAAATTCTTTTGATCAATTAAGAAACAAAAATGCTCCTGAAATTTAATTTGCTGTACCTTTATAGTTTCTTTTCCCCCTGCAGTGTAATGAATCCTGAGTAGTGTAATTATCTTTAGAAGAGGCACTAAATAAAGCTACCAATTTAAAATATTGAACGAAGTATAGATTTGTAGGCAAAATGTAGCTTGTGTAAAGAACTATTATGTCTCCCTCAGTATCTTATGAAAATTCTAGTTTTCCCTTAGGATAATATATTATAATGTGTTTCAGATTTCTTATGGACTAAAAAAAGATCTTAGTATTACAAAATGGTAAATGGAAGTCTTAAATTATAAAGAGCTACGAAGCCTGTTGTATGAATAGAAATAAGCATGTATAAATATCCAGTAAACAATTACTAATGATAGTTAGCTAGAATTTAGAACACCATAAGTCTAAGGAAAATATGATTAAGGTTATAAAATATACAGCTGGTGTTTCCCTTCCTAGTAGATTTTACAGATGACGTACAGACTTTGCTACTTTGTTTAATAAAATTTTATTTGCAAAGTGTGGTATTTCTTGTCCGGGATGTATTGATTTGAAGGATGAAATAAAGAGGAGAAGGGTGGCTTTGTGGTTGCTCTACAGACCTGTGAGTTACTTTTTCTGGATTCTAGTTTTGTATACGCTACCAGTTTCCTACATCATCAGGAGCAGTCCTGAGTTAAATCAATAACTGTATCCAAAATGACTCATGTAGCTCTTGATTTGGAAAGAAATTGGACATGTCAGGATGCATGTTAGTACTAGTGAGTTTTCAAAAGTACTCCAGCCCCTAGTTTCATCTTTAGCTGCCTAAATATGTCTAAAATCTAGTTTTGAGAACTGAAGTTCTATTAAATTTAAATGATACTTAGGCTATATTTGCTCTGGGAGTGCTCTGCTAGTACAGA